>CM076569.1:974557471-975008128 GCA_034641835.2 Pinus albicaulis
AGCCCGTCAATGCGACTCGACCGTAGAGATGAAGGAGGGGCTGTTTCTGGGATTCTGGGCCCTAAACTGAAAATGTAATCCATCAAAATGTAAGAGAAAAGTTAGACCTCTTACCTGCAACTGACGGATCGCGATTCCAACGGTCGGTTTGTCCGCTACGTTCGCCGCAAGATTTAGGGCCTTCTCTCCTCTCTACATTCACCACAGCAACAATAGCAAATGAGTGATTTTGAAGGGAAAACTGCCTTATTAAAAGAGGACCCATGTTTCTTCTTTCGACTGCTGTGACCACACCGTAGCCCCATTTGACAAACTGTTTACACCGTTGGAAAGCTCTCACCGAGCCCTCAAATGGGTATCTGTTAGTTTTCTGAGATTTGATACTATACTAGGACACATTTTGTCCAAGAAGGGTCACTTTACCCCTCCTCAAAATCGAATTTCCTCACTTACGACGCTTGTACTTGGGGCACCATTTTGCCCACTTACTTGTCCATGTTCGTGATGATTTTCGTCATGAGTCCCCACCTTGGACTCATGTTTTTATGGTCCCCCATTGAGCCTTTTACTGTGTGGCAGCACCATCGAGTTGCCCTTGTTTAGAGCATCCCAGTTGAGTCATCATCACATTCATGGAGTCTATCCCGAGTACCTTTGTACCCTCCTATAGCCCTCCATCCTTCATTGCTTGGTCTCCCTCTTGTGTCGCATATTATGACCTTCAGTCCCACTGTCCCCAATCCCTTACGATATTGTGTCAGTCGCTGCCATGTCATTCATGCCCTTTATGCTTTAACAAGGGAAGTCGTCCATTCGCTACTCAGTCCTTTCCATTTCAACATCATCATTAGTGTCAGTCTGTCCGTCGCTCTACTTTTTTCTCTCGTGCCTTAGTTGAGGGTCTCTCATTGTCTCAACTATGGCGGACCTCCTTCTGTCGACATCAGCTCTTTCATTCCAGAAGCCAGGTCTAGAGGGCGGTGTACCTTGGTTCCATCTACTTTCGTTTCCGTTGTTTTGGACTGTGCAAAGGGATACCTCCTTTCCTTTGGCTCGATTGTTTCTCCGTTCTTTCAAAGACCCTCGAGATTCGTATACTTGATGGTCCAGTTGATCTCGGAAGAAATAGCCTCTGATGATTCCCGGCGCGTGTGTGAGATGTTTGTCACTCCTCATGAGGGGTGGCCCTGCTGCAGCTCCCCACATGCCCGCTGACATCTTCTTCGTGTACCTTCGATGCACTCTCCGCATATATTTAATGATGCTGGCCATAGCTACTTGCGCCGCCCTCTTTGATTTGCATGTACCGCCCGGGATTTCGAGAGCCCTTCCCCACTTGGCAGTATCGGCCGTATTTGTATCTCATGTACTCGCATATTATCAGACAAGTCTCATCATATCCCGTACGCATGTATGTGGGATTCCTCCTCGTATTTTTATCTGGCTCATGATCACGCCAGCTGTACTTTATGGTTCGGTCCCTTGTTTACCGGACACACTATTCTTTTGTACTTTGTCTCGGCGGGCATAGGTATGCCTCCCCCGCCGCCTTCAGCACAGGTACCCTCTCATAAAAAGAGACTTGTTGCACCTGCGAGTCTCGTCTCCTCAGGGTCTAGTCCTTCAGCACACTATCTACCTCACATTTCTCTCTCTGACACCCTTTTTGTTGTCTAGTGATTGTGTTCTTACAACGTACTTCGGTCATACGATTTGCTCCTGACACTCGCACGCTGGGGGGCTATCTGTTACACCATTTTTTGGTCATCTAACCTATTATCATTAGATGGACCCAAGTACACCATGTAAGACCAGTTTTACCCTAAGTAAAACTGTTTTCACTATGTTAAAACAGGAAACCCCAAAAGGAAATATTAAACAAACCTATATTTGTTTGATTTTCCTCATGGAATAATTAATTAAACCATAATTTAATTATTATTCCCAGCCATGTTTAACCCAAAAACAAAGAAATTAATTAGATAAACCTTTATTTATCTTATTATTTTATAGGAATAATTATTTAAATCTTATTTAGATAATATTCCTTGTTAAATATGACCAAATCACCCACAAATAATTAAATAAATCATTATTTATTTGATTATCTTCCAACCACTTCCTTAAAAAGATAAATAAATAATTTATTTATTTATTTTTGACTAATCAAGGGATTTGACCCAAGTCAAAGACCCTTTCCCTCCAACAAATATAATAAAGTATTCCATAAAAGGTGGATCTAGATTTGGTTAAAATTATTTTAATCATGCACCAAGATCTAGAATGACCCAATATTTTGTTATAAATGAGGGTTTTCCCCATCATTCTTCACCTTTTGTTGCCTACTAGATCACTCTGGATCTATACACTTGGTCTCATTTTTCATTTGCTCCCATTGAGATTTATTTTTGCATTGGGTTTTCTACACCTGCAAGAGAGAGAAAGCTTAGATCTGAAGTGCTGAGGACTTCAAAGAACCCATCCCATTGAGGAGAGCTGGATACACCTTCTTGTTTTCCTCCCAGGTGCCCTGTAATATAAAAATTCTTTCAAAAAATTGTGTTCTTGTCTTGTTTGTTGGATGCATGGAGCAAACCCTTTACTTTACTGCTTAATGTCTTTCCATTTATAGATCTGGTTGTTGCAGCATTTTTATTACTAACCGCAGATCTGAAGATATTTGGCAGCCACTATTGTTGTTAGGGCTATTAGTTATGCGTAGCTAAAGTGGTCCTTTTTTGTACACTTCGACGAAGGATTCATACTAACAAATGGCGACTCCACACGGGTTTTAAATTACGACCGCTGTCGTTTTTCATATTCCTGCATATCCAGCTACTTCAGACCCTAGGGTTTCTTTTCAGCTGTTTATTTTTCCTAGTTTCATGTTGTTTTTCTCACATAAAACCCTAAAACATCAAAATTTCTAACTTCCGTGTGTTTCTGGCCCTATTGCGCAGGTAAGCGACACCAGCCGTAACTGAGCCGACAACTTTTCTGAAAATCTGCCGCCGAGACAACCGAAACTGGGGGTCGCACTTTTTGGCCCTAAACCTGCGACCTGGACCTCCAGGTCGCACTTTTTAGCCTATTTCCTGCGACCTGCACTGAAATCAGGTCAGAAACTGTGACCTGCCATTTTTTCAGCATTTTTTCTGCAATTTTTCTAGGTTTTTCTGCAGCTTCTATCAGGGTCCTCCAGCCTCTGTCTCAGCCTGTTTTGACCAAGTTCTGATCTGTTTTTACTCATCTAAGTGGGAACCTAGCCCCTTAGGGCTTTAGTACCCTCCACTTTTTGTGGAAGAGTTTTAAGCTGTTTCAGCCGTCTATTTTTCAGAGCTTCAGCCTCCTTTTTCCAGATCTGTTACCTCCCTTTCAGATCCTTTGAAATCAGCCTTTCTTCCTTTCAAATCACCTCCCGTCGTTTTGTTTGGACCTCCTTTGAAGGCCTCCGCCTTGCCCCCTCCGGTTTTTGCTGATTTCCTTCCTTTTTCTAGCCACCTTGCCTCTGTCTCTTGGCTGTGATCTGCACCTCTTTTCAGCAGCTTTGTCCTCTAGATCCCTGTCCCCTTTGACCTTAGATCTATTGGCCCCCTTTGCCGTGTGTTTTACATAGTTTTTCCCTTTCTTTTCAGCATAGTTTTGAGAGCCCACCTTCTTGGATTAGATAGATGCACAAGTAGCTGTTATTTTTCTGTTATTTCAGCATTATATTCTGTTCTCTGTAGGTTTATTTTCAGCTACGCAGCACACTTTTTTCTTGCTCTCAAAACGGAAAGGGTTTAAAAATTAAAATTAACGCACACCACACACTGACCCTAAGCGAAGAAGCGCTTGGTTAACATCGCCTGGCAAAGACTCTAAAATCAATTGTCACTGCACCTTATCTGCCCTTGACATTACTTGATTATGTCCCTTTCTTCCCTTGTCGGTCTCCTTCTTCCTGTCATCATTGCGCCCCCAAGGCGCCTTTCCCGGAGACTTCTTGGCCTTCACCCTCAGTTTCCGGTTGATCGACCTGCTCCGCACCGCCGTCGTCAAGCCAGTCCACCTTCGAGTCCGCACTCCGACTCCTCTCCTGATTCATCGGGTCCTCCTTATCCTCCTGGTTCTCCCCCTGTCACCTTCACTATGTCTGGTCCAGGGCCTAACGCTAGCATTCCTCCCGGCCCCAATGCCGACCCTACTGCTAGCGGAACCGCCATAGGAACTACCCCGGCCACCCCCGTGCTGCCGTACATTGCAGGCCTCAGCCTCCCCGATTTCCATCAGTTGATCAATGACCCTATTCACCACAATGCTAACTGGCCCGCTATGCCAACCAAGCTACCCTCCGACATCCCTAAGTTTGAGGGCCTTAATGGCGAAGATCCAACCAATCACGTCCGATCTTTCCACATGTGGTGTTCCTCTAATTCCATTACCGATGACTCCATCCGTCTTCGTTTGTTCCAACGCACGCTTACCGGCGAAGCTTCTAAATGGTATGTCGAACAAGCCACCTCTACCCATACCACATTTGAGACTCTTGCCCAAGCCTTTTTATCGTACTTCCAGGTTCCTCTCCGATACGATACTGGCACGGAGCTCTTGACTTCCTTCAAGCAAGCCTCTTCAACACGCCTTTCTGCCCATGTTCAGGAATGGCGACGAAGACGGAGCTTATGTCGATCCCCTCCCTTCGAAGATCGGGTTTATATGGACTGGTTCCTTCGTACCCTTCCCGCTCCCATCGGCAAAGATGTCGCCTCTCACTTTCCTCAAACTGAAGAAGCCGCCCTCCAAATAGCCTTGAAATATGACCTGATCTACGCTCAATCTGGTTATGTTTATACCGTTATTCCTGACATCCACAGGCCCGGTGGCGCTAACGCCCCGGGGGCATCTCATTCCGCCGACGGTATCGTTGGAGCTCTTTCCCATCCGTATGCTCAACCTCCTGTGGGCTATGGTCTCCCTCAGGGAGGGGCCAACACCTCCAGCGCTCTTCCCCCTCCCGGCAACATGTATCTAGGATACGGCATGCCTCCTCCTTTTGCCCAACCCCACCCTTACCTTTATCCACAGCCTGGTGCGCCAGCTCCTCCAGCATATGCGCTTCCACCTCCCTTGCCTCCTCCAAACCCGCAACAGCACTTACAGCCCCCTCCAGGGCAAGTATTTGCACAGCAGGGCGCGACTAATCCCCCTTCTTCTCAAAGAAGGTGGAGAGGCAACCAAAACCAATCTGCCCCTGGTAACCGAGGACCCAATCCTGGTGTCAACCCTAACACTGGCAACCAGCAGCAGGGCATTCAGCCCAAGCCGGACAGGCAGCTTCGCACAAACAAGCCCTGTTCGTGTTGCGGTGTTTATGGTCATTACACCCACGATTTTCCCCTTTTACCCCAGATGCGGCAGATGTGGGAGTCTCAAGCCACATTGCGCGGACAACACGCCTCCCCTCATGCTCCTCCTAATGTGGCCACCTCTCAACCAGCTGTCTTTACCGATCCCTTCCCTCAGCAAGGATTCATGGCTACCCAACCGCCCGACAGCCAGGTAGCCGCCCCCCCTTCCATATCTGGTTCCTCTGATTACCAGATCCTTATGATGCACTCTGATCCTACCCCATCCATCGATATTCACCTTCAAACTCGGTCTCGTCAGTACCCCAAGCCTCCTGCTCAGTCTGCCCCCGAGCCTCCCTCTTCAGGTTCTACAGAGCCTCTTTCGACATCCGGTGGTCCCTTACATATTCCTCAACCCAAAGTTGAGGTCCATCCCAAGATTCCTAAGGGACCATTACGTCGAAATGCTGCTCCTGGTCGAGCTGCTAATTCGTATAGCATAGTAGATGATCTGGCGCAGTCTCCTGCCGCCATTTCCACACTGGAACTCCTCCAGTCGTGCCCTTCCCAAAAGAAGGCTCTATTATCTGCCGTGGGCGCTGTAGATCCTGCTGATGACCAATTGATTGTTTTCGACGCCACTCAATCGGACCATCCTCCCCTCCCTCCCTCCGTCGCCTTCCAAATCCCAGTCAAAATCCGGAATGCCAACGTGTCCCGGTGTATAATTGATGAGTGGGCATCCACATGCGTGATGTCCGCTTCGGTTTGGAAGCAACTCGGATCTCCTGAGCTGGCCCCTTCCACGATCACCCTTCGAGCGTGGGACGGTCATGCCTCCCAGCCCATTGGCCTGTTTCGTAATTGTCCTATCACCCTCACCGGTAAGACTGTTTGCATTGACGTCGAAGTCATCGATGCCCCGCTAGATTACAACATTCTATTGGGGCGAAGCTACACCTATGCTATGTCTGATGTCCCATCCGTGGTCTTTCGCAAGATGTCTTTCCCCCATCATGGAAAGATAGTCACCATTGACCAGTTGACATATCATGAGCCAAAATCTCAGACCTCCCCTGAGACGACTATCTCTTCTGTAGCCAACAAGCAAACCGTTGATTCCTTGACCAGTGTCTCCCCCGGCGTTTACAAAGATTCCTCCCTGCTTGGAACTTTCCCTAACCTTCCTCCTCCTCCCATCACTGATCCTAGCTCTTCGAATGTTTGCATGATGCAATCGTCTCAGGCTGCCCATAAGCGGCCTGCCTCGGCTAGTTAGCAACCTCCCCCTCGCCCTCCGCAACCCGCTCCTAGCCATTCATCTCAGCCAGCCGGACCTCCTCCTTCTGGCCCTTCCCCTATAGCTGGTATCCCTGAACCTCTTTATCCTCCTGGATCGGTTCCTCCTGGCCTCAACCACCTCGAAGCCGTCCCTCCTAGTCATTTCCCTGCTGGGCAGATCCCTTTCCTCGCTCCCCCTCCCGGAGTATATTCTGTCCCCGTCATGGCCACCTTCTCTCTCCCTAACTTGACCTTGGGCATTCCGGTCTGGTACCTTGATCCCCCAGCCGCCACCCCTCCTGGTCACCCCAAACCTTACATGGCTTTGACACCGGTCCAACCGGTCCCCCTTGCTTCCTCCGTTGCCACTGTGCCCCCAGCACCTCCACAGGACCCTTCTCCTATTGTGACGTCTCCCAGGAAAAAAGGCAAAGCCCACAAGGGGGCACCCAAAGACAAGACCACCACGACTGACCTGGCTGCTCCTCCGCCCGCGAAGCCTTGTGCTTTATGTGATGTCACCGGTCATGCCACCCATGCTTGTCTTGAGTTACCCCGTATTGAGCCCATGGTGAAAGTCGCGTTCCCCGAGTCTACGGTCCCTGAAGCTTCCACTCCTTCTTCGTCCGTAACCAAGAACCCCAAGACTCTCCGCACCAACAAACCCTATGCTTTGTGCAGCATCCATGGCCATTACTCCCACCATTGTCCTCACCTGACGCATTACCGCGCCTCTTTAGAGGTGATCCGCGAGTACGAGGTTGAACAAAATCAATCCGCCTCTCCCATCCTCGCGCAGTATGCTTTAGGCCAGCCTGAGGATCCCCCCGCTCCCATCGACATTCCCCCCCCTGATGTTCAGATGACCGAATCTACTGTCACCATTCTTTACCTATCCTCCTCTGCGAGACACTCGGAGCCTAGCCCATCTGCATCCTCCCCTGTTGTGTCCCTTGACCACCCTTTCCCTACCCATACCCGAGATCACCCCACCCGTATCTCTGTTGACCTCTGCAGCCCGAGTCCTCTCCCTGCTTCTGATAGCCCTCATATACCACCCTGTATGAGTCATGATCATCCGACCCCTTGCACTCCCTCCTGCGGTTGTCGCCCGATGACTTCTGTACACTCACGCTGCTCTCATTCCCTTTCCTCCCCTCATTTGTTGTCTTGTCACACCATTCTGCAGGACCCCCCGTCCACACCTTTTATCGGTTACGCCGATGGTGCAAGTCGCTACTCCCGGAATCTAGCCTCGGCAGGTTGGGCCATTTTCACCCCCTTGCATGCCCTTGTTCTCTCTAACGGGGTATGCATTGGTTCTGCCACCAACAATCAGGCCGAATATGATGCAGTGCGTGGCCTTTTAGCTGATGCCCTCTTTCATCGCATCCTCCATCTGCACGTTCGTTTGGATTCCCTGCTTCTTGTAATGCAACTAAATGGTGTTTATCGTGTGCATAACCCTGTGCTGTTTAGATGCTATTTACGAGTGAAAATCTTAATACGTGCGTTTGAAACCATAACTTTCAACCATGTACCTCGAGAACAGAATCACTATGTAGATAGTATTGCAAACCATGTTCTATATTGGCATTTATCACACACATTTCATACAAGACCATAACATTAAATAAACCATCAAAAAACGATGCATATCCATAATATGTGTCGCAAAACATGTGTTTAGAGTCCATCTACTCTGATACATACGACATGCCCATAGCATGTTACAAAAAAAACCCAAAACTGGGGGCACCACCTGCCCCTACATACATCATAGGGGGCACCACATGCCCCACCCCTAATCACTATCTGGAGGCTCCCGGGCCAATGGCTCTGCCCCTGCAGCATGTAGATCGCCCATAGCCTGACCGGCCATCGCCATGCGCCGCATGACACCTCACCACTCCGAGGGTAGACCAACACATGGCTCTATGAACTGGTCGTCTAAGTCCTGCCACCCGCGCTCTGATACTCCGGTCAACAACCTTTCGCATCTACGACGGATGTCCTCCAGCAGGGCGGCTGCATCCTCATTCTACGACGCTCTCGACCCACTTGGACCTGTAGCTCCAGACGCTGCCGGTCGTCCCATATATCCGGCCGGTTTTACCGGTGCTATATCTGCATACCAAAAGTACATGAATCAGTACCATTAATTACTATTCAAAAAATTTAACATGCCCACACAAGAATAGCAATCTGTCACTTACCATCGGGCCCCCAGACTCGACCAGGCGGAAGTGGCAGATCCGGATCCCCACAGTAGCTCATCCCACTATAGGGATAGTCGTCTATGTACAAAGGCATCTGATCCCAATGGGCAAAAAACTCTGGTCGAAACACTCACCCGACCGCCCCTCCTCCTCCTCTGCACAGTAACCGTCCCCAACGACGCATCCTGGGCTCTCTCGAGCCCCCATCTGGAAGCTGTACACGAGGCCTCAAGGTCGAGATCTTCTCAAAGAAGAAGGCGCACAACAAAGTCCCATATGAGCAGTCATGGTTCACCTGCCGCCTGCATAGTGACAACTGTCGCTTTAGCGACACCAACAACATCTGGGCCCACCCATAGTAGGTCCCTCCCAACACACTTTCCACTATCATCATCTGCCCCCCAGTGATGTGATGGAACGCCTGGATGCCCAGGATTCGCAGCACAGCTGCGGCCACTGCACGGGTTTCTAGCCTCTCTAGATCCCCGATCGGTATTCGAGTCCCCTTGACTTGGAGACCCGGTCGACAATGGCGTTCCACGAACTCCATGATATGACGCCCCCGCGGCAACACTGGCTGTGTGTTTCCCACCATCCCAAGTGGTGGGAGACTAGTCAGGAAGTACACGTCCTGGACCGTCAGCTCGATCCTGTGCCCCTGCACTACAAAGATCTCCTGATCTGGATCCCAATAACTGATAATCCGGGCCAGTAACGGTTCCCCTGCTCTCATCAAAGGGTTCTCCAAGAACTTGAGAACCCCAAATATGGCCAATACACGGCGGACGCCCTGATCCGCCTAGATCTTTGTCCGTAGTGTCCCCAGATCTCTCACTCTCCAGTTGACCCGTAACTCTGCCATACCTGCACAAAAACATCATTTTTGTCAGCATACAGATCGGGAAAACCATAACCAACCACCAAAACCCAACTTCCAGCCATAAAACAGCACCAAAACCCCCTCATCTCCCAGGTCGCAGTTTTCTGCTCTTTTCTGGACCAGGTCGCACTTTTTGCCCTAATACCTGCGTCCTAGGTCGCACTTTTTGCCCCAAAAAGTGCGACCCGACCGTAGAGATGAAGGAGGGGCTGTTTCTGGGATTCTGGGCCCTAAACTGAAAATGTAATCCATCAAAATGCAAGAGAAAAGTTAGACCTCTTACCTGCAACTAACGGATCGCGATTCCAACGGTCGGTTTGTCCGCTACGTTCGCCGCAAGATTTAGGGCCTTCTCTCCTCTCTACATTCACCACAGCAACAATAGCAAATGAGTGATTTTGGAGGGAAAACTGCCTTATTAAAAGAGAACCCATGTTTCTTCTTTCGACTGCTGTGACCACACCGTAGCCCCGTTTGACAAACCGTCTGCACTGTTGGAAAGCTCTCACCGAGCCCTCAAATGGGTATCTATTAGTTTTTTGAGATCTGATACTCCACCAGGACACATTTTGTCCATGAAGGGTCACTTCACCCTTCCTAAAAATCGAATTTCCTCACTTACGACACTTGTACTTGGGGCACCATCTTGTCCCCTTACTTGTCCTTGTTCGTGTCGATTTTTGTCATGAGTTCCCATCATATACTCATGTTTCCACGGTCCCCCATTGGGGCCTTTACTGTGTGGCAGCACCATCGAGTCGCCCTTGTTGAGAGCATCCAAGTTGAGTCATCATTCCCTCCATGGAGTCTATACCGAGTCCCTTTGTACCCCACTGTAGCCCTCCATCCGTCATTGTTTGGTCTCTCTCTTGTGTCGCACACGATGACCTTCAGTTCCACTGTCCTCCACCCCTGATGATGTTGTGTCAGTCGCTGCCGTGTAATTCATGCCCTTTATGCTCTAGCAAGGGAAGTCGTCCATTAGCTACTCAGTCCTTTCCACTTCACTATCATCATTTGTGTCAGTCTGTCTGTCGCTCTACTCTTTTCCCTCGTGCCTTAGTTGAGGGTCTCTCATTATCTCAACTATGGCGGACCTCCTTTTGTCGACATCAGCTCTTTCATTCCAGAAGCCAGGTCTAGAGGGCGGTGTACCTTGGTTCCAGCTTCCACTCTTGTTCGGTGCCTTGGATCAGGCAAAGGGATACCTCCTTTCCCTTTGGCTTGATTGTTTCTCCAGCTCTTTTCAGCATGATCGAGATTCATATACTTGATGGTCCAGTGATCCAGCAGCAGCTCTTGATGATTCCTGGGCGTGTGTGAGATGTTTCAACCCTCATGAGGGGGTGGCCCTGCAGGTAGCCCCCCACATGTCCAGATGACCTCTTCTTCGCAGCCTTCGATGCAGCTCCAGATATTTGATGATGTTGGCCATAGCCACTTGCAGCGCCTCTTTGATTTGCATGTATCAGTCAGATTTTGTGAGCCCTTCCCCACTTGCAGGGGGCATTCGGGTTGTATTTGTATCTCATGTACTCAGATATTATTGTACAAGTCCTAGCTGTTATCCCAGGCACAGCATGTATATGGGATTCCTCCTTGTATTTTTATCTGGCTCATGATTATGCCAGCTGTACTTTATGGTTCGGTCCCTTGATTACTGGACACACTATTCTTTTGTACTTTGTCTCGGCGGGCATAGGTATGCCTCCCCCGCCGCCTTCAGCACAGGTACCCTCTCATAAAAAGAGACTTGTTTCACCTGTGAGTCTCGTCTCCTCAGGGTCTAGTCCTTCAGCACACTATCTACCTCACATTTCTCTCTCTGACACCCCTTTTGTTGTCTAGTGATTGTGTTCTTACAACGTACTTCGGTCATACGATTTGCTCCCGACACTCGCACGCTGGGGGGCAATCTGTTACACCATTTTTTGGTCATCTAACTTATTATCATTAGATGGACCCAAGTACACCATGTAAGACCAGTTTTACCCTAAGTAAAACCACTTTCACTATGTTAAAACAAGAAACCCCAAAAGGAAATATTAAACAAACCCATATTTGTTTGATTTTCCTCATGGAATAATTAATTAAACCATAATTTAATTATTATTCCCAGTCATGTTTAACCCGAAATCAAAGAAATTAATTAGATAAACCTTTATTTATCTTATTATTTTCTAGGAATAATCATTTAAACCTTATTTAGATGATATTCCTTGTTAAATATGACCAAATCACCCACAAATAATTAAATAAATCATTATTGATTTGATTATCTCCCAACCACTTCCTTAAAAAGATAAATAAATCATTTATTTGTTTATTTTTGACTAATCAAGGGATTTGACCCAAGTCAAAGACCCTTTCCCTCCAACAAATATAATAAAGTATTCCATAAAAGGTGGATCTAGATTTGGTTAACATTATTTTAATCATGCACCAAGATCTAGAATGACCCAATATTTTGTTATAAATAGGAGGGTTTTCCCCATCATTCTTCACCTTTTGTTGCCTACTAGATCACGCTGGATCTATACACTTGGTCATCATTTTCTGCCATTTTGCTCCCATTGAGCTTCATTTTTGCATTGGGTTTTCTACACCTACATGAGAGAGAAAGCTTAGATCTGAAGTGCTGAGGACTACAAAGAACCCATCCCATTGAGGAGAGCTGGATACACCTTCTTGTTTTCCTCCCAGGTGCCCTGTAATACAAAAAATTCTTTCAAAATATTGTGTTCTTGTCTTGTCTGTTGGATGCATGGATCAAACCCTTTATTTTACTGCTTAATGTCTTTCCATACATAGATCTGGTGTTTTGCAGCTATTTTCTTGTCTAACTAATCGCAGATCTGAAGATATTGGCAGCCACTTTTGTTGTTAGGGCTATTAGTTATGCATAGCTAAAGTGGTCCTTTTTCGTACACTTCGACAAAAGATTCATACTAACGAATATGATAATCCAATTTGTTAAAAAATCCAAAGTGCTAAATGATATAATAATTTTATATATAAATGTTTTTTTTAATAAATACAAATAAAAAAATAATATATAATTTATAATTAATAAAAAATAATTATATAATTTAAAATAAATTATTATGAATAAGTTGAAATGACTAACCAAATATAAAATATAAAAATTAATTTTACTTTATGTATTTAATTTATTTTCTCCATAATTTAATAAAATATTTTTTCAAAAAATAAATTAAATTTATTTTATAGATTATTTTCTTTAATAATTTAAACACAATAAAGAAAGTGTTAAAAATAATTATAACTTTTAATAACTTTCGTTCTAAAATGTATATTTTATTACTCTATTTTTTAAAATAGCAACAACTCTTAAATCAAATACAAATCTCAACTACTTTAATAAAAGTTCCAACAAATTTAATAATATATATTGAGTGAATGTTTGAATTTATGGACAATTGAATATTTTAATGTGTTAAATACAAAACATGGTAAACCAATAAAATAACAATTATAAATAAATATCACTTGAAAGTAATTAATAATGGGTTTGATAATGTACATTTGTTCAACTTTATCTTGTACTTTTTAACTGTTATGAATTATATAATCATATAACCAAACGAGTATAAAAAATTCAATTAAATAATGTTATGCTAAAATTACTTTTTTTGAAGCTCCAATTAATATAAAAGGGGTGAAAATTAAGTGAAAAAAGTGATTGAATAAGAAGTTTCCACTGCAAAATAGGTTGATATTCTAGAGCACTAGAGAGTAATAAGAAGTCAATAGAATCATAACTAATGTAATGACATAAAGTGAAAGTCATTTTTTAGCGATTTAACATGTCCCTGTCGTTTTAAAGAATTCATATTCCTCAGTTGTATTTTCTATTATTGGTTTTTTTATTTGATGATGTATTTAGCAATTTTTTTTAGTTTATAAAAAATAAATTTATGGCTATTTTATACTCTAAATTGATTTTTATTTCTCCATCTATATTTAATAAATAGATCTTAATTTAGAACTTTTTAATTTAGATTTTATTGTTGAATACTTCTATAAATAAGAAATTTTGAAGATTAAATTTACATGTCAAGTAGGTAACTCAATTTGTAATTCATTTTCTAATTATTCAAAACATCATATTTGAAGAAAAAAATATTTGTATGGTTTGAGCCTTTAAAATACGTATTCTCCCATTTCTAAGTGTCTTTAACTATGTTATTAATTTGATATTCATTTAGTTGTTTGTGTAGTCAGGGTTTTCTCTACAAAAGCTTGAGAACTCTTTTAGTGTTGGTTGTGATCCTCTACCTCTTGAATATTAAGTTTCCCTATCAAGGGTAATGTGATGAATGGTTGATGAATGAAGGATGATACCCATATATTTCTATAAATAAGAACATTGTGGGTGAAGTATGGAAAACAATTTTTAATCACCATTTTACTAAAGTAAGTATGGAAGAAAGTGTACGCTAAGAAGTTGCAAGATAGCTCCAACCCATTCCTTTCCATGGTTAACCTAGAGGATGATAGTAATACACCTTTGGTTGACTCTTGGACTTGAAAAAATAGTTGGAAATCTTTAGAGCTTTACTTACTCTCAACCCAACATGTCCTATGTAATCGGAGAAATTTCTTATTACATGTAGGAGCCATGAGAACTACACAAGAAGGAAACTAACAGGGATTCCTAGATGTGTTAACGTGACTACTAGCTTTGGTTTATATTGTGTAGAAGTTACTTCATTACATATTCTTGGATACATAGACTCAGATTGGGTTGGTGATGGAACATATCTCAATTCACCTCATGATATGTTCTTTTAAGTTGGATCTAGTCTAATATGTTAGTCAAGCGGGAAGAAAGTTTTAGTTGTTGGATTAGTTACCATGTTGTATGATTCTATAACCATTTTTTTCCTTTCTTATTTAACCTAATTGGTTTGTACAATGGAAAGAGCACAAAGAAAGGCCTTGGTATCATCTTCTTTCCTTTAAAGTACATTTTACATCAATTTTTTGTTTCATTTTCTTAATATAATTTCAAATTTGTAACCTCTCTATGACCATTTTTTTGTTTATCTTTCAAAGATATAATCATTTGTAAGAAGTAATTCATATTTTTATTATATTTTTTTTATATTGAAGTGGCTTTCTATTAGCTAGGGATGTCATTCCTTATTTTCATATAGTATGTCCGGCATATCCTTCTCACAAATGATTTCAAGTAAGTTATTTCCTTTACTCTATGTTTATAGTTGAAAAAAATTCCTCCTATAGCAAGTGGTCGTCTCCCAATCAAGGCCCCAATTAAGCATATACTTAACTATTTTTAGGTTTTCATGGTTAGAATTTATAGAGAGCGAAATCAGAATATCATCCACAATGGTTTTTATGTTTTTTTTTATGTTTTAAATCCTTAATCAATTTGTCTTCATTACATGATTTTAACGGAAGAGACGCGAGACAATAACTAATAAATATGTGATATGTATGGAAAGGAAGAAATGAAAATGATAAGGTTACATTGAGGGAAGGAAAACCAAGAGACATAAGGGAGAAATGATGACAAGAGAAGAAAACCCTTAAAAAAAATAAAAAAACCAAAACTAAGATAACTAAAGTAATATGATATAGAATAAAATAAGAGTATAGATAAAATAATAATAATGTAAAGTATTATATGAGGTATAATATAATAATACATAATATATAACAATATATCATATAGTAATTAAAAACAACAAATTGGATTTATAAAATATTGTAGAATATATAAAAAAAAATGAAAACCAACCAAACGATCTAAAAACGAAAAAAAATAAAATAAAATCTAAAATCGACTAAAACCAAGAGGAAACCAAGGACAAGAATAAAAGGAACCATGATAAAGAAAGAAATAGATATGAGACAATAACAAGAATGAGGAGTGAAGGTCAATTCCAAAATCCAAAAAAAGAAAGGATACAAAAAACAAGGCAAAAACCTAAAAAAATATGAGACAAGGAAGACAAGGCCTAAAATAAAGAAAGAGAAAACCATAAAGAGAAAAACAAAAAAATATATAGAAGACTAGGAGCTAAAAAAAATAGGAGTAAACAGAAAAGGAAGTAAGAGGAGTGATGGTAAAATTTCATGGATATTCCACTGTATACTTCATCACATAAAAATTTGATAATATTATACTTAAAATTTTGAAATCTACACTATGTGAGTTTATTTTTTCTTTACATTTTTATATCTCGTAAATTACTACTTATTATGTATTCATGAAAAGTATAACTATGCAAAAAATAGATAATATAAAAATAAAAACTCACAAGCCACGATTGAAAAAACATATAACCTAGGAAACCCTTTTTGAGAGAATACAGAGCTAGAAGGTGAGGCCACTATGCTCTCTTTCTTTGAATAGAAAATGGTTGCAAGTACAAAGAAGTAAGGAATGTGGCATGTGGGATATTGCAATTCAAAAAATCCTTTGTGTGTGTTCTCTCCCTATCCCACTGAGCTAATCTACTCGTTTATGGAACAAGTGCACTCGAAATGAATGAAACCCCTTTTCCTCCTAATGACCCATTATAACACATCCTACTAGCCTACTAGTGGTTACGTTTGACTCCCTCAACTCCTAAACAAAGTTACAATATGTACTCTCCTAGATTCTTCTTGATCACGATCATGTGGATATCCCCTTTTACTTAAGTAATTGGGGGCTGAAATGGCATCCTCTCGAATTATAGTGGTCAAAACAAGAAGTCAACTTTTGAGTGGAATTATTTTACATGCAAACTACGATTATCGCAATTCGTACATCATTGGAACTTGGTATCTATGTGTACAATAGGAAAAAAAAGGTGCAACACTAGTGTGAAAAAAACATTTTGGTAAAATGTTTACCCCCAAAAAAAATTGTTTGATGCCTAAAAAATGATCTTAGAAGGATTTAGACCTCAATTTTCCAAATTGAATCTCGTTAGTAAAAAAGGTCTCGTGAGTTTATATCTCCATTGTTTCCACTCCAAAAGAATTGAAATGGATGAAAAAATTATATAATGTTCCAATATAGATCACACCTCCCCATTTTTGGGAGGATTTTTGTCCCCAAAATATTTTACTTGAATGAGGTGAGGAAATTGTTCCTCCACCTTCTCTCGGGTGTATCATTTAGCCTTTCTTGTAATTTTTCCTTTCAACCCAATATTCAAATTTTCATGCTACCCTTGTCTTGTAGTTATATAAATATTTTTTAAAATTGTATCCTAAATCAAAACTTCCTAATCATCTTGTACCAAATCCTCTACATAAGGTATGACTTGTTCCTCTTCTTGATTTGTCATGGAAGGCTCATAGAGTTCCATATTCTCTACATTCACAACTAAGTAAATGTGCATGTATAGGGGTAGAATAAGTATATAGGTGTTATCTCCCACCTTTTTCTAGTATCTTAAAGGGACCATACCATAAAGCCTTGATTTTCTTACCGAGACCTTGTAGCATCTCCCTGTTCAACTATAACCATAGTCTTTAATTCAATTTGAACAACTTATCTATTCTATTTTGATCACGCCTTACGTTGTACTTTTTGTTGTGAATTTTGTTATGTCTCATGTACTTGTATATGGATTTTCTTGCTATTTTGTACAAATATTTCTTCCCTTGAATCATCCTCTGTAATTAAGTAATTACGTAATTAATGTGGGTTTGATAAGTACATTTGTTCAACTTTATCTTGTACTTTTAAGTGTGACGAATTATATAATCATATAACCAAACAATATAAAAAATTCAATTAAATAATATTATGCTAAAAATTATTTTTTAAATTTCAATTAATATAAAAGGGTGAAAAATTAAGTGAAAAAAGTGATTGAATAAGTTTCCACTGCAAAATAAGTTGATATACTTGATATATTTTTAAAATATAAAGAGCACTAGTGAGTAATAAGAAGTCAATAGAATCATAATTAATGTAATGACATAAAGTGAAAGTCATTTTTAGGGATTTAACATGTCTCTCTCCTTTAAAAGAATTCATATTCCTCAGTTGTATTTTCTATTCGTGGTTTTTTTTATTTGATGAGGTATTTAGTAATTATCTAAGTTTATAAAAAAAAATTCTATGGTTATTTTAGACTCTAAATTTATTTTTGTTTCTTCACCCATATTTAAGAAATAAACCTTAATTTAGATCTTATTATTAAATATCTTCTATAAATAAGAAATTTTGAATATTAAATTTATATGTCAAGGTAACTCCTATTTGTAATTAATTTTTTCTAATTATTCAGAACATCATATAAGAATCATAGTTCTTGGGTGTTAATCTGTTATACTTCTTTTTTTGTTTGAAGAACAAATATTTGTATGGTTTGAGCCTTTCAAAATACCTATTCCCCCCATTTCTAAGTGTCTTTAACTATGTTATTAATTTTATATTCATTTCGTTGTTTATGTAGCCAGGGTTTTCTCTGCAAAATCTTGAGAACTCTTTTAGTGTTGGTTGTGATACTCTACCTCTTGAATATTAAGTTTCCCTATCAAGGGTAATGTGATGAATGGTTGATGAATGAAGGATGATACCCATATATTTCTATAAATAATAACATTGTGGGTGAAGTATGGAAAACAATTTTTAATCACCATTTTACTAAAGTAATTATGGAAGAAAGTGTTGCTAAGAAGTTGCAAGATAGCTCCAACCCATTCCTTTCCATGGTTAACCTAGATCATGATAGTAATACACCTTTGGTTTACTCTTGGACTTGAAACCGAGTTGGAAATATTTAGAGCTTTACTTACTCTCAACCCAACATTTCCTATGTAACTAGAGCAATGTCTTATTACATGTACAAGCCATAGGAACTACACGGGAAGGAAATGAATAGGATTCCTAGATGTGTTAACGTGACTACTAGCTTTGGTATATATTGTGTAGGAGTGTCTTCATCACATATTCTTGGATACATAGACTCGGATTGGGTTGGTGATAGCACATATTTCAAGTTCACCTCATGATACATTCTGTTAAGTTGGATCTAGTACGATATGTTAGTCAAGTAGGAAGCAAGTTTTAGTTGTTAGATTAGTTACCATGTTGTATGATTCTATAACCATTTTTTTCCTTTCTTATTTAACCTAATTGGTTTGTACAATGGAAAGAGCATAAATAAAGGTCTTGGTATCTTCTTCTTTCCTTGAAAGTACATTTTACATCAATTTTTGTTTCCTTTTCTTAATATAATTTCAAATTTGTAACCTCTTTATGACCATTTTTTGTTTATCTTTCAAAGATATAGTCATTTGTAAGAAGTACTTCATACTTTTATTATATTTTTTTATATTGAAGTGGCTTCATATTAGCTAGGGATGTCATTCCTTATTTGCATATAGTATGTCCAACATATCCTTCTCACAAATGATTTCAAGTAAGTTATTTCCTTTGATCTATGTTTATAGTTGAAAAATTCCCTCCTATAGCAAGGGGCCATCTCCCGATCAAGGCCCAAATTAACGATATACTTAACTATTTTCAAGTTTTCGTGGTTAGAATTTATAGAGACCGAAATCATAATATCATCCACAATGGTTTTTTTTGTTTTTTTTTGGTTTTGAATCCTTAATGAATCCATCTTCATTACATGATTTTAAGAGAAGAGATACGAGAAAATAACCAAGAAATATGTGAGATGTGGGGAAAGGAAGAAATGAAAAGGATAAGGTTATATAGAGGGAAGGAAAGACAAGAGACACAAGGGATAAATTATGACAAGAGAATACTTTTTTTTATGTCTCGTGTACTTGTATATGGATTTTCTTGCTATTTTTGTACAAATTTTTTCTTCCCTTGAATCATCCTCTGTAATATCCACCCTCACTCCTCCTTGCTTCCCATATTTAATGAACAAAAGGTTATGGTGGAAAATATCTAAAACAATTTTCAAATGGATAATTACCAATATATATGTGGACTGCTATGTTATATGAGCGTTTTATATATATTATATTTCATCCCAAGCCTTCGGATGTTTCGATTGTAACCCCACAAAATATGCACCAAAATAATGTCAACTACTTCTCTCTACCAATCTTTCTATATATGGAATGTTGTAAACCTTTTAAACTTCTTGTCCATCTTCTCCCATATTGTAGTCCAAAATGCACTGAGAAATATTGTGTCCCTATCCGAAAATATGCTTCTTGTTATCCCAAAGTGCACCCAAATCTGTCCAAAGAACAAGTTTGTTACTTCTTTCAATTTGATATTCTTTTTTATAGGGAATCATAACACACATATTGTTGAACTTGTCAACTAATATGAACAAGTAGTCATGTCCCTTATTTATTGTTGGTAAACCTCCCATAAATTCCATGGATATTTTTTTCCCATGGATGACTAGATATATCTAAGGGATGATATAGACCTTGTATCTTGTTACTAGGCTTGTTGTTACCTCAAATAATGCATCTTCTTATGAACCTAGCTTCATGTTCTTGCCTCTTGGGCCAATACACATACCTTTTCAAGTTGGTCATTATCTTCACTATACAAAAGTTCCCTACAAGCTTGGAGGTGTGAGCCTCTCTAATCGGCTACAATCATTCACCATTAGGAACACATAACTTATCCAACTCCTAGAGTAACCTGTTATGGAGATGGAATTCAATTGCGTTGTCACCATCATGCACGTGACTCGGCTCTGAAATTGTTGAAACACATTCTTCATGTCCTCATCATATAAATATGCATCTTTTCATGCATCATGGGTGAATGGATACATGTGCATCTTAGCTCCCAAATTTGTGATATTTGATGTCGATGGCCTTGAAATAATGTCATCCAACTTGTTTGTGCTACCCTTCTTATACTTGATCACTAAATTAAAATACTATAGAAACCCCCATCCACATCTAATGATTGATTTGTTGCAGCTTAATATAGGCCTACTTGTACTATAATGGCTAGTGATATGTGTGGATTACTATCTCCTTTCCCATTATATAGTGTTTCAACTTCTTCATAGCTTACACCATGGATTAGAGTTCCTTTTCATAGGCATGGTAGTTAAGAACTTCCCCATGAAATACTTTAGAATGGTAGCATACTAGCCTTCCTCCCTATCTCAAGACCATTCCCATAGCATACCCACTTGCATTTGTCTCCACTTTGAAGGGCTATTACAAGTTTAGTAATACTAGAGCTGGTGCTTGAATGATATTCTTCTTTAGCTTCTCAAATCCCCTATTTTTAACCTTTTCCCATTGGAAATTATTTCCACTTGTTGTTATGGAATAGAGTATTGCTACTACTATTGAAAAAATGGGGTTATGAATTTCCTCAAGTACTATGGCACCCAAATGAAATTTCTACCCTTACAAACATTAGTATGCACAATCCATTTCATGATGGAATCCATATTGGAAAGATCTCTATTTAGCTCTCCTCCACTTATCACATACCCCAAATACACTAAAGAATATTGTGCAAACTCACGCTTGTAGAGATTTGTTAATAGAAGGTTTTTCGTTAATGTCTCCATTACTTGTCTCAAATGTGAGATGTGCTCCACCTAGGTAGTGATGAGGTTCATCAATAGGTACATTATAAGTGTCATGATGCCATCGTCCAGCCTTAGAACTATCTCTTTCTCACATTTATTTTCATTTTTAGTTATATTATTCTTAGTGAGAAGGATTAAAGGTGGTTGTCATAGCACGTGGCATAATGTGGTTTAATTGCGGGGACATGGAGCATTGTTTAGATATTTTCCATGTAGGGGCTCGAAGGCGATAGCAAGGAGAGAATCTAGGGGGGTTTTGCACCTCCTTGACTCCCAAAAGAAGCCTAATATCACAATACTTTCTCTCATCAACTCGAATTCATTGGAAGCCAAGCCATTACTAGTGCAAGTGAGAGTTAATGAAGGACAAGATCCACCACTCTCGAGTTGAAAGGGACAATCACTCATATTTCCTAGTGAGCTACTAGCAGCTACCCTGTTGTATAAATAAACAAGGAGAAGATCTCAATAGGATTCGAGTTTTTTTCAACTAAGTAGCTATTGAGCTCAAGAGTTTGGCATTGTTATTTTGAAATTTTAGCTAATGTATATGCATTTTAATTTATGATAATGAGAAGTTGGTTATTGAGTTACGTTTGAGTTAGTTACATAGGTCTTAGGCTCTTGGGTATGGGCCCAACCTAGTGGCTTAGTTCGCTCTTGTGTATTTGTGTTTCTCTTAGCTTCAATTATTTCTTAGTTTCTTTCATTTCAGTATATATTAATCCAACACAAAACCTGTGGTTGCGAGCCTCTGCATCACCTCTCTCACGGGATCATGAGTGGAAGGATTCACAACCACGAGTCCAAAAAATATTATGTTTATGAATAATTGGAAAGATTTTAGTGTTATTATTTCAATTTTAAGTAGTTCATAGCCTTCTTTCATTTTAGTAGATGTTTACTTACATAAATATGTGGTTGGAATATTTTGCACCACCTCTCTTGTGGGCGATTGGTTGGATTGATTCATAGTCTTAGTCAAAAAATACTATGTTTATGATTTCCTAGAAGTAGATGTGTGATATTTTCCTTTCTTAATAGTTGTTTTTTGTAGTGTAGAAGCGAGATCTATGATTCGAGTAATGATTATAAGCATAAAATAGATGTTATTTGAATTCAACTCATCTTTTCCATCATAACTTATCTCATTTTTCCAATGATAAATGGATGCATTTGTGTGAAAAAACTAAAGGGTTTCGTTCATATGTAGGGAAGGGAACGTCAATCAACCCCTCCTTGGACTCTTCCATAACTTCTTCTCGTCTCTCAATCACTTCTTCAAAATTATGTTTTCATATTCATTTTACCTAGTAACTCTATGACACCATGGGCACTCCTTCTAGTGCAAGATAGATCTTTGAGAGGCCCCTGAACTTAGGTAGGGGGATTATCCAAACCTAAATTAGTTTTCTTAAACATTGATCCACCTCTCCATACCCTTAGGACCTCATTCCCCACCAAAAAACCCTCTCGGTAGCCCTCCTCAAGCATTACGGGACCTCCTGTAGCAATAGAGGGCTCCTATAGTAGCCACATGTAGAAAATTTGTAGGACCACTTCCCTTCACCAATTTTGATCTCCACTACAATATTTACTTATTATATATGAATAACGACCACCATCTATGATTTTATGATCGGGAGGAATCTCCTAAGGCACTCCAAACCTTCCTTTTCGTCATCTGCGAAAACAAAAATAGAGTTAGTTTGTTTATCATAAATAGGATTTAAGTGTTGGGTGTGTGTTAAATCTCTATCTATCTAAGTACTTTCAAAAATCACTTGAAGTGATATTCCGTACCATAAATGGATCCAAAGTCTCTATATCTTGACTATTCTTGTTGCACCAACTCTTTCGTTTACAACCTTGGACACCTTACCAACTTAGAATATTGATTGTTTACTATTTTCACCTATTTTAAGTATTGATATTTGTCATCCCATTAATTTTGATCTAGTAGGCCATTTAAAAAACTTATATATACCACTTTGTAAGTATTTTTTTATATCTCTATCTATCTTAGTACTTTTTGAAAAATCACTTGAAGTGATTTGTTGCACGAGAAATGGCTCCAAAGTCTATGTATCTTGACCATTCTTCTTGCACCCACATTTTCCTTTTCAATCATATTCTTTTCCTTTGCAATGAATGACAACATATTCTAACAAATAACTATGCTAGCATCATCCATGCATCATATGTACCACATGGAAGCTCCGAGCGGTGCCATGTGTCACTCGGATTTGGCCCACTTGGCCACTCGAAAATGTTGAATATGCATACCACATGTCACACTCATATTAGCAGTACATCACTACTTACATCATGTTGATCTCATCATCCACATGTGTATCCATGTCATCCTACTACTTTTCGAGTTCCACATCATCTTGACACCATAATTTATATTACTCACCTCTACAATTCTTGGTGATAACCCAAGGTTTCTCTTGGAGAAAACCCCAAAGAGTTTTTTTTAGATTTTCTTCTTAGGATGGAAACCTTGAAAAAAACTCTAGCTCCTATCAACTAAAAGGAATTTCACCACTTTGATGTAAAATAATTTAACCACCATGGTTTTGATGTGGACCTCCCATGTCCGATTTCAGTGGAAAATAGGGAGGGGGGTCCCACTAAGATATGGATCGTCAATATTTGATCAGTTGTTTGGATAATACTACCTAATGCGGGGCTCCCACTACAATTAAACCACATACATGCATGAACCCTCGAATATACACCAATGGGTCAAGATAGACACATGGTGCGTGATCTGTTGTCAAACTTGCATGGAATTTAACTTTTGTGCACCTGCTCCTTCTTCCAACCCTCGACATGCTTGGAAGTCTGATTGGGTTCCACAAGGTCAAGGGTTGAGGGTGAGATAAATTACCTTGTTTGGGACCTAAACAAACTCTTGAAACCACGACCTCTAACTAGGCTAAAGGTCCAACTAGGTTGGGGTAAGAGCATATCAAGGCCCTACTTGGAACCTTGCAACCTAGAATCTTGACTATATACTCTTTACACCTCTTTTAAGCCTTAATATTTGTCTTGCAACAAATTTTAATCTAGGAGGCCATTAGAAAATTTCTATATACCATTGTAAATATATTTCAGATCTCTGTCTATTTGATTACTTTCCAAAATCACTTGAATTGATCCATTGTACTAGAAATGGCTCCGAGTCTTTATATCTTGACTATTATTTTTGCACCTAGATTTTCCTTTGGAATCATATTATTTTCCTTTGCAATCAATGACAATGTAATATAACATATAACATATGGTTTTTTCCCATGGTATTCATGTGGAATATAGCATATTCAAAGGTAGAAAAAAATCCAAGTAAAGTTTTTCCTAGTTGTCGGTGGGATGCGAGTAATGGTGTCTTTAGACATCACCACTTCTCTTAGTGTTTTATGATTCTAACAATTGGTATTAGAGAAAGGTGAGGTGAGCACAATATATTATTATTGTGTGGAGGCACAATCAGCAAGGAGTATCCCAAGTAACCAAAAGATACAAGTGGAGGAAAGAGACTTGTTCAATAAACAACTCAACTATTGATCGATCGATGTAGATGGTGGAAGTTTAATGCATAGTGTGCGAGCACTGAAAAAGGGTCTAAAGAGATGAATAATAACTTGTTGAGAATAATATCCTAGAAAAAATACCCCTTCCACGTAGAAGAATATTATTCCTCCCAATGCCAATAAGAAGTTGCCCAAAAAAGGAAATAAGAAGAATGGAAAAAAGGAAGTAAGGATAGACGATTGTAATAAACTCATTCAAGGTATGGTGATTAAATTCATGACCCTTCGAAATGGATCCTATGGACAATGACCCATGAAAATAAAAAGGAATGAGTGATTTTGAGCATAGATATATTGTGTGATGATCCATGATCCAATAATGGTTATGGACATGCAATCATATATGGCTTGGTAAACATTGTTTGCATGTGTTTGGCACCATAGATTGGTGTAGAGAGGTTGATGGCACTTTGGTTCAGATCAATCACAAGTGAGAAATGAAAAATTTTGAGATGTATTAGTATGGTGGTGTTGGTGGATGAGATGATGAGAAAAAAAAGTATTAGATTCATAATGGAGGTTGTCGCCTAGTGGATGTGGTATGAGAAGTTGTCGACAAGGAAATTGATATGTTTGCAAAAAATAATTGATAGATCACTATGTCTAAAAAATTTGACAATTGTATGAGGTCATAAACCAACTAATTTGTAGTGTAGTAGAGACGAGTAGAAAGCAAAAAATTCATATAGATATATTCAAAGAAAACTTTGATCCAAACAATCAATTTAGATATGGTAGAATCATCTGGAGAAAGAAGTTGAAGGAAGTTGGAAAAATCATGTGGTCTAGTAAAATTGAATAAGACAAGAGACTTAAATACGGGATGGAGAATCGAGATGCCCCTAAGTGATGAGATAAAGATAAATAAAAACACTCCTCATATGGAAGAGACTTCTATAGCCACCAAAATACCTAATTTGAGGGAAGTGGCTAAAGTTATGTGGAGTTGATATTTTAGAATGAGAATGAGTAGGAGAGCATGGGAGAAATCAAGGATGTGTCATATGTGTTTGATTACAAAAAAAATGGCTAGAGCATGCTATGTAAATTAAACTTGGGATGGCACTATCAAGAGAAGAGCATATTACTAGAGAGACAATTTTGAGGTTTGAGAATGAGCAGAAAAAAAACAGTGTATTATTGACGGGGGGTTAGAGAAGCATGGAAATATCTTGTGTGGTTGCGGTGGTAGAATAGTGTGGCAAACAATTTTTGGAGTCCATGGAGGAGCAGCGAGAAGAAAATGTGTATGTGCGGCTAAAGGCTATGGGGGGGCCTACTAAAGGAGAATGATGTCTAATAAATGGACATGAGTTGTGCTAAAGATATATTATGTGCATTTCGTGAGTGAAATTAATATTTAAATCTTGGGTTAAGTTATGGATCGATAGAGCTAGAGATGTAGTGAGAGAGTAGTTGTATGGAAGAAAAAAATGGAGAGGGAGTCAATGGTTTGAAGTTTAGTGAAGGAGACAACATGTGATGAGAGCCACAATGTTGTGTGAATACCCCTAAGGGTTTTGGTCCAAGGTAGGTGTATTTTTGCAAGAAGATGTAAGACCCATTGTTTAAGCATTCATGTTGTGAAAAAGCATGTGATTTTTATAAGGCATGCATACTTTGATCGGGGAATACATGTATTGCACTAGCACATGGAGGCATCAAGTTGTGGAAAGGACCACTTGGATAGGTACCGGGGTTATAAATCTATTGGTATCCTAGCTTGACGGGAGGAATGTGAGATCTCAAGTGAGAAGGTTGATGAATGAATGAGACCGGAGTTAATCTCTTTGAGTTAAGTTTGGCGGGAGGGGATTGTTAAGGTGGATTGGGTAAAGTTCACTTTGTCAACTTACTTATGGTTTTTGAGCTCTAGGTTTATGACAAGCTATGGTTTTTCTCATGGTATTCATGTGGAATATAACTTATTTAAAAGCGGAAAGACTCATAAATTTTCCTTGGTGACCAATGGGATCCCAACAACATTGTCTTGCAATATAACTATTTTTCTTAGTGTTTTGTAATCCTAATAGCATCTTCACACACTTCACTATATTATTTTTAAAAATGATATGATAATCCAATTTGTTAGGTGGTTTGGATAAATTTCACTTGGTCAACTTACCATAAATTTGTCTTGGCGACCATTAGGATCCCAACAATATTGAATGGCAATATAACCACTGGCAATATAACCACTTTTCTTACTTGTTTTATAATCCTAAAAGCATCTTTACACACTTCACTATATTATTTTTTAAAAATGATATGATAATCCAATTTGTTAAAAAATCCAAACTACTAAATTTCAAAGAAAAGTGAATTAAAAAAAAATCAACTCTTTTAACTCAGTCTATAAATATAATTTTTTTTTAATAAATATAAATAAAAAAATAATATATAATTTATAATTAATTTAAAATAATTATATAATTTAAAATAAATTTATTAGGAATAAGTTAAATGGCTAACCAAATAAAAAAATTAAAATTATTTTACTTTTATATAATTAATTTATTTTCGAATAATTTAATAAAATATTTTTTTATCAAAAATAATTTATTTATTTATTTTTAATAGATTATTTTCTTTAATAATTTAATGACAATAAAGAAAGTATTAAAAAAATAATTACAACTTTTTTATAACTTTCTTTTTTTAAGTATATTTTATTACTCTATTTTTTAGATATAAAAGCAACTCTTAAATCAAATACAAATCTCAACATTTTAAATAAAAGTTCCAGCAAATTTAATAATATATGTTGAGTGGTTGTTTTAATTTATGGACAATTGAATATTTTAATCTGTTAAATACAAAACAGTGTTAAACCAATAAAATAACAATTATAAATAAATATCACTTGAAAGTAATTAATAAATTTATTTTTTATTTTTTTATTTATATTCTTTTTTGTTTTAAATCGATTTCTGAATGGTATACACGAATGTGGTTTTGATAGGTACATTTGTTCAACTTTATCTTATACTTTTTGAGTGTTATGAATTATATAATCATATAAACAAACAAGTTTAAAAAAACATCAATTTAATAATATTATGTTAAAATTATTTTTTTTCTCAGCTATCATTAATATATAAAAGTGAAAAAAGTGATTGAATAAGAAGTTTTTCTTTTAAGGCAACCTCATATTGCAAAGTTATCCAATGCAAAATAAGTTGATAGTCTTAATATATTTTTAAAAGATAAAGAGCACTAGAGAGTAATAAAAGTCAATAGAATTATAACTAATGTAACGACATAAAGTGAAAGTCATTTTTTAGCGATTTAACATGTCCCTTTCAACTAAAAGAATTCATATTTTTTAGGTTGTATTTTCTATTAGTGGGTTTTTCTACTTGATGAGGTATTCAGTGTTCAGTAATTACTTAAGTTTATAGTTTTTTTTTCCAATGGTTATTTTAAGTTTTAATTTTTTATTTTTTTCATTTAGATTTAATAAATAAAATTTTATTCAAATTTTAGTATTGAATATCTTTTATAAATAATAAGAAATGTAGAAGACTAATTTTTGTAAGTTATTTTTTTAATTATTCATAACATTGTATAAGGATCATAGTTTTTTGGGTGATAATATGTTATCTTTCTTTTTGTTATTTGAAGAACAAATATTTGTATGGTTGGAGCTTTTAAAATACATATTTTCCCATTTCTAAGTGTCTTTAATTATTAACTTGATAGTTTTTTTCATCTATGTTTCTCTGCAAATGCGTGAGAACTCTTGTTAGTGTTAGATGTGATCCTCTACTTCTTGAATATTAGGTTTCCCTATCAAGGGTAATGTGATGAATGGTTTATGAATGAAGGATGATACCCATATATTTCTATAAATAATAACATTGTGGGTGAAGTATGGAAAAAAATATCGCATCATCATTTTACTCAAGTAAGTATGGAAGAATGTGTTTCTAAGAAGTTGCAATAGATATCCAACCCCATTCCTTTCCATGGCTAACCAAGGTATTAATACACCTTTGGTTGACTCTCACAGAGTCTTGACAACTAATTGAGAATATTTTGAGCTTTACTTACTCTCAACCCAACATCTCCTATGTAATTGGAGAAATTTATTATTACATGTCGGAGCTACAAGAGCTACACGATAACGGAAAAAAAATTGGATTCTTAGATGTGTTAACGTGACTACTAGCTTTAGTTTTATATATTGTGTAGAAGTGTCTTCATTATATCTTCTTGGATACATACACTTGCATTGGGTTGGTGGTGGCACATATTGCAAGGTCAACTCATGATACGTTCTTTTAAGTTGGATCTAGTACGATATGTTAGTCAAGCAAGAAGCAAGTTTTAGTTGTTGGATTAGTTACCATATTGTGTGATTCTATAACCATGTTTTCATTTCCTATTTCACCTAATTGGTTTGTAAAATGGAAGGACAACAAATAAAGGCCTTGGTATCTTCTTCTTTCCTTTAAATTTTCCATCAAAGTTTGTTTAATTTTCTAAATATAATTTCAAATTCATAACCTCTCTATGACCATGTTTCCCTTTCAAAGATATACTCATTTGTAAGAAGTACCTCATACTTTTATTATATGTTTTTATATTGAAGTGGCTTCTTATTAGCTAGGGATGTGATTCCTTATTTTCATATAGTATGTCAAACATATCCTTCTCACATGAGATGATTCCATGGAAATTTCTTTCCTTTACTCTATGTTTATAGGCGAAAAAAATTCCTCCCTATATAAAGATATCATCTCCCTATCAAGGCCCCAATTAAGCATATACTTAACTATTTTGAGGTTGTCATGGTTATAATTTATAGAGAGAAACATCATAATATATTCATCCACAACGCTTTTTTGATTTTTTTATGTTTTGAGTCCTTAATGAATCCATCATCATTACATGATTTTAAGAGAAGAGATGCTGGAGACAATAACCAATAAATATGTGATATGTAGGGCAAGGAAGGAAGGAAAAAATCTAAGTTTAGCTATATGAAAGGAAATCTAAGATACAAGGGGGAAAATATGAAAAGAGAAGAAAACCCTAAAGAAAAAAACCCAAAACTAAGATAACCTAAAGTAATATGATATAGAGTAAAATAAGAGTATAAATCAAATAGTAACATAAAGTATTATATGAGGTATAATATAATAATACCTTATACATAATATATAACAATAATAGAGTATAGTAATTAGAAATAATAAATTGGGAATAAATATAATATTAGCGAGGGGAGAATAGGATGAGCGATGGCGAAAAGGAGTGTCGAGGGTTTGTAGCTTGGCTTTTACGGTTTTGCGCTAGCTCGGCCCTCTCAAGAGCTAGTCGCCTTCAGCTTAAGAGCAGTTGCAGACTTGAATGCTGAGCCCATGACTTTTGCATAGGGGCTTTTCACGGAATAGATGATGTCACCATTTGAGTGCTGCATTCTCTGCATTTGATCCAAAGCTGCTTTGGCCGTCGTCACTTTCATAGCTCGTTCAAAAATGCAAATAAGACCCACTCTAGAGATCCCACGGCTCTCACCTCGGCGACAAGCCCGACAACGGATCTGCCTCTCGAACACTGCTAGATCTTCCCACATAGGTACCAATGCTTTGGCAATACACATCGGCGGGTTGCGAGTTGAAATGTCGGGGTTAGCAAGCCTCTGCACTGAGGCTTTCTTTGGCATTGATGGGGCCTCCATCGGCATTGCATTCCTTACAAATGTTCCTTGTTTGGTCAATTTAGTGTGTCCTAAATTGCTACATTAATTTTTCAATCGGGATTCGTAAGCTCACAGTATAGGCGCACTATATGTGTGAGATAACTTTATCTCTTACTTTTTTTTTATTAGTTTGGTTTTTCTTTTTCTTTTTGTCTTGGTTGGTTTCCTAAAAAGGCAAGTATGGTTATATTATTCAAGGCAATGATGTCCTTTATAATGATTTACCAAACTGAAACTTTAAGGATTTTGAAACATACAATGAGAAAATTAGTTCCTAAAGGAAATGAAAATGTGCTACTATTCTAGTTAAACAAACGGTGAACTATTGATCATGAAAACACAGTACCCTTGTTGTTGTCCAAACACAAAAAGCCCCATTACTCAAAAGAAAAGATTACCAAGTAAAAGTAAAATAAAATCAGTTAAGTAACTCATATTAAGGCCCCCTCACCATTAGTCTCGCTATGGCTTTCGGAGTAATCATAAACAACTTGAGCAATACGATATCTAAATTGTAGAAAAATAAACTAATATCAAATTACACACTCATGTAATCCTGCTTACATTATTCTTGCTATGGCTTTCGGAGGTAGCGAAAATGACATGAGCAATTTAATATCTATCTTGTAGAAAAGTAAACTAATATCAAACTATACATTCATACTTCAATCCCTCACCATTAGTCTCGCTATGGCTTTCGAATGCTTGAAAATGACATGAACAATTTAATATCTAACTTGTAGAAAAGTAAAGCTAATATCAAACTACACATTCATACTTCAATCCTCACCATTAGTCTCGTTATATTTTTGGAGGTGGCGAAAATGACATGAGCAATTTAATATCTAATCTAACTACTAAAGCAAATGTGCGAGCGAAATAACAAAACGGTGCTAGAATTAAACAAACACTGAAAAGGAAATCGGCGGAGAAGGACAATATTGATTCCATGTCATTAGTCATTATGAAAAAGATGTGCAAATGCATTTGCCTATTGTAATACGAAACTAAGAACACTTGCAGTGATTAACAACAACATAAAACATAAAAGATTATGAATGAAGTAAAATGTAAAGCATGAAGGATTATGGACGAGAGATGAGAGAAATGCAAATACGCAGAAAGATGTAATCTATATATACATGAATGACTATGGCACAATGAACATAAAAGTAAGCATGAAACTATACGGTAGTACACAAAACCTCGGTGTGTGCGGGGCCCTGCACCGGACATAGAAACATCTTTCAAATACGGAGCTACGCTTTTGAAGCAGAGTCTTCTCATATATTAAAATGCGAGTCGAGGAGAAATGTCAAACTGGCCTTAGCACAATTACATTCTGAGCTAAAGAAGATCTCTTCTTCATGCATATGAGAACATTATTTATAACGGAGGAGATATAACAATTCCCTAAAGTCTCTACGGTAGAAGACACGTGAACCATCACGTCCGGAGATCCTAACAATACTAAGCACCATGAGGATTAAATCTATGGAGAGTGGGCATTGGATCGGCTTATGGAGCCGTTCTGAGGTGTTGATGTGTCTCCTTGTGTTTTAGAAAACGATCTGCAATAAATCTCTACGTGATGAGAATCGGGGATTCATCGCAGTGGGACTCTACGGTTGACCACCACTTGGCCACTTTTGACCACGGCCTTCTTAGATGAATTCGACCAATCCAATAGGACACGATCTATGTCCATGTCATTTCTAACTTGCCCATGTGGCTCGATTTTCTGAAGATACACGCCTGGACTTTGAAAAATGGCTACGGAAAGTTACGGCGAGCTGCAGACGTGATAAGATTACAACGCTAAATGAGCAAAAATCTAAATCAAACGGACACAAACATAGTTAAAAGCCATTTTAAATTCTCTTTTACAATTAATATGCAATGATATTGGTGGTGAGAAGGTCGAGGTGAATGAAAAAGGTCTAGAAAGGTGTATAAGAAGATGCGATTTGAGACTCAACATTCCTGACGGATTGCGCGCGCCTTCACGATAGCTCACAACCAAACAAGCTCCACCACAGAAGATCCCACAGGTTTTCATCTCTGCGCAAAAGCAAGCGAGCGTATCGCTTCTCGAACTCACGAGATATGCTTGCGAGAGGTACCAAGGTTGGCGGTACACATCGTCGGCAAATGTGCTCCTCGTCCATCTTTGGTCAATGCTCAAAGAGCGGCGAATACGGACATGGATATGTCTCTGTTTTCAAGTGATCGGCTATTTTCGCAGGGAGAAATCCCCCTCCCTATCATCGCCATGGCAGATTTTCTCTTGGGACGCACAAGAGGCCACCGGCACTATGTCTAGGCACCTCTTTGACTCCTTTCGAGATCCAAATTTCTCATCCTTCGAGCGAGAACCATCCTGCAGTGGGTCGGTTCTTCGATTTGGTCTTGGATCTCAAAGCTTTGGATTTAGAATGGTGGATTGGGATCCCTTCGAGCCTTTAGAGACTTCTCTTTCAAGGTAAACAACTTGAATACCTTCTTCCCCTCTCTACTTACATTATTACCGAAAGCAGACTCTTTGGTGTTAACCCTTCGTTTGAGAGGAGGTGTGGCGGGACAGTCATCCTCTTGCTCCTTTTTTCTTACAAGATGCGATTTCACTCCGACAACCCCAAACCCCGGAAGCCCTTAAACCTAAGCCTTTTTTGGTTGACAAGATAGAGGTAGTTCCCTCTGTTGAAATCACCCATGAAGGTCTTGCAATCCAACTTCAATATTTTGCGAAAGAGCCATCATTTGCAGATTTAACGGTGTGGCCACAATCTCGGGATCTCTATGCATGGATCCATGCAAACTAGACTCATCATTGTAGGATCGGTTTACTGTTCAAAATGATACTTCATTTTCTATTTGATGACAATTAGCATTATAAAAGGCTTTAGAAGAAGGCCCTTGGTTCATGGGAGCTGCAGGGGCTCTTCTTGACTCCTTGGTTCCCAGATTTTTGATCCGATCAGCTGCAGTCATTTCCAAGACACTTTGTATGGATCGAGGATTCCAAAATTACTGCCCACTTATGGCATCTGCAGTCTATAAAGCTATAGGCAACACCTTGGGCGATTTCATTATGGGAGATTATTGGCGGGAAAATAAAGGTCTCTACACATATGCACGAGATATATGCGGAGTTAGATTTAAGAAAGGACTTCGGACCAAATCAATCTCAAGATAAATGACTTTGTCTAGACCCGAGACAACTGGATTACAAAAATACGTGCATTTGCGACATTGCCACCAATCGGGGCATCTGCAGAACACTGCCCATCTCTCCCGGCAAAAAAGAAAAAGGATAACCTCTCCAAGCCCAAATCCAAATGATGGGCTCCATGCTCTCCACCTCCAATCATAGATTCTAAATCCTCTAGATACGAAGATGATGGTAGCGATGCGAGATTGGATCATGCCCCTCATTCTTTGGTCCCTTCCACAGATAGTCGGCGCATTCCTCACGATACGGTCATCGCCCGGAAACGCGTCCATATGACCTCCTCCTCAGATTCGAGATAAGGAGCACCCCACCGTGGAAAACCCCAATCTTAAAGTTGTTATTGCTCATTCACCCCCAGGGATGGTTGGGTAGAAGTCAAAAAAAATGAAAGGGAAAAAGCCGTGTTGAGGCTTCGCCCCATTACGGGTAGAAGTTAGTCTTTTTGCTTCCAACCATATGTTGTAGCTTCTTGCTTGATTTCACTCCTTCTCCGGAAGCGAGGGTTGATAGTCCTATCATTTCCGGTTGCCGGTTCTGTCTCTCTTGATTGTATCATCGTGTACCATATTTCAGAATAATAGAATTAGTCCAATTCAGAAAAAATAATAATAATAATAATAAATTGGATTTGTAAAAAATTGTAGAGTAATAAAAAAATGACAATCAACAACAAACTAAAACCGAAAACAAAATCTAAAAAATTCTAAAACCAAGAGGGAAACCAAGCATAAGAATAAAAGGAGCTAATAAAAATAAAGAAATAGATATGAAGCAATAAAGAAAATGAGGAGTGAAGGTAAATTTCAAAAAGCCAAAAAAACAAAGGATATAAAAAACAAGACAAAAACTTAAAAAAATATGAGGCAAGGAAGATGGGCCCTAAAATAAAGAAAGAGAAAACCAAAAAACTATACGGAGGACAAGGAACCAAAAAAAATAGGCATAAACGAGAAAGGAAGTAAGAGAAGGAGTGATTTGTAAATTTTCATGGATATTCCACTATATAGTTCGTCCCAAAAAATTTGATAATATTATACTTAAAAATTTGAAATCCACAGTATGGGAGTTTATTTTTCTTTATATTTTTATATTTGTAAATTACTACTTATTATGTATTCATGAAAAATAAAAACTCACAAGCCATTATTGACAAAATATATAACTTTGTGAAACCCTTTTGAGAGAAAACATAGCTAGAAGGTGAGGTGGCTATGCTCTCTTTCTTTGAAGAGAAAATGGTTGCAAGTACAATGAAGTAAGGCATGTGTCCTATGGGCTATTATAACTCAAAAATCCTTTGTGTGTGTTCTCTCCCTATCCATTTTAGCTACTCGACTCATTTATGGAACATGTGCAATCGAAATCAATGAAACCCCTTTTCCTCCTAGTTGCCTAGTTATAACACATTGTGGTAGCCTACTTGGTGGCTAGGTTTGACTTCCTTAACTCTTAACAAAAGTTACAATATGGATTGTCCTATATTTTTTCTTGATCATGATCATGTGGCTATCCCATTTTCCTTAATTAATGGGGAGCTGACATAGTATCCTCTCAAATTCTAGTGGTAAAAAACAAGAAGTCAACTTTTGAGAAGAGTTATTTTTCATGCGAGACTACGATTGTCACAATTATTACACCATTGGAAAGGTATCTATGTGTAGAATAGGAAAAAAAAGTGCAACACTAAAGTGAAAAGGCATTACTGAGAATTCTTTTACCCCCAAAAAACATCATTTGATGCCTCAATATGATCTTATAAGGTTTTAGATTCCAAATTTCCAAATTGGAGTCCCGCTAGTTAAAATGGTCCTACAAGTTTATTTCTCCATTTTTTTCCACTCTAAAAGCATTGAGATGAATTAAAATGATATAATGGTCCAATATAGATTACACATCCCCATTTTTGGAGGATTTTGGTCCCCAAAATATTTTACTAAATGAGGTGTGGAACTTCTTCCTCCATCTTCTCTCGACGTATCATTTAGCCTTTCTTGTAATTTTTCCCTTTCAACCCAATTTTTCCAATTTCCATTCTACCCTTGTCTTGTAGTTATAAAAATATTTTTGTAAAATTGTATCCTACATCAAAAAATTTCTAATAATTTGGTACCAAATCCTCTACGAGAAGGTAGGACTTGTTCCTCTTCTTCATTTGTCATGGAAGGCTCATAGAGTTCCATATTCTCTACATTCACAACTAAGTAAATATGTAACTATAGGGGTAGAATAAGTATATAGGTGTTATCTCCACCTTTTATAGTATATTAAAGGGACTATACCATATATCCTTGATTTTCTTACCAAGACCACTGTAGCCTCTCCTTGTTCAACTATAACCATAGTCTATCTCTCACTCGAACAATTTCTCTATTATATGTTGATCATGCCTTACCTTGGATTTTTCACTGTGAATTTTGTTACTGTCTCATGTATTTGTATATGGATTTTTCGGTTATTTTGTACAAATATTTCTTCCCTTAAATCATCCTCTATAATATCCACGCTCACTCCTACTTGCTTCCCATAAGTAATGAACAAAGGTTATCATTGGAAAATATCTAAAACAATTTTTCAAATGGATAATTACAAATATAAGTGTGGACTACTCTATTATAAGAGTGTTGTATATATATTATATTTCATCCCAAGTATTTGGATGTTTCGTTGTCACCCTACATAAGATGCACCAAAATTTGTCAACTACTTCTTTCTACCCATATTTCTATGTATGGAATGTTGTAAACCTCTTCAATTTCTTGGCCTTCTTCTCCCACAATGTATTCCAAAATGCACTTAGAAATATTGTGTCCCTATCTGAAAATATGTTCCTTGTTATCCGAAAGTGCACCTAGACCTGTCCAAAGAACAAGTTTGCTACTTCTTTAACATTGATGTTACTTTTTATAGGGAATCATAACACACTTTTTGTTGAACCTATCAACTACCATGAGACAAGTAGTCATGTCCCTTCTTTATTTCTAGTAAACCTCCCACAAAATTCCATGGAAATTATTTCCCGAGAATGAGTAGATACATGTAAGGGACGATATAGACCATGTATCATGTTATTGAGGCTTGTTTATACAAAAAATCATGCATCTTACTATGAACCTAGCTACATGTTTGTTGGCTTTAGGGGTCTGACCCGAGTTCACACTTTTTAAGGTTTTCAACAAACCCCTATACTACGGCCCTTTTAGCGATGACCTACTTGAGCGGGTCAAAGTCTCACCCAAAGCGATATGGGAGGGTGCTAGAACCGAGGTTTCCGCACCCGGAAAGAGAGAAGGTAAGCCAAGCCACTCGCGGCACATAGATCTATGGGAATGGAGCTGGTTCGTAGGCTTGAATAGATTCATGGTGCACACGGTATTATAGATCTAGATCTTAGGTCCGCATCCACATGCGTTCGACCCCAGAAAAGATATAAATTACGATATATACGATGAGACCGAGATAGCATACCTTATAAAAAAACACAACGAGATAATACGATAATTCGTACCTTATCACGAGATCTAACATAGAGCGCATATTCATATAATAGATAGATCTCAGAACGAGATATCGACACTACTTCTCATATATTATCGACGAATTCTTACATAACCCCAAATCCCACACTGTGCACACAACCAACGAGTCTGCTACATCAAGACAAAGGATCTCCATGCACATAGCCGGCGGGGAGTCAACCCAAATACCGAAACCCATAACTAACAATCCACACTTAGCATTCACTTCTATTCATCTTCTACCTATCGAGTCAAAAATACTTACTATTTATACCAATTTAGCTTAGACTTACCATGGTTCGCAAGCGTGGTTTGTGGACTCTCGTTTTTACCTATTTACCCACTTACAACGTATTAGGGCTTTTATCTATCCTATCACCCCTACACTAGACTAAATATATTCAAAATAATACAAAAATTGGACCGGCTTTCATCGGTGTGGGAGATCCTGCTCCAACGGTCCCCAACACAATCTTGTGACTCATCACGAGGGCATGGTGGTCATAAGTCTTCTTACCTCTTCAAAGTGCAGCGTCTCTATTACGGGAAAGAGGTACCTTCATCTTCTACACAATCGTTATCATCCGTTGTCGAAGGGATGTGTTACGAAGTAGTGTTCCGGATATTTCTTCGGACGACTCGTGCGTTTGAAGTCCACGATGATACTATTGTGGCACGTCGATAGATTGCAGCTAATGCGGCCATGTAGTCATTTTTTATGATATGGTTTGAGTGTACTACCATTAAAGTATCCTGGAAGCATATCACCTGTAGGGGTGGCCAACCGGACCCCGACTCCTCCATCTGTGATTTCCTTTACTAGATAGGGACCCAACCAATGTTGTCGAAACTTTCCTGGGTGCTTTGCAAACTAGGCTGTCATATAAGAGTAACAGGGTCATCTTCGCAAACGTCTTGCGGCAGATATGACGGTCGTGCTACATGCCTTATCATGCGTTTTTTGGACTTGCTAATGAAATTTGGCCATAAACGGTCTTCCTCTAGGGGCGGTGAGCTACATCGGGCATTCTTCGAGGATGTCGGGTCATCCATGTTTGTAAAGGCTGCAATACGTATACTAGGAACAATCTACTCCATAGGCATGATGGCCTCCTTTCCATAAGTCAATCGAAAGGGGGTTTGTCATGATCACTCTTTGCAAGTGGTTCAATAGGCCCCGGAAAAATGCTGATGGAGTCGTGCACGTCTAATCACTATGGTCGGCATTGCGGACCTTGGTTAGAGCTCTGTTCCAATATTTTATTGAATGCTTCAACAACCCCATTGGCCTATGGGTGATAAGGATTGATTTTCACATGATGAATGTGGAATTCTTTAGTCGAGGCTTGGATGGTTTCATTAACAAAGTGTGTGCCTCGATCACTTATGAGGATCTTGGGGCACCCAAATCGGGTTAGAATTTTCTCAAAAATGAAGCGTGTAGCGATCTCAGCGATACGAGTATCTTACTTCCTAGGGCTTCTTCCCATCGGGTCATGTAATCATGTGGCAATGATTATATAACGGGCCCATGTTTTCTTTCCGGGAGAAAATTAATAGGGCCAACAAAATCTATGGCCCATTTATCGAAGGCTTGCGGGGGCCATTTGTGGTTTTAAGGGCATCTCATCGTGCACGGATGGCCATCCCGTTCATTGACATCGTATCACGGGAGCTCTACAATAATCTCGGGGAATCACTATGTGCTGGTGAGGCCACCATAGCCCGGCACGTAAAATATTATGCGTCGTTGCTTTACCCGCATAGTGCCCACCTACTATTCCTTCACGGGATTACGTTAGGATGGCATTATCGCTCATGCTCCAGAAAATACCTACGTAGTACTTCATCCACACCTAGCTTATATAGGTGGCCTACGATGATAGTAAAATATGCCACTCGTGTGACCAACTCATTTTTTCTTTGGACCGAGGTAGTCCCAGTTGGCTCCATACCGATAGTTAGGAACCGGATGATATCAGTAAGTGTGCATCTACAACCTTAATGGTGAACAATTGTGTGTTGGGTAGGCCTTCTTCAGGACTAGTAGGTTCTTCTCCGGTATCAATGCGAGATAGTGATATGTTCCTGCGTTCGAGCTTGCCTGGTTTAACTATGATTTTGAAGTTATATTCTGGAACAACAGCGACCATCGCCAGATTCCCCCCAACACGAGGCTTTATTCACTAGGTATTTTAAGGCCGAATGGTCGGGTATACATTTTTAAGTGACCTCGGGAAAAGTGGTGGCGATATTTTTGTAGTGCGTAGACCATATCCGAGTCCTTCCCTTTTCACATTTGTGGCATAATTGCATCGGCATTTGAGATTTTCGGCTAGCAAAGGCAATTGAATGATCAATTTCCCCCCTTTGCACAGTTGCGTAAGGATGGCTCCTAAGCGATGCACGAGGCATCTATGTGTACATGAAATTCCTTCGTCCAATCGAGAAAGACAAGAATAGGTGTCGAAACCATATTTTCTTTGAGTGGTTCAAGAATTTGCTGACATTCCTCGTCCCAAAAAAGCTGACATCCTTCTTAAGTAGCTTCTCGAGCGTGCATTGTAGATTAGTTCAGTACCCCTTAATGAACTTTCTATATAGCCGGTATGTCCCAAAATTGAGACGCAATTGTTTTTAGTTTTGGGGACGGTACGGGTTGATGATGACGGCAATCTTGGTGAGATCCATCATCATCCCTTGCTCGACAGACATATGCACCTAATTAAAATGCGAAAAGGTACGCGAGAAAAATACACTTCTTGATGTTGAGAGATTTGGTATTTGCGACAGAGCATCCAACATTAAGTGTAGGTTCAAGACATGTGTTCATACTAAGCAAATACATTCCAATCATCAAAGTAGACTTCTACAAACTTGTGTATGAATCCTTTGAACATCTGCAACCACGACACGTGAGAAGATATCCGAAGCATTATTGAGTCCAGAATGGCATTACAGTATCTTGGAAGGACCCCCATTCGATGGAAAGAGTAGTTTTCTCTTGTAGTCTCTACAGGGGAAATGTGAGATACGGTAGTGCTTAGAGAACCCATCGGTAAATGAGTACACCTCTTGACCACCTACACTATCTAGTATTTCATCCCTAGAAAGGGCATCGAGAACGGGTCATGTATGCTGGGCGTCATTTAACTTGCGTAGGTCAACGTAGATCCAAATTTCCCCCCTTTGTTTTCTTTTCCCAACAACCATTGGGCTGACCCAATCGACTGTTACATGCGGCTCTATGATACGGGAAGTAAGAATTTTATCCAATTCCTCCTTCACTTTTTTGTTTGTACTTCGGGTTCAATTGTTAGGGTCGTTGCTTGATTGGTCGGGCATCGGGCTTGAGCGTGATGTGCATAGCTCCCAGATCACCAATGATCCCCTTAAGTTCGAGAGAATGTGGTTGGAAAGAGGTCCGATATTACTATCAACAACTCCGCTCACCTTGTCGATGGTGTCATTATCCCAATAGTCACTAATCTTGCCAACTTGGTACGGGTTTCCGATCCCAATATTGACTTCACGTGCTTTAGCGGATTTATTACATCTAAAATTTCTAGTGAAGGTCATGCCAACTACGCAATCAACCTTCGATTCCCGGAATAGAGACATTGCGTGGATTGTCTTCTTCCTCGTCGATCGTAATATTGCGACGATTGGCGATGTCTCACATTTTCATATCCCGGGTTGGTTCCACAGCTGTAGTAGATGGATTAGCATGACCAAATATACGCATCCGGGTCTGCGAGAGCTTCGTCTAATGCTTTCAAACCTCCAACCAACCCAAAGTTCCTGATAAATTCCTCCTGCAAAGTTTTTTCTAGAGAGTCAGTCGAGTGCAACTCCATATCCAAGTACCAGGAAGTCGGGATTGGGCATAATGTGTGGATAAAAAAATGAACCCATTCCTTGGAGGTCTGATTTTGCCAAGTATCCATCCACACTTGCAAATGTTCGTGCGGGTTTCTGAGCCGAAGAACTTTGCAATTCTTATCCGAGGCGGAGCTTTAAATCGCGAGACCATCATTTCCCAACATCTTTCCCAATTCGGAAGTGTCACCTTGTGGGTTTCCCACCATCTTTTGGGTGTGAGCGCGTAGGGCCAAATTAAGGGGTCCATAACCACCTTTCTTTGAGGACCTCTTCCTCAATTTTTCGCAAAAATGTCTCAACTACTCCCCGAACCATCAAAGAGAGGTAGTTCCCTTACCTCAGGTGGATAGGCAACACGGTGCGGATACATCGTGTAACATATTTTTCTAGTTTTCCATTTCTTCATCGGTGTTGGATAAGCATTCACTCTCTTTTTTCCTAGAAAAGCATAACTTTTTCTCGTAGGGTTGACCCACTCCGATCCTAGGCGATCCCGACTTATAGATGTGGTCTAGTCGTCTTTTTCTGTACGAGTTTGGTGTATCGCTCTCCCTCAGTTGGGTCTAAAGGGATGACACCCATGTCCCATCGACTTAAAATATGATGTTGCATTTTTTTAAGTTAATGACACTGCCCATATCGATGGCCCAACCTAGCCCTAGGAGTGCCGAGGTAAGAGTCTCGTATCCTCCTCAATCCGAATAACCTCAAAGTTCACTTGTACCTTAATCCCTAGTGATATCGACGACTACGTGATAGCCTCCCCAATGGAACTATTTTCTCTCTTGATTGGCCATACGCATTTGGATATCTAACCATTCGAGAGCAGGGTTTCCCCATCCGTAACCATGTTTGTTTAGGGAGGACATTTGCATCAACCCCAAGTCGAGGATGACTGATTCATCTCATAGTCCATTGGGTTGTGTTGTTAGTCGCATCTCAGCCCAGATCGTAGCTACTGTTTATCTGGCTTGCAGACATCATAGTCTTACAACCGAAGTGTTTCGCACATCTGATTATCAATTAGAGCTGCAGAGTTGCCACAACTTGCTGATTGCGAAGGATCTTCATGCATGCTTGCGGAATACTCCCACCTCCTCATTTTCCATAGTGTGCACGGTACCTTTGTACTATCAATCTCGTGGCGGGTTGTGAAAAAAAGCCTCCTTTTCTTTAGCCAAATCTAACCCATCACGCTTGATGGGAACTTTTCTAATTAACAGTCTGACTTTGGCCTTCTCCATACTCCCACTTGTGGCCATGCCACTACGGGTTATAACATCAATATTGGCCCTTAGAGTGGGGTTTAGCCTCAACCCTCCGGGATATTACCCGTAGGTTTATTGCTACCACTTTTATTCTCGCTATCGAATGGGACATTCTTCGACCACATGATCATCGCCCTCTACAATATCCGCGAGCTAGTTGGAGACGACTACATAAAGTCTCTTGCAAAATGACCTACCTCCCCGTTTGAGTTATAACCAGACTAACTATCCCTCGTTCTCCACTTGCACTTCCCCCTTTGCCCCTTGTTCCCACTTCTAGTAGGGGAACTCGACTACTGATGGACGATCTAGCTGACGCGGGACTCCAGATCTCATTCAATATATACTTCCTTGATCCATCGTAAGTCATATGTTTGGCAGTTTTGTTTCATCGTGGCCTACGAACACGCAAAAATCCGCACCATCGTTGTTTTACTCACGGGACGTATGTCGCTAGGTGGGGTACAATGGATGGGTATCATGCGATCCTCAACCCGGCGATCATTGCACCACGCAGCGAGAGGTTCCCTCGGCTTCTCATATCTAGGATTGTAGCGGACTAGACCCTGTTTCGTGCTCCTTGCGTAGGACTTTGGATTTCAACCTTGCATAGCTTCTAGTTGACCCACGTATTTGTTGTACACCGACTAGTCTCGTCCTTGGCGTAGCTTCCAAACTTCATGGCTACTTCTAATGCCTTCTCCTGTGTTTCAATATTTTGCGACCCATTCATATCACGTAAGTATGGCAAGAGCATAGCAATAAACCATTACGTATGTTGCTTATCGTCATGCACTTAGACCCTCCTTCTCGGATTGCTTTTTTAATCGTTGATCCGCCTCCCACTACGGACTTAGATGGTCCACCTTGATGTCTTTGTTTATCTTCCTTATTACTTCACGTTCTTCTGTATTTGGTGTTTAAACGTTTGCATTTATCGTGAAACCTGCGTTTTCGTGCGCCGCTTTCCATGATAATTGATAGTAAAAATCAAGCGGGACATCTAAGTGCAATGACCCAGTCTTGATTAAAAACAATGAAAAGGAGGGTTCAAGTATAATGATAAGCCCATCGATGGTTTTTGATTCTCAGATGGAATTCGCAAAACTATTGAAACAATTTCGTCTGTATGAAGTTAGGCTTCATAACGAGATGAGACTAGTTGGTGTACTCATCTGAGTCCAACTAGAAGAAATTTATCGAGGTTAAATCCTACGTCTCACCCTTAAAGACTCAGGCGAGGTCTAGTCCTTCAATCCTAGATCTGAGGGGGAACCTCTATTTGTGGTACATCAGCTGGCGGGTTGAAGGATCGCATGGTACTCATCAAGCTGTCCCCATTTGCTGACATGGGTCTGATAAAACAGCGATGGTGTGGATTTACAGGTCAGAGTAGGCCATGATGAAAAAAAGCACCAAACATATGACTTAATGATGGATCAAAAAAGTATATGCGGAATGAGTCCAGTCCGCATGTCTAGATCTTCCATGGTCGTGAAGGATTCCCACAGAAGTGGGAACAAGGGGAAAGAGCCTTGAGGTGGAGAGCTTGAGGATAGTTAGTTTGTTATAGCATAGCGGTAAGGTGTGCAAAGTATCTGTGGAATTCTCGACTAACTTCTATGAATATTGTAGGCGAGGATCATGTGAATTGAGAGAAACCTGAGAATATATTAGAAGGGAGAGAGTTAAAAAAAAAAAAAAAAAAAAAAAAGACTCTACCGAAGGAGACAATATTAATGCTATTACAGTGGCATGGCCATAGTGGGAGTATGGAAGTAGAAAATTTGAGATGATAATTAGAAAAGTTCCCATCAAGCGGGATGGGTTAGATTTGGCACATGCAAGCTAAACGGGAGATTGATGGTACAAGGTACTTGCTCACACTATGGAAAATGAGGAGGTGGGAGACATTCCTGCAAGCATGCAGTCCTTCGCAATGACAGATTGTAGAAGACCTACGGACTCTAATTGATAAGCATTACTGACTGGCTGCCGGTTGTAAGACTAAGGACATCTACAAATTTTGTATAGGGTGAAGCACAGGCGGGAAGTCATTCTGCCACAAATCGGTGACTATGAGATGGGTGGTCATCCTAGACAGTTGGATGCAAATTTCCTCCCTAAAAAAACATGGTTACGGATAAAACCGACTCGAATGGTTAGATCAGTGACAATATTTAATCGGTAGAAAATAGTTTCCATTGAGGCTATCACGGGTAGTCGTGATATCAGGATTAAGTACAAAGCGAACTTTAAGGTTATTCATATTGAGGAGGATCCTGAGACCCTACATCTAGGGCTAGGTGGGCCATTGACATGGCGGTGTCTGTGCTTAAAATGTAGCATCATATTTGAAGTCAATGGGACATGGGTAGTCATCCCTTTAGGCCAACGGAGGGAGAGCGATACACAGGCACATTGGAAAAGACGAATTAGACCGCATCTATAAGTTGGTTGCCCTAGGATCGAGAGTGGGTCAACCCTCTGACAAAGGTATGCTTTCTTCAGAGTGAATGCTTATCCAACCTTGATGAAGAAATAGAAGCTGAAAATAGGTTACCTTTGATGTATACTGCCTTTGTGTTGCCTATCCACGGAGAAGTAAAGGAACTACCCTTCTTTGATGGATTCAGGAAGTTGAGACATTTTGCAAAAGAGCTTGAAGGTCAGAAAGGTGGTTATGGGCCCTTAATTTGGCCTATGCACCACCACATGGGCAGGTGACACTTCAGTGCAGGAAGATGTTAGGAAATGATGGTCTACTGATTTAAAGCTCACTTCAGTCCAAAAGTACAAAGTTCTTATTTCAGGGAAACCCATATGAACATTTGCAAGTGGATGGATAATTGGCGGGGAAATCGGACCTCCAAGGAATGGGCTCATTCGTTTATCCACACATTATGCCCAATCTAGACTACCAGTACTTGGATACGAGTTGCATCGAGCGGACCTCTCCTTTGCCCAGGAGGACTTTATCGGAACTTTGGGTTGAAGTGGAAGTTTAAACATTAGGCAATATTACTTGAGGACAATGCGTATATATTTAGTCAATAATCCATCTACTATAGTCGGGGAACCAACTGGGATATGAGAAATGTGAGACATAAGCCAATTGATGCAATACACGATCAGAAGACAATCCATGTATCTATTCCAGTCAGAGGTAATTTAACGCCTTCACTAGAAATTGTAGATGTAATAAATCGCTAAAGCTATGTGAAGTCAATATTGGGACTGGAAACCCATTAAAGTTGGCCAAGATCGGTGACTATTGGGATAGTAACATCGGCAAAGTGGCGAGTTGTGGCATGAGCTCAGAGGACATTCTCGAACTTAGGGGATCATTGGTGATGCAGGGCTATGCACATCACGCTCAAACGTCTCGCGACCAATCAAACGGCCCTTCGATTGAACCCAAGTACAAAAAAAAGTGAAGGAGGAATTGGATAAATTCTTGCACACAATATCATAGAGCCGGTCGAGCCGGTCGGGTGGGTCGGCCCAGGTGGTTTTCGAATAAAAAAGGGGAAATTTGGATCTGCGTTGACCTACGCAAGTTAAATGACGCCATGCATGACCCATTCTCGATGCCCTTTGGTCATCGATAGTGTAGGTAAAGAGGTGTACTCATTTACCGATGGAGTTCTCGAAATTTATCATCAGATTCACATTTACTTGTACCGTAGTAAAACCCATTTTACCCTTGAATGGGGTCCTTCCGGTATCTTGTAATGCCATTCGAGACTCAATAATGCCACGGATATCTTCTCACGTGTCGTGGATTCCGCAGTGTTCAAAGGATTCATCCACAAGTTTGTAGAAGTCTACTTTGATGGTTGGAATGTATTTGGCTTAGTACGAACCTGTCTTGAACCTACACTTAATGTTGGATGCTTATTCATAAAATGCAAATCTCCTCAACATCAAAGTGTATTTTGCTGTTACCTTTCGGCATTTTAATTGGGCATATAGTCTGCTAGTAGGGATGATGATGGATCTCGCCAAGATTGCTGTCATCCTTGATCCCAAAATAAAAATAGCTGCGTTCAATTATGGGACCTCTTTAGGCTACTATAGAAAGTTCATTAAGGGGTATGAACTAATCACAACGGCGCTCGAGAAACACTTAGGAAGGATGTCACTTTTTTTTTTTGAGACGAGGAAGTGAAATTTTTGAGACTACTCAAAGAAATATGGTTTGGCCTATTCTTGTCTTTCTTTGATTGGATGAGGAATTCATGTACATAGATGCCTCAGCATCGGTTCAGGAAGCCATCCTTAGCCTTGACCGGGCAAGGGGACATTGATCATCTGATTGCACTTCTTGAAAACTCTCAAATGTTGAACTCAATTATGCCACAACGAAAAGGAAGGGTGGATATGGTTGCCCCACTACAAATATCGCCACTACTGCTCGGAGTCACTTAAAAATGTATCTTGACCATTCGTCCTTAAAATACAGTGAATAAACATTGTTGAAATCACACTTGTTGTTGTTCCAAGAATATAACTTTGAAATCATAGTTAAACCCGGGCAAGATGAGCAGGAGCCAGTCACCTATCTCGTGATGCAGTACAGATGTTTGGAAGAAGGCCTACCCAACACACAACATTGTTCATCATTAAGGTTGTAGATGCACACTCGATATCATCCGATTCCTAATATCGGTATGGAGCCAACGGACTACTTGGTCCGGAAAAAAATGAGTTGGTTACACCAAACGTGGGTACACTATCATCGTAGGCAACCTATATAAGTTAGGTGTGGATGAAATGCGTAGGTATTTTCTAGAGCATGAGCGACAAGCCATCCCAGGCAGTCAGGTGAAGGAATAGTAGGTAGACACTATGCGGGCAAGCGGCTACATAATATTTTGCGAGTTTGGGCTATGGTGGCATCTGTACATAGTGATTCCCGAGATTGTGCGAACTGTGATAGATGTCAATCAGGATGGCCATCGGGCGATGAGATGCCCTTATAACCACAAATGGCAAACCTACAAATGGGCCATAGATTTTGTTAGCCCCTATTAATTCCTTGAAGAAAATAGGGGCCCGTTATATAATCATTTTCATATTACATGACCCGTGGAAGAAGCCTGAAAGCGACAAATAGCGGAAATTGCTACACCCTTCATTTTTGAGCAAATTCTAACTATAGATTTGGGTGCCCCCAGATCCTCATAAGTGATCAGGCACACACTTTGTTAATGAAACCATTCAAGCCTTGACTAAGGAATTCAAAATTCATCTTGAAAATCACTCCTTATCACTTTAGTAACAATGGGGCTGTTGAAGCATTCAATAAAATATTGGAACGGACTCTAACCAGTGCATATTCAGAGCCAGTAGTGATTAGGGCGTGCACGACCATCGATTTCCCGGGCCTATTGAGACCACTTGCCAAAGTTAAACGGGACAAACCCCCTTTCGATGAGGCTTATGGCAAGAGGCCATCATGCCTATGGAGTATGGCCTAGTATACGTATTGCAGCCTTTACAAACATGGATGACCCGGACATCCTTGAAGAATCACTGATGTAGCTCATAGCTAGAGGAAGACCGGTTTATGGCCAAGGTAATTAGCAAGTCAATAGCATGATAAGGCATAGCACGGCTGTCATATCCGCCGAAGATGTTTGCGAAGATATTTTGAGGCCTCTTATATGACGACTAGTTGCAAAGCACGGGAAAGTTGTGGTTGGGTCCCTATCTAGTAAAGGAAATCCAAGATGGAGGAGGCATTAGGTTGGCCACCCTACGGGGTGATATGCTTCAGGATACTTTAATGAGTAGTAGACTCAAACAATATCATAGCAAATGACTACATGGCGAGATTAGCTGCAATCTGTCCGGCCAGTCCCACAATAGTATCATCGGGGACTTCGAACGCATGAATTCGTCTGAAGAAAATATCTGGAGCACTACTTAGTAGGCATCCCTTCGACAACGGAGGATAAAGATTGTGTAACATAGGCCGAGAACCCTCTTTCCTGAGAATAGAGACGCTGCATGAAAGAGGCAAGAAGGCTACGACCATGCCTCAGGGTGATCTCAAGATTGTGTTGGGGAATTTGTTGGAGTGAATTCTAGCACGGTGAAAAATTTAGTCCAGATTATGATATTTTGATTATATTTAGTCTAGTGTAGGGTATTAAATTTGAGATAAAAGCCCCAATACGTTGTAAGTGGAAATTAAATAAGTTAACCAGGGGTACAAACCCACAGTTTTACAACGGATATATCATCCCCAATAAATTAGTATAAATAGTAAATTATTTTGACTCGATAGGTAGAAGATGAATAGAGTGAATGCCAAGTAGTTAGTTGGGTTTAGGGTATTTAAGATTCGAACTCCTGTGATACGTATTATCCTTTGCCTTCTTGTGTCTGCGGACCATTTGTTGGTTGTCTTTGGGGTAGTTCGAGATTTATGTAGATTTGTACGATAATATATGAAATCAAGTCGATATCTAGTTGGATCTATCTGTATATGATATCTGCATCTATATTAGATTTGTGATAAGTAAATTTATCACGAAAATTGATCTGTTATTGTTTTTCTATAAGGTAATGTATGTTCATATATAAATTTATATCTTTTACGGGTCCAGCATGTGGATCTAGATCTATATCTGTGTACCATGAATCTATTTAAACTGCGAACTAGATCTATTCCATAGATCATTGTCTTTGCGGTAACCGCTGCACACTCTACTGAGTCACGACACAAGTTCTGCTTCCCTCCATCTGTAGATTAGACTTTGACCTTCTCAAGCTGAGGTCATTTAGTGAAAAGGAACTGATAGTATAGAGTTTGTTGGAAAACCTTAAAGTGTGAACCCAGGTGGGACCCCTAAAGCCAACAAACATGTAGCTAGGTTCATAATAAGATGCATGATTTGTTGTATCAAGCAAACCTATAACATGATACATGGTCTATATCCCTTACATGTATCTACTCATTCTACTAATAATTTCCATGGAATTTTGTGGGAGGTTTACCGAGAAATAAAAGAGGGACATGACTACTTGTTCATGGTAGTTGATAGGTTCAACAAAAAGTGTGTTATGATTCCCTATAAAAGGAACATCAATGTTAAAGAAGTAGCAAACTTGTTCTTTGGACGGGTCTAGGTGCACTTTGGGATAACAGAACATATTTTCAGATAGGCACACAATATTTCTAAGTGCATTTTGGAATACATTGGGAGAAAGAGGACAGAAGTTGAAGAGGTTTACAACATTCCATACATAGAAATATCGGTAGAGAGAAATTAGTTGAAAATTTTTGGTGCATCTTATGTGGGGTTACAATCGAAACATCCAAATAATTGGGATGAAATATAATATATATACAACCTCTTATAATGAGTAGTCCACACTTATATTTAGTATCCATTTGAAAATTGTTTTAGATATTTTCCAATGATAACCTTTGTTCATTACTTATGGGAAGCAAGTAGGAATTGAGCGTGGATATTATAGAGGATGATTTAAGGAAGAAAATATTTGTACAAAATAACGGAAAATCCATATACAAGTACATGAAATGAAAAAATTCACGGAAAAATCCAAGGTAAAGACGATCAACTATAATAAATAGTAGTGAGATAGACTATGGTTATAGTTGAACAAGGAGAGCTCTGAGGGTCTTGGTAAGAAAATCAAGGATATATGGTATAGTCCCTTTAATATCTTATAAAAGGTGGGAGATAACACCTATATACTTATTCTACCCCTATAGTTACATATTTACTTAGTTGTGAATGTAGAGAATATGGAGACTCTAGGCCTTCCATGACAAATGAAGAAGAGAACAAAGTCTACCTTCTGTAAGAGGATTTGGTACAAATTCTTAATTTTATGTAGGATACAATTTTACAAAAGATTTTTATAACTACAAGACAAAGGGTAGAATGGAAATTGGAAAATTGGGTTGGAAAGGGAAGAATACAAGAAAGGCTAAATGATACGCTCGAGAGAAGATGGAGGAAGAAGTTCCACACCTCATTTAGTAAAATATTTTGGGAGTAAAATCCTCCAAAAATGAGGAGGTTGTAATCTATATTGGACCATTATATCATTTTAATTCATCTCAATGCTTTAGAGTGGAAAAAATGGAGAAACTTGTAGGACCATTTTAACTAGCGGGACCCAATTTGGAGTCTAAAACCTTATAAGATCATCAAATGATGTTTTTTGGGGTAAAAGAATTCCCAAAATTCCTTTTTCCTTTAGTGTTGCACTTTTCCTATTATACACTTAGATGCAAGGGTGTAATAGTGTGACAATCGAGTGTTGCATGAAAAATGACTCTTCTCAAAAGTTAAACTGTTTTTACCACTATAATTTGGATACTATGTTAGCCCCCATTAATTAAGGAAAAGGGATAATACATGATCATGATCAAGAAAAATCTAGGAAAATCCATATTGTAGCTTTTTGTTAGGAGTTGAGGAAGTCAAACCTAATACTAGTAGGCTACCACAATGTGTTATAACTAGGCCACTAGGAGGGGAAAGGGGTTTCATTGTTGGTGCACATGTTCCATAAATGAGTCGGTAAACTAAAATGGATAGGGGAGAGGAGAACACACACAAAGTATTTTTTTGAGTTATAATAGCCCATAGGACACATGCCTTACTTCATTGTACTTGCACCCATTTCTCTTCAAGAAGAGAGCATAGTCACCTCACCTTCTAGCTATGTTTTTCTCTCTCAAGGTTCCCTGAGTTATATATTTTGTCAATCATGGCTTGTGACTTTTTATTTTTCATGAATAAATAATAAACGTCAATTTACAAATATAAAAATATAAAGAAAAATAAACTCCCATCTTGTAGATTTCAATTTTTTAAGTATAATATTATCAAATTTGTGGCATTCTACAGTGGAATATCCATGAAAACTACTGAGATCCTCCTTCTCTTACTTCCTTTTACATTTATGCATATTTAGTTCCTTGTCTCAGAGTATAGTTTTTGGTTTTCTCTTTCTTTATTTAGGCTATCTTCCTTGCCTCATATTTTTTAGGTTTTTGTCTTGTTTTTTATATCCTTTGTTTTTTTGGCTTTTGAAATTTACCTTCACTCCTCATTTTCTTCATTGTCTCATATCTATTTCTTTATTTTTTATTATCAACATTCTTATGCTTGGTTTTTCCTCTTGGTTTTAGAATTTTAGATTTGTTTTTAGGTTTTAGTTTGTTTGGTTGATTGTCATTTTTTATTACTCCTCTGATTTTACAAATCAATTTATTATTATTATTATTTTGAATTGGACTAATTCTAGTAATGCAAATATGGTACAAGATGATACAATCAAGAGGAGACGAGAAAAAACAGCAGCCGAAATGATAGGACTATCAACCTCGGTTCTAGAGAAGGAGTGAAACAAGAAGAAACTAAAACATATGGTTAGGAAACAAAAATGTGACTTCTACTGGGGGAATGGGCGAAGCCTGCTCTGGCACTGCTGGTGCATTGACCCAACCATCACAGGGTGAATGAGAAATAACAACTTGAAGATTGGGGTTCTCCACCAGGGGGCCCTCCTTGGCCCCGAATCAGAGGGAGGAGGTCATATGGACGCGTTTTACGGGGCGTGGTTGTATCGGAGGAATGCGCGGACCATCGGTGGAAGGAGCCACGGAATGAGGGGCATGATCCCAGTGCATCTCTCGTCATCTTGAGCTAAGAGGGTCCAGATCCACGATTGGAGAGGTGTATGGAGCCATCATTTGGATTTGGGCTTGGAGAAGGTTATCCTTCTTTTCTTGGAGATGGGCGGGTGTTACTGCCCCGGATGCCACGATTGAACAACCGACAACGGAATCACGTATTTTCGTAATCCGATAATGCAGGTCCGGATAAGTCGTTTATCACTTGAGATTGATTTGGTCTAGAAGTCAGCGCCTTTAAATCTAAATCTACATATTCTAGCATATGTGAGACTTCCTTGATAATCTCCCATAATGAAAGCGCCCAGGTGTTGCCTATAGCTTTGCCATTGCGGTATGCCATAAGTGGAAGCGGAGTAAGTTTGGAATCTGATCCATACATGTGTCTTAATTAATGACTACGATTCTTGGCTCAAAATCACAAGGAACGAGGAGTCAGAAGAGCGTTGCGATTCCCATACTACATAGTAAATTGTCATCAAATAGAACAATGAAGTATCCTTTTGAACGAGAAAATGATCTGAGTCCGGTTGCATGGATCCATGCATAGAGATCTGAATCGCGGCCACGATCGTTAAATCCTGCAAATGATGGCTCTTTACGCAAATCTTGAAATTTGGATTGTAAAGACCTTCATGGGTGATTTCAACGGGGAACTTCCTCTATCTTGTCAACCCAAAAAGGCTTAGGTTTAAGGGCTTCGGGGGTTTGGGGTTGTCGGAGTGGCGCATCTTTGTAAGAAAGGTGGGATGGTGTCAGCGCACCTCCTCTCAAACGAAGGGTTAACACCAAAGAGTTGTTTACAGTATCTGAAATTAGAGGAAAGAAGGTCTTCAAGTTGTTTACCTTGAAGAAGTCTTTGGAAGGCAGAGGGATCCAATCCATCGTTCTAAATCCCGGTGAGATCCGGACACCAAATCTGAAGAGGCCGACCCATTGTAGGATGGTTACACTTTTGAAGGATGAGAAATTTGAAGAGAATTCGAAGAGGTGCACAGACATAGTGCCGGGGCCTCTTGTGCGTCAATATTCCATGGCGATGATGGGAGGTTCTCACGAAATAGCAGTCACTTGAAAACGGAGCATATCCATGTTAAGTTCGCCGGTCTTTGAGCATTTACCAAGGCTGAATGAGGAGCACATTTGGCGGCGTGTGTCTTGTAGCCCAGCAGGTACCTCTACAAGCATATCTGGCGAGTTCGAAATGAATCTGTTGCTTTCTTTAAGCGAGATGAGAAATTGGGATCTTCAAGGAGGTGGAGTTTGTTGCGTTGTGAGCCCTGCTTGTGGCGGCTTTAAAGGCTGTCAGGAACATTTGCAGGAATTGGCCAGCCCCGGACGGAGGCCCCATCGATGCGAAGCCTGTCTGGGCACTAACGGCGTTTCAACTCTGCAACCCGGTCGTGTATTTCCGGCAGTGGTACCTCTGAGGCCAGTCCTAGCGAGGTTCAAGTAGTCCGTTCTGTGAGCTGGCTGTGAGGTGAAGGCTGTGGGATCTCCAAAGTGGGCCCCGTGTGGCAAGCATTGGCGGCTGACGTCAAAAACGTGGATCAAATGCGGGGAATGTAGCCGCCCAAATGGTGACATCATCTATTCATGAAAACCCTATGCAAAAACTGCGTCTGATTCAGATACTGCAATCGCTCTTAAGCGGAAGAGCGTAGCTCTTGGAAGGCAGTTGCTGAAAAGCCAACTCATTGACATCCTTTCGCTACATCGCTCGTTATTCTCCCTGCTAATATTATATTTATTCCCAATTTATTATTTTAATTACTATACTCTATTATTGTTATATATTATGTATAAGTTATTATTATATTATACCTCATATAATACTTTATGTTATTATTTGATTTATACTCTTATTTTACTCTATCATATTACTTAGGTTATCTTAGTTTTAGGTTTTCTTTGGGTTTTCTTCTCTTTCATATTTCCCCTTGTGTATCTTAGATTTCCTTTCATATATCTAAACTTAGATTTTTCCTTCCTTCCTTGCCTACATATCACATATTTATTGGTTATTGTACGCATCTCTTCTCTTAAAATCATGTAATGATGATGGATTCATTAAGGACTCAAAACATAAAATCAAAAAAGCGTTGTGGATGAATATATTCTCTCTATAAATTATAACCATGAAAACCTCGAAATAGTTAAGTATATGCTTAATTAGGACATTGTGGAGATGAAATATACTATATAGGAGAATTTTGTATAAACATAGAGTAAAGGAAAGAAATTTCCATGAAATCATTGTGAGAAGGATATGTTCAACATACTATATGAAGAGGAATCACATCCTAGCTAATAAACCACTTCAATATAAAACATATAATAAAAATTATGAGGTACTTCTTACAAATGAGTATATCTTTGAAAGGAAACATGGTCATATTTATGAATTTAATTATATTTAGAAAATTAAACAAACTTTGATGGAAACTTTAAAAGGAAGAAGAAGATACCAAGGCCTTTATTTGTTTCTCCTTCCATTTTACAAACCAATTAGATTGAAATAGAAATGAAAACATGGTTATCAGAATCACCTGATATGGTAGCTTGAATCCAACAACTAAAACTTGCTTCTTTGCTTGACTGTACGTCGAGTACTGAGATCCAACTTAAAAGACGTATCATGAGTTGTACTGCAATATGTGTATCCTGTGAAATGCAAGTGTCCATGTATCCAAGAAAGTATTAATGAAGACGCTTCTACACAATATATGAAACCAAAAGCTAGTAGTCACGTTAACTCATCTAGGAGTCCAATCCGTTCTTGTGTAGCTCTTGTAGCTTCCAGGCATTATGTAAATAAATTTCTCCAATTACACTGGGAGATGTACGGGCTGAGTAAGTGAAAGCTCAGAAATATTCTCAATTGGTTGTCAGGACTTGGTAGAGTGCTGGAGTGATGTTACCTATGGTTAACGTGGAAAAGGAATGGGGTTGGGTGCATCTGTGCAACTTTCATAGAAAGCATTCATCCATTCTTGCTGTAGTAAAATGATGATGCGATATTTGTTTTCCATACTTCGCCACTATGTATGTATTATCTTCTAGAAATATATGGGTATTATTGTGCTCATTGTCCATCATCATTACCCTTGGTAGAAAACTAATATTAGAAGTAGGGATGCGTCATCTAACACTAACAAGAGTTCTCACGCATTTGCAGAGAAACGCAGATGAAAAATAAACTATCAGATAGTAAACGAGACACTTAGAAATGGGAAAATATGTGACTTTTAAACAAACACATACGAAATATTTGTCTCTTCATATAACAGAGAAGATAACTTATATTATCATAGCCGCCATATACACTACGACGCTGTATTAAAAAAATAACTTACAAATTAGAGTTACCTACTTGACATATACTTTAGTCTTCGCATTTTATTATTATAAAGATATATCAATACTAAAATTTGAATTAAAATTTTATTTATTAAATCTAGATAGATAAATTAAAAAGTAAAATAACCATTGGTAAAACAGTAAACTATAAACTTAAGTAATTACTGGATACTGAGATACCTCATCGAGTAAGAAAAACCCACTAACAAGAAAATACAACCTAAATGATATGGTCTTTTAGTTGAAAAGGACATGTTAAATCGTCCAACAAAGCGGGCTTTCACTTGCATCGTCGTACATTAGTTATAATTCTATTGACTTTTATTACTCTCTGGTGCTCTTTATCTTTTAAATAAGAAAATGCAGCAGACTATCATAACCTATTTTGCGTGGATAACTTTGACAAAGTTTGAGGTTACCTGACTCTTATTCAAATCACTTTTTGCTTATATATGTAATGATAGCTGAGAGAGATAATTTTAACATAATATTATTAGACTGACAGTGTTTTTAAACTTGTTTGTTATATGATTATATGATTCATAACACTCAAAGTAGTACTAGTAAAGGTTGAGATAAATGTACTTTCTAAAACTGCATTCGGTGTATCTGTCCAACTCAGAAAATCGATTTAAAACAAAAGAATATAAATAAATAAAAAATAAATTTATTAATCACTGTCAGAAGTGATATTTCATTTATAATTGTTATTTTCTGGTTTACACTGTTTTCGTATTTAACTTAGATTAAAATATTCAATTGATCCATAGAAATCAAAACAACCACTCAACATTATATTATTAAATTTGTCTGGAACCACCATTTAAAAGGTAGGAGATTTGTATATGATTTAAGAGTTGCCTTTTATACTTTATATCCGTAGAAGGTAATAAAATATACTTAGTAAAGCTATAAAAGAGTTGTAATTATTTTTAATACTTTCTTTATTGTCATTAAAGTGTCATTAAAATACGTCTCAACTAAAAATAAATGATCTGATTATTTACGATAATATTTTATTCATTATTTCGATATAATGATTAATTATATAAATGTCTGATAATTTTCATTTTTTATTTGGTTAGCGTTTTCAGCTTGTTACTAATAAAGTTTTATTTTAAATTCATATAATTATTTTCAGAACTAATTATGAAATTATATATTATTTTTTATTTCGTATTTCTAAAAATTATATTTATGAGACTAGAATTAGAAAATTGTAATTCACTTTTCTTTGAAATGATTGTAGTTTGGTTTTTTAACAAATTGGATTATCATATCATTTTTAAAAATAATATGAGTGCGACGTGTGTAAAGATGCTTTTAGGATATATGGTAGCATTAAGTACAACATATTGCGGTGGTGTATAGCCATTCAATATTGTTGGGATCCTATTGAGCGCCAAGACAAATTTACGGTAAGTTGTCGAGTGAGAACTTTATCTGACCACCTAACTTGAGTGGATTGTATCGTATCATTTTAAAAATAAATACGTGACAGTGTGTGAAGATGCTTTATTAGGATTACAAAACATAAGAAAATGGTAATTATTTTATGAACGATGTTGTTGGGATCCCATTGGTCACGCAAAGGAAAATTTGTAGATCTTTGCTTTTAATATAGTTCTGTCCATAGATATGTAGCACATAGGTCGTATAAACACTAGAGCTCAAATGACCATTAGGTTGTGCAAGTGAACTGCCAAATCGATCTAGCAATCTAGCAAATGGCTGCTTTCAAGTGCCCCAGTCCTCATTCATTCCGTGCTTCTACTTGGAGATCTCCATTATCCCGCGAAATTGAGCTAGGATACCAATAGATTTCCTAACTCTGGTACCTGTATCCATTCTCCACTGTGAGTGCACTCCATGTGCTTAGTGCAATACATGTATATCCCGATCCATTATGCATACCTTATAATCTCGTGCTGCTACTTTGCAGATGACGCATTGTACGATGGGTACTTACATCCTTCTTGCAAAAATACACCTACCTTGGACCAAAACCTTGGGGTATTCACACAACATTGTGGCTCTCATCACATGTTGTCTCCTTCACTAAACTTCAAACCATTGACTCCCTCTCCATTTTTTCTTCACTTACAACTTCTCTCTCACTACATCTCTAGCTCTCATCGATCATGACTTAACTCAAGATTTTGATATTCCATTTCCTCTCTGAAATGCACATAATATCTCTTTTGCTGCAACTCATGCACATTTATTAGGCCTCATTCTCACTTGTAGGCCACTTAGCTATTGTTTCTGCTACATTGTCTGCTCGCGCTCTCCATGGACTCCCAAAATGTGTTTGCCACTGTTCTGTATACTACCGATGCATACTCACATGGTATACTTCTCTAACTTCCCTGTACGATAATACACCATTTTGTTTTTACTGCTCATTCTCAAACCTCAAACATTGTCTCCTCTTGTAATGCTCTTCTCTTGATAGTGCCATCCGAGTTTAATTTACATAGCTTGTCCTCTGTAGCCATTTTTTGCGAGTCAAACACATATGACACATCCTTCGAGTTTCTCCCCATGCTCTCCTACTCCCTGCATTCTCATTCTAAAATCATCACTCTACACTGCTTTGTGTGCTTTCATCAAATTATGGTGTTTTGGTGGCTCATAGAAGTCTATCCATGTGAGTGTTTGTCTTCTCTTTATCTCATCACTTCAGCATCCGAGTTCTCCATCCTGGCTGTTGCATCTCTTGTCTTATCCAATTTTACTAGACCACATGATTTTCTCGCTTCCTTCAACTTCTTTCTCAGGATGGATCCTACCATATCTAAAGTTGATTGTTTGGATCAAAGTTTTCTTTGAATATATCTATATGAATTGTTGTCTCTACATATCTCTACTTTCACTACAAATTAGTTGGTTTATGACCTGCAGCAATTGTGAGATTTTTAGACATAGTAGATCCGTCGTGTTTTTGCATGTATATGCATTTCCTTGTCGACAACTTCTCATACTCACATCCATCTAGAGGCGACAGCCTCCATTCTGCATCTAATACTTTTTGTGATTCATCATCCACCAACACACGACATACTGATACCTCTCCAAAATTTTTCATGTTCTCACCTTGTGATTGATTTGAACCACAGAGCCTTGCCATCAACCTCTCTACACCAAGTGCTTGGTGCCATTTCGCTTTGTCACCAAACAATGTTTACCAAAGCCATATTTATGGCATGTCCATAACCATTATTGGATCATGGATCATCACACAATATATCTATCAAAAATCACTCATTCCTTTTTATTTTTCATGGGTCATTGTCCATAGGATCCATTTGAAGAGGTCATGAATTTAATCACCATACCTGTGAATGGGTTTATTACAATCGTCTATCCTTACTTCCTTTTTCCATTCTTATTATTTCCTTTTTTTGGGCAACTTCTTATTGGCGTTGGGAGGACTAATCTTCTTCTACGTGGAAGGGTATTTTTTCTAGGATATTATTCTCAACAAGTTATTATTCATCTCTTTAGACCCTTTTTCAGGGCTACTTTTACACTATGCATTAGACTTCCACCATCTACATCGATCGAGTCAATAGTTGAGTTGTTTATTGAACAAAGTCTCTTTTCCTCCACTTGTATCTTTTGGTTACTTGGGATACTCCTTGCTCATTGTGCCTCACACAACAATAATCTATTGTGCTCACCTCACCTTTGCTCTAATACCAATTGTAGAATCATAGAAACACTAAGAAAGTGGTGATGTCTAAAGACACCATTACTCGAGATCCCATGACAACTAGAAAAACTTTACTTGGATTTTTTCTACCTTTGAATATGCTATATTCCACATGAATACCATGGGAAAAAACCATATGTTGTATGTTATATTACGTTGTCATTGATTGCAAAGGAAAAGAAGATAATTCCAAAGGAAAATACTAGTGCAAAAATAATAGTCAAGATATAAAGACTGCTGGAGCCATTTCTAGTGCAATGGATCAATTCAAGTGATTTTGGAAAGTAATCAAATGAGCGGAGATATGAAATATATTTACAATGGTATATAGAAATTTTCAAATGGCCTCTTGGATCAAAATTTGTTGCAAGACAAATATTAAGGCTTAAAAGAGGTGTAAAGAGTATATAGTCAAGATTCTAGGTTACAAGAGTTCCAAGTAGGGCCTTGATGTGCTCTACCCCAACCTAGTTGGACCTTTAGCCTAGTTACAGAGGTCGTGGTTTCAAAGTTTGGTTTAGGTCCCAAACAAGGTAATTTATCTCACCCTCAACCCTTGACCTTGTGGAACCCAATCGAACTTCCAAGCATGTCGAGGGTTGGAAGAAGGAAGCAGTGCACAAAGTTAAATTCCATGCAAGTTTGACAGATCACGCACCATGTGTATATCTTGTTAATTGGCATATATTCGAGGGTTCATGCATGTAGGTGGTTTTAATTGTAGTGGGAGCCTACGTATTAGGTAGTATTATCCAAACAGCGAGTCAAAGATTGATGATCCATATCTTAGTGGGACCCCCTCTATTTTCCACGAGCTAGGACATGAGGTCCACATCAAAACCATGGTGGTTAAATTATTTTACATCAAAGTGGTGAAATTCCTTTTTAGTTGATAGGAGCTAGAGATTTCAGGTTTCCATCCTAAGAAGAAAATCTAAAAAAACTCTTTAGGGGTTCTCTCGAAGAGAAACCTTGGGTTATCACCAGGAACTGTAGAGGTGAGTAATATAAATTATGAGTGCGAAAGATGATGTGGGAACTCGAAAAGTGGTAGGATGACATGGATACACATGTGGATGATGAGATCAACATGATGTAAGTAGTGATGTACTTGCTAATATGAGTGTGACATGTGGTATGCATATTCAACATTTAGGGTGGCCCAAGTGGGCCAAAGTCGGGTGACATGGCACTGCTCGGAGCTCATGTGGTACATATGATGCATGGATGATGCTAGCATAGTTATCTGATTAGATATGTTGTCATTGATTGCAAGAAAATAAGATGATTGAAAAGAAAAATGTGGGTGCAAGAAGAATGGTCAAGATACATAGACTTTGGAGCCATTTACAGTGCAACAAATCACTTCAAGTGATTTTAAAAAAATACTAATATAGATGAGAGATCATAAAAAATACTTACGATTGGTATATATAAGTTTTTAAATGGCCTCACTAGATCAAAATTAATGGGATGACAAATATCAATACTTAAAATAGGTGAAAATAGTAAGCAGTCAATATTCTAAGTTGGTAAGGTGTCAGAGAGTTGTAAAAGCAGAATAACAGAATATAGAGACTTTGGATCCATTTATAGCATGCGGCATATACACTTCAAGTGATTTTTGAAAGTACTTAGATAGATAGAGATTTAACACACACCCAACACTTAAATCCTATTTATGATAAACACTATCTATTTTGTTATCAGCGATGCATAGGAAGGTTTGGAGTACCTTAGGAGATTCCATGATCGTAAAATCATAGATGGTGGTTCGTTATTCATATACAATAAGTAAATATTGTAGTGGATAGATCAAAATTAGTGAAGGAAGCTGGTCTACAAGTTTTTGCTATAGATGGTGCCTACGGGATCCCTCTGTTGCTACGGGGAGGTCTTGTAGCTTGAGGGGAGAGGGAGCTACGAGAGGGTTTTTGGTAGGGGAATGAGGTCTAAGGGTATGGAGAAGGTGGATAAATGTTTAATAAAACTAATGGAGGTTTGGGATAATGCCCCTACCTAGAGATTTGGGGCCTCTCAAAGATCTATCTTGCACTAAAAGTACTACATGGTGTCATAGAGTTACTAGGTAAAATGAATATGAAAACATAATTTTTGAAAGAAGTGATTGAGAGACGAGAAGAAGTTATGGAAGGAGTCCAAGGAGGGTTGATTGAAAGGTTCCCTTCCTACATATGAGCAGAAACCCTTTAGTTTTTCACACAAATGCATCCATTTATCATTGGAAAAATGAGATGACTTTATGATGGAAAAGATGAGTTGAATTTCAAATAACATCTATTTTATGTATAATCATTACTGAATCCATAGTATCTAGCTTCTACACTACAAAAAAACAACTATTAAGAAAGGAAAATATCACACATCTACTTCTAGGAAATCATAAACATAGTATTTTTACTAAGACTATGAATCAATCCAACCAATCAGCCCGAGAAGAGGTGGAGCAAAATATTCCAACCACATATTTATGTAAGTAAACATCTACTGAAATGAAGAAGGCTATGAACTACTTAAAAATTGAAATAATAACACTAAAATCTTTCCAATTATTCATAAACATAATATTTTTTGGAATTTGTGGTTGTAGAATCCTTCCACTCTATGATCCAGTGAGAGAGGTGATGTAGAGGCTCCAGCCGAGTTTTCATTTGGATTAATATATGCTGAGATGAAAGAAACTAAGAAATAGTTGAAGCTAAGAGAAACACAAATACACAAGAGCGAACTAAGCCACTGGGTTGGGCCCATACCCAAGAGCCTACAAGCCCCATGTAACTAACTCAAACGTAACTCAATAACCAACTTCTCATTATCATAAAGTAAAATGCATATACATTAGCTAAAATTTCAAAATAACAATGCCAAGACTCTTGAGCTCAATAGCTACTTAGTTGAGACTCGAATCGTATTGAGATCTTCTCCTTGTTTATTTATACAACGGGGTAGGTTTGCATAGTAGCTCACTAGGAAATATGAGTGATTGTCCCTTTCAACTCGAGAGTGGTGGATCTTGTCCTTCGTTAACTCTCACTTGCACTAGTAATGGCTTGGCTTTCCAATGAATTCGAGTTGATGAGAGAAAGTATTGTGATCTTAGGCTGCTTTTGGGGAGTCGGAGGTGCAAATCCCCTAGATTCTCTCCTTGCTATCGCCTTGAGCCCCTACATGGAAAATATCTAAAACAATGCTCCATATCCTGCAGTCAAACCATTATGCCACGTGCTATGGCAACCACCTTTAATCCTTCTCACTAAGAATAATATAACTAAAAATGAAAATAAATGTGAGAAAGAGATAGTTCTAAGGGCTGGACGATGGCATCATGACCCTATATAATGTACCTATTGATGAACCTCATCACTACCTAGGTGGAGCACATCTCACATTTGAGACAAGTAATGGAGACATTAACGAGCAACCTTACATTAAATCTCTACAAGCGTGAGTTTGCACAATATTCTTTAGTGTATTTGGGGTATGTGATAAGTGGAGGAAAGCTAAATAGAGATCTTTCCAATATGGAGTCCATCATGAAATGGATTGTGCATACTAATGTTTGTAAGGGTAGAAATTTCATTTGGGTGCCATGGTACTTGAAAATTCATAACCCATTTTTTCAATAGTAGTAGCAATACTCTATTCCATAACAACAAGTGGAAATAATTTCCAATGGGGAAAAAGGTTAAAAATAGGGGATTTGAGAAGCTAAAGAAGAATATCATTCAAGCTATCAGTTCTAGTATTACTAAACTTGTAATAGCCCTTGAAAGTGGAGACAAATGCAAGTGGGTATGCTATGGGAATAGGTCTTGAGATAGGGAGGGGAAAGGCTATATTACCATTCAAAAGTATTTCATGGGGAAGTTCTTAACTACCATGCCTATGACAAGGAACTCTAATCCATGGTGTAAGGTATGAAGAAGTTGAAACACTATATAATGGGAAGGAGATAGTAATCACACATATCACTAGCCATTATAGAGTACATGTAGGCCTATATTAAATCTATGATAAATCAATCATTAGATGTGGATGGGGTTTCTATAGTATTTTAATTTAGTGATCAAGTATAAGAAGGGTAGCACAAACAAGTTTGGATGACATTATTTCAAGGCCATCGACATCAAATATCACAAATTTGGGAGCTAATATGCATGTATCCATTCACCCATGATGCATGAAAAGATATATTATATGATGAGGACATGAAGAATGTGTTTCAAACAAATTTGAGCGAGTCACGTGCATGATGGTGACAACGCAGATTGAATTCCATCTCATAACAGGTTACTCTAGGAGCTGGATAAGTTATGTGTTCCTAATGGTGAATGGTTGTAGCACATTAGAGGCTCACACCTCAAGCTTGTAGGGACTTTTGTATAGTGAAGATAATGACCAAACTTGCAAAGGTATGTGTATTGGCCCAGAGGCAGTGAACACGAAGCTAGGTTCATAAGAAGATGCATTATTTGAGGTAACAACAAGCCTAGTAACAAGATACAAGGTCTATATCATCCCTTAGATATATCTAGTCATCCATGGGGAAAAAAATATCCATGGAATTTATGGGAAAGTTTACCAACAATAAATAAGGGACATGACTACTTGTTCATATTAGTTGACAAGTTCAACAATATGTGTGTTATGATTCCCTATAAAAAGAATATCAAAGTGAAAGAAAGTAACAAACTTGTTCTTTGGACGATTTGGGTGCACTTTTGGGGATAACGAGGGGCATATTTTCGGATAGGGACACAATATTTCTCGGTGCATTTTGGACTACACTATGGGAGAAGATGAAACAGAAGTTTAAAAGGTTTACAACATTCCATATATAGAAAGATTGGTAGAGAGAAGTAGTTGACATGATTTTGGTGCATATTTTTGTGGGGTTACTAATCGGAAACATTCAGGAAGGCTTGGGATGAAATATAATATATATAAACGCTCATATAACATAGCAGTCCACATATATATTGGTAATTATCCATTTGAAAATTGTTTTAGATCTTTTTCCACCATAACCTTTGTTCATTAAATATGGGAAGCAAGGAGGAGTGAGTGGATATTAAGAGGATGATTCAAGGGAAGAAAAAATTTGTACAAAATAGCAAGAAAATCACATATACAAAGTACACGAGAGATAAAAAAAAGTCTTCTCTTGTCATAATTTATCCCTTGTGTCTCTTGTCTTTCCCTCTATATAACCTTATCCTTTTCATTTCTTCACTTTCCCCACATCTCACATTTTCTTGGTTATATTCTGAATCTCTTCTCTTAAAATCATGTAATGAAGATGGATTCATTAAGGATTCAAAACAAAAAAAACAAAAAAAAGCATTGTGGATGATATATATGATTCGGCTCTCTATAAATTCTAACCACGAAAACTTGAAAATAGTTAAGTATATCGTTAATTTGGGCCTTGATCGGGAGATGGCCCCTTTGCTATAGGAGGAATTTTCAACTATAAACATAGATCAAATGAAATAACTTACTTGGAAATCATTTGTGAGAGGATATGTTGGACATACTATATGCAAATAAGAGAATGACATCCTAGCTAATATGAAGCCACTTCAATATAAAAAATGTTGAAAATGCTGACCAAAGATGATGGAGCCTAGTGGGGAAATGAAGTCACCTTCACTAGGGGCCCGCAGGCTATTTTTGGCGCAAAGTCTATTTTTAGACATATGGAGCATGGTCTGGGAGTTACAGTATGCTATTCTTGGAGTATTGGTCATGTTGGTAAAAATAGATGGACCTCTATTTTTTAGACATTTAGGTCGAAGTCTATTTTTAGACTGCCTATCCTAAAAATAGGGAAGTCAAATATTATTTACCCTTAATAATATTTGGACTCTAAACTTCAGTTTACTCTCTTGGAGCACTTCAGTTTGACCCCCGGAGGTGGGGCATGCAGCTGAAATGAGGATTTATGCTATTCCCATGAGTTTGGTAAGCTAATGCATGGTTGACTTCAGTTAGAGCTCAAGTGGCGGAGTTCAGTGGAGTTGATTGAGTTGATGGGGTTGAGACTAGTTGAACTAGTTGTGATCAGTTTAACTGGCGATTACACTAGAGATGAGTTGGGTGAATTAAATATTATTTAATTCACTGATTATTAACTCATAATTCAACTAAAGAACACATCAGTTAACAAGTTGCATGAATGATTGGTGGAGATCTGATGGAAGGTAGATAAGCAGGTGGAGATTAAAATGACAATTGTACATTGGTGTTGCATGAGATTTAATTAATTGGGATGAATGTACCAATGATGGTCTAGCTGTTCAATCGAAGGTGATCAGGAACTTGGTTCAAACTACATTGATTCTGCTGGTTATGATAGAAGCGAGCTGACTAGTGGAGGGTTTTGAACATGACTTGTTCAAAAGCGAGCTTGAAGTTTTTGACATATAGCTTTTGGAAGCGATGTGATGTGAAAGAGCATTATTCCTTAAGTTACATGTTTCTGTCCGTTATATGATACACATATAGCTGGGGGGTTTATGACAGCTTTCCCATACATGTTAGTTTCTGTTAATAGAATTGATGTTCTACCGCTTGTTTTATTTTCCGCATGTGATGATTAATTTGTAGAAGAGATTATGTGTTATGCAGAAAATCGAATTTGTGTATGATTAGGTTAATCTCGGTGAATAAATCTTCATTATTCAACAAATTTCTACATGGTATCAGAGCTAAATTAATCGTCAAAGATCTATTACGGTGATTGCAATTATTTCCTCGGACAGAGTCTGCACTCGGGCCAGGTAGCCTCCGGATTCATCTTTCTTCGGAAAGTGAAAGGTCTGGTAAATGCCCATGCAGTCAATCTCTGATTTGGAAATAATTTGTTCTCAAGTGTAGATCGGAAGCGGTTGAGTTATCAGCTCTTGGAATTCGAATTTGCAGATTTGTGTTCTTGGTGCCGCGGCGAAAATGTCTTTCAACGGATTGCGACTAGAATATGCCTTGGAAGGCAGTTCGAATTATGTTGCATGGAAAGACTGCATGGAGGTTGTATTAGATGATAATGGGCTGTTGGAATTCATGGAGAAAGAGATTCCAAAGCCTACTTCTCTTTACAGTCTTTAGCATTGTGACCAATGGAAAAGAAACAAGAAAAATGTCGAAGATTGTTGGAGCGTAAAGGATACATTATTATCCGGCATGGAAAACATGCATATTTAATGTGGTAAGTGTTATTAGATCTGTTCGACCAAAAAGACGACCAAAAGGAAGTTGAGCGCTCAAAGATAAACTGAAAACATTAAAGATGGGAGAAAGGCGACAGTGCCTTAAATACCTCCACAAAAGTTCACTCAATGCGGAGATGAGCTTGGAAGTGTGGGGGTGACTGTCGAAGACGAGGACATGATCGACCTGGCTCTCCTTGGTCTTCCGAAGAGTTGGCACTCCTATCAGGACTCTGTCAATGGTAGGGAGAAGTTGCCGGGATGGGAGCTTACTTTGGGCTGATCATCTAGTGTGTGAGGAGATAAGGAGAAATACTGTGGATGGATCTTCATCAAAGGTATCTCGATGAAGAAAATTGCACTTTCGCTGCCAAAGAAAAGATAAAGAAGGGGAAGAGCAAGAAGGCTTCTCAATCTCGTTCTAAAGGCAAGAAGCAAGACATGTCCAAGGTGAAGTGTTTTCACCCTGTCACCAAGACGGACACTATGCCACAAATTGTCCGTTAAGAAGAAAAATAAGAAGGTTGTTTGATCCGCAAAGGGGAGAGGCATTGGCTTCTCAATTCGAACTGGGATTTTCATACCGATCACATGCTTGGTTTCTTAAGTGTGATGGGATCAAAGACAGTGGAAAATTTTAAGGATGGAAAATTATTTTGAAGTTTAAAAAATTGGCGAATCTCACTAGTCCCTAATATGAAAAATATAAAATATTTATTGATGTATTTGTAAAATTATTCAAATTTATAATGATATTATATATGTTTTCTATATAATTTTGGCGATTTTTAAGGTAAAATAATTTTATATTGTAAAATTTGGGCGAATCACTTTGATAAAAAAATGGAAATTGGCGAATCTTTTTTTTGGAAAAACCAAGGAAAATTAGCCCATCTGCGAATATTAGCCCCTAAAATTTTCCATGGATCAAGATGGTTCTCGACGCTGGTGCATCATTTCACATGACCGGAGATCGAGATCTGTTTTCAGATCTGGAGGAGAAAGATCTTGGAGTGCACATCGAGATGGGCGATGATGGTAGATACAGTGCGACCGGTATCGGTACCATTTCCTTTGAGAGGGAGTCTGGTAAACCCTTCATATTGAAGGAAGTTTTGCATGTTCCAGGATTGATGAAGAACCTGATCTCTGTGGCGATGTTGGAAGACAAGGGGTATGATGTGGTCTTCAGCAAAGGAAAGGCTTTCCTGCGCAGTAAGACAACTGGAGAGACCCGGAAGATAGGGGTTCGAGTCAAGAACCTTTATCAGTTGCAAGTAGATGGCTGCGCAGCAATGGCATGCAAAGCGGGAGAAGTGGTGAGCCGGGATGATGAGGGCGAACTGTGGCACAGGAGATTGGGCCACCTTCACCATGGAGCTTTGAAGATCCTGCAGCAGATTTCTACTAGGCTTCCTAAGGGCACCCTTGTGCAGTCAGATCAGTGCAAGGGGTGTACTTTAGGGAAGTATGTGAAAGCCACCTTTCACGAGAAGGATAGTCGTGCCACGACGATCCTTGAGAGAGTTCACACAGACGTGTGTGGTCCTTTCTCAGTTGCTTCGACAGCAAAGCACAAGTACTATGTGATCTTTGTTGATGATTTCTCTCAAAAGTGCTAGATCTTCTTCATGCAGAAGAAGAGCGATACATTCACGAAGTTCTGTGAGTTCAAAGCACGGTCGAGAAGGAGTTGGGGAAGAAGGTGATTGCTCTAAGGAGTGATAACGGTGGTGAATTCATCTCGGCTGAATTCAAGGAGTTCTGCAGCGCAGAAGGGATTCCGAGAGAGCTCATCGCACCCCATAACCCACAGCAGAACGGGGTGGCTGAGCGGAAGAACAGAACGATCGTGGGTGCTGCACGGGCGATGTTGCATGATCAGGGCCTACCCCTTCACTTGTGGGCTGAGGCATGCAATACAGCAGTATATGTGCAGAACCGTTGTCCTCACAAGATTCTCGGCATGAGTACACCGGAGGAGGCTTATTCTGGCAAGAGGCCTGACATTTCCCATTTGCGGATTTTTGGTTCTCCTGTCTACATGCATGTGACGAAGGATGCCAGAAAGAAGCTGGATCCAACCGCAGAGGTTGGAATATTTGTGGGGTACACTGATACGCCCCACAACTATCGGGTGTATGTGCCAGACAGTCGCAAGACTGTTGTGCGACGGGATATCAAATTTCAGGAGGAGAAAGCCATGTAGTGTTCGCTTGAGAGGGAGCCACACTTGCATGCAGATGAGGAGCTGTTAGCTCCTAAGGATGAGTCTCAGGATGTGGATCAGCCACAAGATGAGATTCATGGAGTGGAAGAAACCACTCATGCAGCGCCAACCATCAGAGGGCGCAAGCGCACTACAGAAGCTGAGCGACTGGCTCAAGATGCAGAGAAGGTTGTAGGACCACCTACAGCACAGCGCAGACAGAGACAGTCACCGGACCGGTACACTGGATACATGGCTCTTGTGAGAAAATGTGTCGTGACAGAGCCATCTTCTTTCGAGGAAGCTGTGGAGGACCCCGCATGGGTAGATGCCATGGTGGAAGAGTATGATTCGATTGTCAGAAACAGTGCATGGGAGATTGTCCCGCGACCGGAGGGGAAATCAGTGGTGGGTTTGCGATGGATCTACAAAGTGAAGCAGGCGGCTGACGGGAGTGTGGAGAAGTACAAGGCAAGATTTGTTGCCCGTGGCTTCTCACAGATCGAGGGGATCGATTATGAGGAGACCTTTGCACCTGTCGCAAGGTACTCTTCCATACGGACGATCCTAGCTCTCTTAGCGCAGATGGGGTGGCACATCCATCAGATGGATGTGAAGACTGCGTTCCTCAACGGAGTCATTGAGGAGGAGGTGTACATAGAGCAGCCTGAAGGTTTCGAGATCTTCAGCAGTGAGTCGCATGTGTTCCGACTCAAGAGAGCACTGTACGGGCTGAAGCAAGCACCTCGTGCTTGGTACACTCGGATAGACAGCTACTTCACCGGGCTTGGATTCTCCAAGAGTGAGGCGGATCCTAACCTGTACCAGATTTTGGTGGAGGGGAAGCTGTTGATCATCATACTGTATGTAGATGATCTGATTTTGACTGGCGATGAGCAGTTGATACTTTCATGCAAGGAGGATCTTGCACGAGAGTTTGAGATGAAGGACTTGGGCATCCTTCATTATTTCCTGGGATTGGAGATTTGGCAGCGCAGTGGAGGACTGTTTGTTTCTCAGGGCAAGTATGCCCGGGAGATTCTGGAGAGGTTCAACATGCAAGGCTGCAAGCCTGTTGACACTCCTCTTCCTGGTGGCTGGAGGAAGGAGGATGCTACTTCAGCAGAGGTAGTGGATGCCACTGTCTATCGACAGTTGGTGGGGTCGCTTATGTATCTGGTCAATACACGACCCGATATATGCTATGCTGTTAACCAGCTTTCGCAAGCTATGGTTAAGCCCACCAAGCTCTTCTGGAAGGCAGGCAAGCATGTATTACGTTATCTCAAAGTGGCGCACGGATATGGTCCGTGGTACGTACGGTGAGGATGGTGTGAAGCTTTGCGTCTAATGAATGCATATTGGGCAGGGAGTCCAACGGACCGGAAGAGCACATTCGGAGGAGTCTTCAGCATTGGATCGACAGCAGTTTCCTGGTACAGCAGGAAGCAGAGATCCGTGGCACTCAGTTCAGCAGAGGCCGAGTACATGGCAGCTAGCTTGGCTGCATGCGAGGCTATATGGATGAGGAAGATCCTCGTCGGATTGTTCGGGTCACATTTGGAGCCTACTGTGATTTATTGTGATAACCAGAGCTGCATCAAGCTCTCAGTTAATCCAGTATTTCATGATAGATCCAAACACATCGACATCAGGTACCATCATATCAGAGACTGTGTTCAGCGGAGGATCATGATGCTTTCATATATTCCCACGGAGGATCAGGATGCTGACATTCTGACGAAGGCGCTCACCAGGAGAAAATTCGAGTTCCACAGAGGTAGGATAGGGGTTGCAGATAATCCATATCTTGCTGAGAGGGAGTGTTGAAAATGCAGCAAGATGATGGAGCTTGGTGAAATGAAGTCGCCTTCACCAAGTGGGCCCGCAGGCTATTTTTGGCGCAAAGTCTATTTTTAGACTATGTCTATTTTTAGACATATGGATCATGTACTGGGAGTTGCAGTATGCTATTCTTGGAGGATTGGTCATGTTGGTAAAAATAGATGGACCTCTATTTTTAGACATATAGGTCAAAGTCTATTTTTAGACTGCCTGTCTAAAAATAGAACAGTCGAATATTATTTACCCTTAATAATATTTGGACTCTAAACTTCAGTTTACTCTCTTGGAGCACTTCAGTTTGACTCCCGAAGGTGGGGCATGTAGCTGACATGAGGATTTACGCTATTCCCATGGGTTTGGTGAGCTAATGCATGGTTGACTTCAGTTAGAGCTCAAGTGGCGGAGTTCGGTGGAGTTGATTGAGGAGTTGATGGGGTTGAGACTAGTTGAACTAGTTGTGATCAGTTTAACTGGCGATTACACTAGAGATGAGTTGGGTGAATTAAATATTATTTAATTCACTAATTATTAACTCATTATTCAACTAAATAACACATCAGTTAACTCAGTGCATGGACAGTTCAGTGAAAGACCAGTGGAAGAGGTAGATGAAAGGGTGAGATCGACAACAGTTGTACATTACTTGTGCATGAGTTTTGCACAATCAGTGGGATGAGTATGCCAATGATGATTGCACTTTTCAATCAAGGTGAATTCGAACTTGGTTTAGCTACATTCACACTTTGGATTGCGCAGTAGAGGCAGGCAGCTAGTGGAGGAGTTTTGAACCCGCGACTTGTTCAAAACTGAGCTAGTTTTGTGTGTAACTTTTGGAGACAGTACTGAGTACTTGTGAGGAGTATTGTATTGTGTAAAGTTACATGTTCTCATCCATTTATATGATACATATAGCTGGGGGTTTTCAGCTATAAGCTTTCCCCATACATGCTGCGTTCTATGTGTGCGAATTGATGTTCTACCGCTCGTTTTATTTTCCGCATGTGATGATTAATTTGTTGAAGAGATTATGTGTTATGCAAAAAATCAAATTTGTGTATGATCAGGTTAATCTCGGTGAATAAATATTCATTATTCAACAAATTTCTACAAAAATATAATAAAAGTATGAAGTACTTCTTACAAATGACTATATCTTTGAAAGATAAACAAAAAATGGTCATAAAGAGGTTACAAATTTGAAATTATATTAAGAAAAGGAAACAAAAATTGATGTAAAATGTACTTTCAAGGAAAGAAGAAGATACCAAGACCTTTATTTATGCTCTTTCCATTGTACAAACCAATTAGGTTAAATAAGAAAGGAAAAAATGGTTATAGAATCATACAACATGGTAACTAATCTAACAACTAAAACTTGCTTCCTACTTGACTAACATATCAGACTAGATCCAACTTAACAGAATGTATCATGAGGTGAACTTGAAATATGTGCTATCACCAACCCAATCTGAGTCTATGTATCCAAGAATATGTGATGAAGACACTCCTACACAATATATACCAAAGCTAGTAGTCACGTTAACACATCTAGGAATCCTATTCATTTCCTTCCTGTGTAGTTCCTATGGCTTGTACATGTAATAAGACATTGCTCTAGTTACATAGGAAATGTTGGGTTGAGAGTAAGTAAAGCTCTAAATATTTCCAACTGGTTTCAAGTCCAAGAGTAAACCAAAGGTGTATTACTATCATGATCTAGGTTAACCATGGAAAGGAATGGGTGGAGCTATCTTGCAACTTCTTAGCAACACTTTCTTCCATAATTACTTTAGTAAAATGGTGATTAAAAATTGTTTTCCATACTTCACCCACAATGTTATTATTTATAGAAATATATGGGTATCATCCTTCATTCATCAACCATTCATCACATTACCCTTGATAGGGAAACTTAATATTCAAGAGGTAGAGTATCACAACCAACACTAAAAGAGTTCTCAAGATTTTGCAGAGAAAACCTGGCTACATAAACAACGAAATGAATATAAAATTAATAACATAGTTAAAGACACTTAGAAATGGGGGAATAGGTATTTTGAAGGCTCAAACCATACAAATATTTGTTCTTCAAACAAAAAAAGAAGTATAACAGATTAACACCCAAGAACTATGATTCTTATATGATGTTCTGAATAATTAGAAAAATTAATTACAAATAGGAGTTACCTTGACATATAAATTTAATATTCAAAATTTCTTATTTATAGAAGATATTTAATAATAAGATCTAAATTAAGGTTTATTTCTTAAATATGGGTGAAGAAACAAAAATAAATTTAGAGTCTAAAATAACCATAGAATTTTTTTTTATAAACTTAGATAATTACTAAATACCTCATCAAATAAAAAAAACCACGAATAGAAAATACAACTGAGGAATATGAATTCTTTTAAAGGAGAGAGACATGTTAAATCCCTAAAAATGACTTTCACTTTATGTCATTACATTAATTATGATTCTATTGACTTCTTATTACTCACTAGTGCTCTTTATATTTTAAAAATATATCAAGTATATCAACTTATTTTGCAGTGGAAACTTATTCAATCACTTTTTCACTTAATTTTCACCCTTTTATATTAATTGAAATTTAAAAATAATTTTAGCATAATATTATTTAATTGAATTTTTTATATTGTTTGGTTATATGATTATATAATTCGTCACACTTAAAAGTACAAGATAAAGTTGAACAAATGTACTTATCAAACCCACATTAATTACGTAATTACTTAATTACAGAGGATGATTCAAGGGAAGAAATATTTGTACAAAATAGCAAGAAAATCCATATACAAGTACATGAGACATAACAAAATTCACAACAAAAGTACAACGTAAGGCGTGATCAAAATAGAATAGATAAGTTGTTCAAATTGAATTAAAGACTATGGTTATAGTTGAACAGGGAGATGCTACAAGGTCTCGGTAAGAAAATCAAGGCTTTATGGTATGGTCCCTTTAAGATACTAGAAAAGGTGGGAGATAACACCTATATACTTATTCTACCCCTATACATGCACATTTACTTAGTTGTGAATGTAGAGAATATGGAACTCTATGAGCCTTCCATGACAAATCAAGAAGAGGAACAAGTCATACCTTATGTAGAGGATTTGGTACAAGATGATTAGGAAGTTTTGATTTAGGATACAATTTTAAAAATATTTATATAACTACAAGACAAGGGTAGCATGAAAATTTGAATATTGGGTTGAAAGGAAAAATTACAAGAAAGGCTAAATGATACACCCGAGAGAAGGTGGAGGAACAATTTCCTCACCTCATTCAGTAAAATATTTTGGGGACAAAAATCCTCCCAAAATGGGGAGGTGTGATCTATATTGGAACATTATATAATTTTTCATCCATTTCAATTCTTTTGGAGTGGAAACAATGGAGATATAAACTCACAGGACCTTTTTTACTAACGAGATTCAATTTGGAAAATTGAGGTCTAAATCCTTCTAAGATCATTTTTAGGCATCAAACAATTTTTTTTGGGGTAAACATTTTACCAAAATGTTTTTTCACACTAGTGTTGCACCTTTTTTTCCTATTGTACACATAGATACCAAGTTCCAATGATGTACGAATTGCGATAATCAGAGTTTGCATGTAAAATAATTCCACTCAAAAGTTGACTTCTTGTTTTGACCACTATAATTCGAGAGGATGCCATTTCAGCCCCAATTACTTAAGTAAAAGGGGATATCCACATGATCGTGATCAAGAAGAATCTAGGAGAGTACATATTGTAACTTTGTTTAGGAGTTGAGGGAGTCAAACGTAACCACTAGTAGGCTAGTAGGATGTGTTATAATGGGTCATTAGGAGGAAAAGGGGTTTCATTCATTTCGAGTGCACTTGTTCCATAAACGAGTAGATTAGCTCAGTGGGATAGGGAGAGAACACACACAAAGGATTTTTGAATTGCAATATCCCACATGCCACATTCCTTACTTCTTTGTACTTGCAACCATTTTCTATTCAAAGAAAGAGAGCATAGTGGCCTCACCTTCTAGCTCTGTATTCTCTCAAAAGGGTTTCCTAGGTTATATGTTTTTCAATCGTGGCTTGTGAGTTTTTATTTTTATATTATCTATTTTTGCATAGTTATACTTTTCATGAATACATAATAAGTAGTAATTTACAGATATAAAAATGTAAAGAAAAATAAACTCACATAGTGTAGATTTCAAAATTTTAAGTATAATATTATCAAATTTTATGTGATGAAGTATACAGTGGAATATCCATGAAATTTTACCATCACTCCTCTTACTTCCTTTTCTGTTTACTCCTATTTTTTTAGCTCCTAGTCTTCTATATATTTTTTGTTTTTCTCTTTATGGTTTTCTCTTTCTTTATTTTAGGCCTTGTCTTCCTTGTCTCATATTTTTTAGGTTTTTGCCTTGTTTTTGTATCCTTTCTTTTTTGGATTTTGGAATTGACCTTCACTCCTCATTCTTGTTATTGTCTCATATCTATTTCTTTCTTTATCATGGTTCCTTTTATTCTTGTCCTTGGTTTCCTCTTGGTTTTAGTCGATTTTAGATTTTATTTTATTTTTTTCGTTTTTAGATCGTTTGGTTGGTTTTCATTTTTTTTTATATATTCTACAATATTTTATAAATCCAATTTGTTGTTTTTAATTACTATATGATATATTGTTATATATTATGTATTATTATATTATACCTCATATAATACTTTACATTATTATTATTTTATCTATACTCTTATTTTATTCTATATCATATTACTTTAGTTATCTTAGTTTTGGTTTTTTATTTTTTTAAGGGTTTTCTTCTCTTGTCATCATTTCTCCCTTATGTCTCTTGGTTTTCCTTCCCTCAATGTAACCTTATCATTTTCATTTCTTCCTTTCCATACATATCACATATTTATTAGTTATTGTCTGCGTCTCTTCTGTTAAAATCATGTAATGAAGACAAATTGATTAAGGATTTAAAACATAAAAAAAAAACATAAAAACCATTGTGGATGATATTCTGATTTCGCTCTCTATAAATTCTAACCATGAAAACCTAAAAATAGTTAAGTATATGCTTAATTGGGGCCTTGATTGGGAGACGACCACTTGCTATAGGAGGAATTTTTTCAACTATAAACATAGAGTAAAGGAAATAACTTACTTGAAATCATTTGTGAGAAGGATATGCTGGACATACTATATGAAAATAAGGAATGACATCCCTAGCTAATAGAAAGCCACTTCAATATAAAAAAATATAATAAAAATATGAATTACTTCTTACAAATGATTATATCTTTGAAAGATAAACAAAAAATGGTCATAGAGAGGTTACAAATTTGAAATTATATTAAGAAAATGAAACAAAAATTGATGTAAAATGTACTTTAAAGGAAAGAAGATGATACCAAGGCCTTTCTTTGTGCTCTTTCCATTGTACAAACCAATTAGGTTAAATAAGAAAGGAAAAAATGGTTATAGAATCATACAACATGGTAACTAATCCAACAACTAAAACTTTCTTCCCGCTTGACTAACATATTAGACTAGATCCAACTTAAAAGAACATATCATGAGGTGAATTGAGATATGTTCCATCACCAACCCAATCTGAGTCTATGTATCCAAGAATATGTAATGAAGTAACTTCTACACAATATAAACCAAAGCTAGTAGTCACGTTAACACATCTAGGAATCCTGTTAGTTTCCTTCTTGTGTAGTTCTTGTGGCTCCTACATGTAATAAGAAATTTCTCCAGTTACATAGGACATGTTGGGTTGAGAGTAAGTAAAGCTCTAAAGATTTCCAACTATTTTTCAAGTCCAAGAGTCAACCAAAGGTGTATTACTATCATCCTCTAGGTTAACCATGGAAAGGAATGGGTTGGAGCTATCTTGCAACTTCTTAGCGACACTTTCTTCCATACTTACTTTAGTAAAATGGTGATTAAAAATTGTTTTCCATACTTCACCCACAATGTTCTTATTTATAGAAATATATGGGTATCATCCTTCATTCATCAACCATTCATCACATTACCCTTGATAGGGAAACTTAATATTCAAGAGGTAGAGGATCACAACCAACACTAAAAGAGTTCTCAAGCTTTTGCAGAGAAAACCTGACTACACAAACAACTAAATGAATATCAAATTAATAACATAGTTAAAGACACTTAGAAATGGGAGAATACGTATTTTAAAGGCTCAAACCATACAAATATTTTTTCTTCAAATATGATGTTTTGAATAATTAGAAAATGAATTACAAATTGGAGTTACCTACTTGACATGTAAATTTAATCTTCAAAATTTCTTATTTATAGAAGTATTCAACAATAAAATCTAAATTAAAAAGTTCTAAATTAAGATCTATTTATTAAATATAGATGGAGAAATAAAAATCAATTTAGAGTATAAAATAGCCATAAATTTATTTTTTATAAACTAAAAAAATTGCTAAATACATCATCAAATAAAAAAACCAATAATAGAAAATACAACTGAGGAATATGAATTCTTTAAAACGACAGGGACATGTTAAATCGCTAAAAATGACTTTCACTTTATGTCATTACATTAGTTATGATTCTATTGACTTCTTATTACTCTCTAGTGCTCTAGAATATCAACCTATTTTGCAGTGGAAACTTCTTATTCAATCACTTTTTCACTTAATTTTCACCCTTTTATATTAATTGGAGCTTCAAAAAAGTAATTTTAGCATAACATTATTTAATTGAATTTTTTATACTCGTTTGGTTATATGATTATATAATTCATAACAGTTAAAAGTACAAGATAAAGTTGAACAAATGTACTTATCAAACCCATTATTAATTACTTTCAAGTGATATTTATTTATAATTGTTATTTTATTGGTTTACCATGTTTTGTATTTAACACATTAAAATATTCAATTGTCCATAAATTCAAACATTCACTCAATATATATTATTAAATTTGTTGGAACTTTTATTAAAGTAGTTGAGATTTGTATTTGATTTAAGAGTTGTTGCTATTTTAAAAAATAGAGTAATAAAATATACATTTTAGAACGAAAGTTATTAAAAGTTATAATTATTTTTAACACTTTCTTTATTGTGTTTAAATTATTAAAGAAAATAATCTATAAAATAAATTTAATTTATTTTTGAAAAATATTTTATTAAATTATGGAGAAAATAAATTAAATACATAAAGTAAAATTAATTTTTATATTTTATATTTGGTTAGTCATTTCAACTTATTCATAATAATTTATTTTAAATTATATAATTATTTTTTATTAATTATAAATTATATATTATTTTTTATTTGTATTTATTAAAAAAAACATTTATATATAAAATTATTATATCATTTAGCACTTTGGATTTTTAACAAATTGGATTATCATATCATTTTATCATTTTTAAAAATAATATAATGAAGTGTAAAGATGCTATTAGGATCACAAAACTGTAAGAGAAGTGGTTGTATTGACAATGTTGTTGGGATCTCATTTATCATCAAAACAAGAAGTTAACTTTACCCAAACCACCTTAAAAAATTCCATCTCCCCCTAAATTTAACTCAAAGGGATTACCTGATCTCATTCATTCATCAAACATCTCACTTGAGGTCTCACATTCATCAAGCTAGGATACCAATACACCTATAATCTTGGTACATTTCCAAGTGGTCCTTTCCAAAACTTGGTGACTCCACGCGCTAATGTATGCCCGATCAAAGTATTCTGCCTCTAATACTTTTTTTTGCCATATCATAATAGTATTGCCATGCCGGTAATAGTATTTTTTTGCCATATCATCCACCAACATCACCATGCTAATAGATCTAAACTTTTGCATATCTTAGCTCCGATTGAATGAACCAGTACCATCAACCTCTAGTGCCCAACACATGTAGACATCGTTTACAAAGTCATATCTGATCTCATGTCCATAACAATTATTGCATCATGGATCATCACACCATATATATATGCTCAAAATCAATCACTCCTTTTTCTTTTCATAGTTCATTGTTGATAGGACCCATTGCGAAGGGTTGGGGATTTAATCCTTCAAGCAACCACGATGCTCTCACCACAACTTGAATGGGTTCATTACAATCGTCTATCCTTAATTCCTTTTTCCATTCTTCATGTTTCCTTTTTTGGGCAACTTCTTATTGGCGTTGGTGGGAGGAATCTTCTTCTATGTGGTGGTGATAATTTTTCTAGGATATTCTTCTCAACAAGTTCTTATTCATCTATTTAGACCCTTTTTCATGCTCCCACACTATGCATTAAACTTCCACCATCTACACCGAACATTCAATAGTTGAGTTGTTCATTGAACAAGTCCCTTTCCTCCACTTTTGTCTTTTGGTTACTTGGGATAATCCTTACTAATTGTTCCTCCACACAAAAGACATTTATTGTGCTCACCTCACCTTGCTCTAATACCAGTTTTTAGGATCACAAAACACCAAGAGAAGTGGTGGTGTTTAAATACACCATTACTGGGATCCCACTGATCACTAAGATAAATTTACTTGGAGTTTTTCCACCTTTGAATAGGATATATTCCACGTGAGTACCGTGGGGAAAGGCATGGGTTATGTATTAGAATATGTTGTAATTTATTGCAAAGTAAAAGAAGACGATTGCAAAAGAAAATGTGGGTGCAAGAAGAATGGTCAATATACAAAGACTTTGGAGCCAGTTCTATTACAATGGATCACTTCAAGTGATTTTGGAAAGTACTCATATAGATAGAGATTTCAAAGAGATTTACAGTGGTATATAGAAGTTTTCAATTGGCCTCCTAGATCAAAATTTATTGTAAGACAAAGATCAAGTAAATAGTTAGGATTCTAGGTTGGGAAGGTTCCAAGTAGGACCTTAATATGCTCTTACCCCAACCTAGTTGGGCCTTTATCCTAGCTATAGGTCATGCCTTTAGGAGTTTGTGTAGGTACACAACAAGGAAATTCCTATGACCCTCAACCCTTGAAATTGTGGGATCCAATCATACTTCCAAGCATGTCGGGTGTTGGAAGAAGGAGCCAGTACAAAAAGGTTAAATTCCATGCAAATTTGAAAACAAATCATGCACCATGTGTCTATCCTGACCCATTGGCATATATTCAAGGGCTCATGTCCGTAGGTGGTTTAACTATAGGGGTAGCCTCATATTAGGAATTATTATCCAAACAAATGATCAGATATTGACAATCCATATATTAGTGGGACCTCATCCCCATTCTCCTCAAAATCAGAATTGGGAGGTCCACATCAAAACCATGGTGGTTAAATTATTTTACATCAAAGGGGTGCAATGATTGTTAGTTGTGTTACATGACAAAACACCCTAGGGTATGGGTTGGAAACCCTAACAGAGTGAAGGCCATTTAGTAACAAGAAGAAAGAAAGAAAGCGATCCTAATGATTAAACTACTAAATTGGGATGAAGGGATCGTACTCGTAGGTACTAAGTTTGAAGGAGATCCCACAGGGTTCAAACCCTCTACTTATTCCAATGTTTCAAAACCTGCAACTCACTCAAGAAAAACATATATACGAGTAGTAGTTCAAAGCATGTTTAAGATATTAATGTTAGATCATATATGCATATAAGTATAAAACATGAAATCATTAATAATAAGATCATAACATGCCTTAAAGCATAAAGATCATAACTATCAAGAAGAGGACAAAGATTCTTTATTGATGTTTGAAACGAAATTTGGATTGATACCACCTGATTTAGCTAATTTAGCCACGGATCCAGGGAAACCATCCTCTGGATCCATCCAGGCCAAGCCTCAACAATCCTCTTCCAAATACATACACATAGATGTCAGATAAAGGAGATGATCATCTCTATGAGGAAACAAGGGTTTCCTATACCTGGGAGTGCAGGAGGCACAGGGATATCAGACTTGATCAGGGACTAATTTGCTATAATATCAATATCATATATTTCTCTCTCTTTAGGCCTTCCCATGAGGTGTATTTATACCACCCAAAAACAATTGTTTAAGTTGGGATACAGTTAGGCCACAAGCTCTTGTATGTAGGCTTCCAGTGTAACCTATATACCCCACCCATAAAAAAGGGATTTTTATATTTTTTCATATTTCAAATTATATATGAGGGTTAGGTATAGATGGACCCGTGCGTGCACATGGTTTTTAGAGGTCAGAGTCACGTATGAAATTTAAAATAATGGTTTTTAGAAAAAGGACCAAATCTGAAAGGAAAGGGATGCCCAAGGCCATAACTCAGAGCATAAAGTATACAAGGGTGGAAAATGATGCTATAACAGATGCCCCCCAATATATGAGGTCAAAAGGGGTACGTGATGGCCGAAATGTATTAACTATATTGGAAGAATCATGCAAGGACTTGAGAGGAGATCACTAGATTACAGCCTGCCAAAAACAAATGGAAGAGATCAGAAAGCAAGCTCCTGTTTGAGGCGAGCATACCCATGCTCAGAGATAGTACATCATGTACGGATATCAAGTATAGAGCGGATCCAATATGTATACAAGTACAAAGGAAACTTAGAAATACATAGTGGATCATCTGATCATAGTCTTAAAAGTACATATCAAGTTCATGTCATAATATCACATATAGAAGAACTAATTAATGATGTCGAAGGATATATGTCATCACTAATGTCACATAAATGATCCTAAAAGTACCAAGTCATAAACGTTGAATAATGGTACTACACGCAACTTGGGTGCCAACATATAAGATTCTCCTATAATGAACTGCAACATATAAGGGGGGTGGTGTCACTAGCAGAAAAATGAAGGAGCTGACAAGTGAAACAAAAAATGCTGATGCAAACTCGAGGTCTTTACTGACTTCCATGGTACATTTGTACACTATGGGAATGAGTGAGCTGAATTTGACTATGTGAGAAATCGTTTTATTACTGGTTATTGATGTATACCATTAATAAATGTGATAAAACTCACCGATAATGATGAGGAGAGTCAAGGTATGATAATATAATCCAAAAAGTGTGAATAAATGAGTTGAATTCGAACACTTGAGAGAGTCTTCGAATCAAGAGCCATTGATGTATTCTCACTATCGATAGCGAAGGAGTCTGCCACTAATGAATGCAAACCCTAAGGTACTAAAAAAGGACTCTAGACCTTATTCCCAGAGCAATGAGTTGAGTCGATGGGAAAATATCTACTGGAAGGAAGGCATTAAGGAATCCCACATCAATCCAGCATGAGTGTAACCCGCAGGACAATAATTTGGAAGGAATTAGATAAAGAAAGATGAAGTAACCATACCGAAGCACATTTCCGGCATACACAAGATGTGGCTAGCGCACGACAGAAACCATCTGAACCAACCAATAATGAAAGGTGACACAGAGGCAAGGAATCCACCAATAGGGTCAAATGGAAACCAAGGTACTGCACGAATCGCAATGTGTGTTAATTTCAGCTGACGTCAAACACAAGGGAAATCAATCAGTCAAAGACCCATGATGTTGATCGATGTTGATCACAAGGTCACCTATCAATGATGGAAATAGGGCCAGGGTGCATCTCTAGGCCTATTATCAGAGCAATTTTTCAAAGTCGATAAGAGTAGACCCACAAGAAATAATTCAATGGAAGCCTTCTTAACTAGAACGAGCAAAGGGACCAAATATATGATGTGATAGAACCTAACTCTGACAGATCGTGTATGGCCGAATGGAAGCAGGTCAAGACATACTGCATAAAGTACTTTACTTCCCTTGAACAAAAGCACGACTCAAATGTGACTATATGGAATCATATGATAACTTTGTATAATTTTGTCATGCAGGAGGCATAAAAAAGCCCTCCATATGATTAGAAGAGATAACCAACCAGGGGAGTACTGACTCAATGACAAGGTTATGGCTCTCCTAAGTCAAACTAAAGCCCATCCAAATGAAGGAAAATACTTGCTTTTGAGTGCTTTGTTCAAGGGTGACACAACTGACTCTTAATTCCATAAATTATGGAAATAATTTCCCACTCTCAATCTTTTTTAAAAATATATGATTCTTTTTTCCTTTTTCATATTTAAAACCTTGAAAAAGAATAAAAGAATGTCTATGGTACAATGGAAAGAATGAGTCTATGAACACATATGTGCTAGTTCCTGGGACATGAAAATTCCTATGCTCAATGCAAGGTGACGAAACTGGTCAATGACACTCGAAGGAATGTTCTCTCCACAAGCATAAGGTGTCAAGTTGTAGAGGTTAAGTGATTGTAGGGTTGATTTTGTAGAAAGACATGGTCAAAAATTAGCTTGTACATGAGTCTAAGTGAAGTCGTCTTAAGGCCAAGAGGTACAAATAGTCAACATGCAATTCAATAGTACAACTCAACATGTACTAGCCTCTAGGGTATAAAGCCATAAAGATAGAGAAGAAGAAGGAGAATGAAGCTTCATTTCAAAAGTCATGGCGGGACTAAAGAGGACTCCCGATCCTACTCAATCTTTGCAGCATGGGAAACATATGCTATCAAGGATGTAACTAGGAAGCCCATGAAAAGGATGGCTCTATCATCATGTCATGATTTTATAAGTCGGTGAGTGAAAATGGTTAAGAATCATAACACAATGGAGTCGACCTTATGGAATCATATCACAGTATGGAGGTTAGAATGTATAAGGCAAAAAAAAAGTGATATTCCCTAACCTATATGCCAGTGACCAAAATTATACTTGCCGTGAAGGGTCAACGGTCATGGAATCGAAGTGATAAAAAGATCTAAAAGTCTTAATTTTGTCCTGAAAAACAACCTATCCCAGCACTCAAAGCCAAAAATATCACAAAGTTTATAAAAAATTATAAAAATAAACATAAACTTTGTAAAAGTGGGCTTTTTAATTTTTTTTGAAATTTCAATTATAAATAGACCTTTTGACTCAAAAATCCTCAGTTGTGTTTTATAAAATTGAGTGAAAGAGCTCTGGAGAAAAATACTGACAACCACAATCCACCAAATTTCTTAGCCAGATCAGCCATCAATCTTCCAAGTAATCTCCTAATTCGATTTATCAATGAAATTTTGTTCAATTCAAGTAATTTTCAAGAATTTTGACCATAAGGATTTATTTTTTGTCTTTTAACTCTCTGCGTATGCGGGTTTGGCATAGAAAATTCACATATTTGGAAGACCTATACATGACTGTGTATGAAGGAATATGTGCAGTCCAAGATTTCAAAACATGGTTTTTAATGGAAGAAAACACTTGAATGTGTAGGATGTCAATTAGCTGGAGGCAAAGAGAGCACAATGAAATAGATAATGAGGTTAAAAATGATCCATTGGCACTGGATGCACTGAGAGGATGTGGATTGTTGAAATTTTTCAAAATTCCAAATATGAAAACCAATACAAGATTGCTATAAATTCTTGTCAACTTATGGGATCTAGGAGAAGACTCTTTCATGATTGATCATATGCCCTTGTGCATCAGAGTAGAAGATATATATTTTATTACTGGAATTTCCCAGAGAGGAGAGCCAATCAATTTGCAAGGGAAGGCCTGAGGAGGCCTTAATGTGGATGATTATATTCACCTTTATTTCCCAGAAAATATCCAAAAAGTAGGGACACATATCCAAATCAACGATGTGGAGGGAATGCCCATAAAGATTCTTATTTTTACAATTATGAGGGTAATTAGACCAACCTCATTGCACCAAGCATTTCCTGTTTTAATGAGTTTGGAATTAGATTGCATTAAAATTGATTTTTACTAGAGTACAACCCTTCTTACCAACATGAAAAAACAACTGAATTACATCAAGAAGAGCAAGACAAAACATTTTGGGCATGGTACAATTCTTTGTACTTTCTTCTTTGTGAGATCACTAGGTCTTCAACCTAAGGTGATTTTCACCATCAACAACCCAAGAGATCCATGGATAATCAGATGGGATTACTTAATGAAGATACTAGGGGGTGGTGAGGTCCCTAGAACTTCATTCAATGACAATATTTTCCTTTGGTGGGAAGAAAAAGTCATTTCCATTGAGGACTACCCATATGCAGACATGGATTTCAGAGCAGATCTAGATTTGTTACTTCCACCAGATGCCGCATGGCGAGACATTGGTAAATTGTTTTTAATATTTTAATATTATTTTATTTTTTTGGATTTCAAAGATATGAATTGAAATTATTTTTGATGAGACAAGATTTCTTACATAATTGTTTGATCATGACACATATGTGGGACCGGTAAGACCTGAGGGTCTACTTAGGCATAGGTGCTGTGGAAGAGTTGTGGAAGGTGCTGCTGCTGATACTGAAAGAGTTCTTCATGCTGTATAGAGAAACTTGGAGACTTTGACTTTCCAAGTCCCTATGGAAGCAATGGAGGATTTACTAGAGGAAATACGGAGACACATGGTAGGAGTACCACGATACTGGGTGCAGCTTTGCCGATGGGTGGCAAATTCCATCATCTTTTTCCGAGATGCACATCTAGGGCAGGGCGCTCACATATATATTAGAGATGACCTGATATTTTTTGATAGACATGATTGGGCTTATGCCCTAATTTTTTAGGACACCTTTGTCCCAATTTTGTATAATAATTTGAACATATAGCTTCTATATATATACAAATGGTTCCATGATGTGATGACCATATATACAAATGATGTTTGGTTATTTTTATTTTAATGTGATTAATGTTTTATATTCCAATCTAAGGATTGATTAGCTATATAATAAAAAAATTATTTTTCTAATAGTGATATAAATAAGGATATATGACACGATATATGTTGCTTAACTAAGACACCACTAGTTGTGAATCCAAGTATACTACCAACGAATCAACACCAAAAGATATTTCTTCAGATAGCAGGTTAACACCATCAATATATTTGGAAACGTTATTTGAAGCAAGATCGATACATATGCCCCTTGAAACCAACAACTCATCGAATGGATAGTAAATCACACAAGCTGCGGAAGAAAAATTCCAGGTATGTCGAATAGCACCATTGACGAACCCTAGATATACTATATCATCCATCACTACATGGAAAAGAAGATAAAAAATATCAATGTCACTACAAAACCTATAGACAGATATGAAAAAATATACACAATATCTACAAAACTAAGAAAATGCTAGGAAAAAGCCTAGGCATAATACTTTTTAAGATATATCCCATTTTGGGCTCTGCCAGCTCGTTTCCATCAAAATAAACCAATTCATAAGCTCCTTTTTTCAAGACCTTTTTAATGATAAAAGGAACATACCACATGGATTTGAACTTTCCTTCCCCCAAGACATATTTTTCTTGATCATAGACTAGGACAAGGTCACCTTCAAAGAAAACCCTAGGACACACAACCTTATTGTATAGGATCTTCACCCTCGTTTTATGAACTTTGTCAATTGTGGATGTGTCCTGATGCTGATCATCAAGATGTTATAAATAAATTAGGTGCTCCTCAAGACTGGAAGTGTCTGGAAGAAGCTCGATAGCTAGTTTAAGATAATGAATTTCACATTCCACAGGGTAGATCGATTCCAACCCATAAACTAGTTGAAAAGGAGTGAAACTAGTTGCAGTCTTAACTGACATCCGGTATGCCCAAAGCACATGATACAACATGATGTTCCAATTAGATCAAGCTTTATTGATTGTTGTTTGCAGGATAACCTTCAAGGATTTTTTCAGGGCTTCCACCTACCCATTGGCTTGAGGATAGTAAGGAGATGAATGCTCCTGTCGGAAACCTAACTTTAGAGCCAATTCAACCATCATTTTGTTGTGGAAACGACTGCCATGGTCAATGAAAATAATTTTTGGGATAATAAAACGAGAAATTACTTGGTTTAATAGAAACAGGGATGTTGTTTCACCATCATTCAAATTTTTTTTCATAACCTCGGCCCACTTAGTAAATTAGTCCACTGCTACAATGATATACTTATGACCCCTTGCCAAAGGTGAGTAAAATTGATGTCCCACTTTGTGAACATACCAATGGTAATAACAGGAAAGAGTGGAGCTGGATGAGTGTGCATGTTCTGAGTATAGACTTGATAAGGATGGAATTTCTTGATCACTTCAACACAATATTTGAAGATCGAAGCCCAAAAATAGCCCGCACGTAAGATTTTTTGGGTTGTAGCAAGCTAAGATAGGTGACCACCACAAGCTCCATTGTAGAAATAATTCAACACTACCTCAACTTATTCTAGGGTTAAGTAGTGTTTAAGGATTGAATCAACCTCACGATGATATAAAGTGTCACCAATAATAACATAAAATTTAGCTAAGTGACACAATTTTCTCCGCTCATCCTTTGAAAAAGTGAGGGGAAAATTCGAAGTCTAAAGATATATAATCACATCTCCATACCAAGGATCTTGTGAATAAATAAGTAAAAGATGTTCATTAGAGAATTATTCCTCATAAACTATTTCTTCTTCACAAGGAAAATACGAGATTAATTCCGCGAATACTAAAGATTTCTTAGATTTCGCTGACAAGAACTTGAGATCGAACTCTTGTAAAATAATAATCCATCTTTTATATTCCCCCCCAACCACTTGCCTACTAAGAAAAAACTGAAGTGGATTGACATCCGCTAAGACAAAAGTTTTTCGAAGAAAAATATAATTTTTAATTCATTGGACAACATGTAGAACTGCCAAAGCTAATTTATCTATGGGAGAGTATTGTAATTCAGGACCTACCAAGCCTCGGCTCAGATAAATACCACATTCTCATAGAGAAAATCAGCTTCCTAAACCAAAACCATACTAATGGTTGATTCTACCATGGTGAGATACAAGAGGAAATCCCTCCTATAATTAGATGGACCCAGTAAAAGGAGCAGAGCTCAATGTTTTTTTCAAAGCATCGAATGAGCATTGAGTGAAGTCGTCCCATAGAAATGGAACTCCCTTTTTCAGAAATCTCATAAATCCGTTTGTCATCTCAGCATAATTAACGATAAATCTTCTTAATAAATTGGATTTTCTTTGGATACTTTGAGGTTGATGAATGGTAGACTAGGGTGGAAATTGAAGTATTGCATCAACCTTAAGGGGATCTATAAAAATCCCTTTAGTAGACACTATGAACCCCAATAACCGACCAGATTTGACTGCAAAAATGCACTTATTCAGATTCAACAAGATTTTATAATAACGACATCTCTCAAAAATCAATCGAAGATGATGAGGATGATCAATTCTCTTTCAAGAACAAGAAACTAAGTCATCCAAATAAGCTTCAATGATATATTTTATATCTTTGAAATCATAGGACATGGCCCGCTGAAAGTTTTCTCCAACATTTTTAAGGCCAAGAGACATATTTTTGTATGAAAAGGTACCGCAGGGGCAGATAAAAGCTATCTTATGTTGATCTTTAGGACATATAGTAATTTGATTATAACCCATGAAACCATCCATGAAGGATAAAATATCATTTCCCACACAATCATCGATAATATGATCAATAAAGGGTGTGGAAAAATTATCTTTTGTATAAGCCTTGTTTAAATCCCTAAAGTATATGCACACACATGGGGACTTAACAGGTTAGCCGTATTGTTATCAATCGATCTGAATATCCCATTGACATGGGGACTTGGCTTTCATTTGGCTAATTCTATGTTGTATCGAGGAGCATTAGGAAAAATCTTATAAAGAATCCCATACCGAGAATATATAAGTTCTAATTGCTGGGCTCTAAAGATAGCTTTCTCTTTGGTGAATACTCCAGAGAGTGGTACATTCTTCAAGATTTCTGGCTGTAAAGTTTTTAAAAACCATTCCATAAGGAATTCATTAGGAATATAAGCTTTAATGAGCCTCTTCCTTCTTCTCCATTCCTAAATATGATCATAAATGTGAGTTTTATTATCTTGTTGGAAACTAGCTAATATCTCAGTTTCAACATCATATCGGAAGGGCAACTAAAAATGGTTCAAGAACATAGTAGCCAACTCACCAAATGAAGAAAAGGCATTCCCACTAAGCTCTATATAACACTTGGAAAAATTTCTAGTTAAGGTGCATTGAAACAATATAAACCTGATTGAATCCTAAATTAGGGAGTTATATGAGTACCATAACTGGAAAGTTGTTACGTGGTCAGCTGGATCCTCTCCAAAATTTCCTTTGAATTTTGGAATATTCAATGGAAGTTTGGTGTGAACCGAAGGCCAAACTAGGTTATATTGGATGGGTCATTAGTCAATTTTGAAAGATCTAGAAAATTTAGGGTTTTGAGGAATGGTAGGCACGGAGGAGCTTGAGAATTCCACCCACCATGAGTAGGATTCCCAACATTTTGAAAAGAAAAACTTGGATTTGCAGAGGCACCAGGTTTCCAAGGATTGTTCGTAGAAGATACTGAACCATAAGGAAACCCTTGTGGTCCGGAAAAACTCAGAGTATTACCTCCTCTTGCCAAAGGGTGACCATAACCAAGAAAATTCTCCCTAAGTGAAGTATTGAAAGGAGAGGAAAGCCCTTGGCCTAGGGTTCCATGCATTGGTGAAGGGAGAAAAACCCTGAGAGGTTCCTACAGAGGAGAAAGGAATGTTTCCCCTATTGATCAGAAACAAACTAATTCCTGATTACTAAACCATTAAAAGAATGGTTAGTCCATCCTTGAAAAGGATTAAAGCCTTGACCACCTTGAAAAGGATTAAAACCTTGACCTTGAGTGGAGAAAGACAGAGAGCCTAAAGAAGGGTTAGAATGAGGGATATGAACATTACGAAAAGGAAAATCCTGGAAAGATATTGAAACACTAGCCATAGAAGACATAGGTGTGTAAACAATAGATGAAATGGTTAAAGGAACTGAGGGAATTGCACTAAAAGGCATTCCAAAGGGCCTAGCGTGGGAAGCAAAAGCTTGGGTGCCCCTACTCAAATATGGAATGGAGGTAAAGACAAATATAGCAGTACTAGGAGTGATAGTAGATATAACAAATGCACCTCTTCCTTCAACTAAAAGAGGATTATGCACACTAGTAGTACTTATAGCTAAAATCGTGGTCCCAGTAGTGGCCATAGAAAGAAAATATGGATAAAAATCAGGGCTTGCTAGCCTGTGAGTCAGGATCCCAACATATAATACAACATCTCGAAAATTAGGAGAAAGAGATGAAGAATGATTCATAAGGTACTCGGAAATCACTTCAACCTGAACCTCGTCTTTCGATTGGAAGAGACCCCTAGAAAGGAATGGAGTGTTCCTATCCAAATCATGACTTACACTACGACCACCCTATGAAAATATAACCTCAAGCGAAGTATCAATCTTCGATTCCTTCGTTGATACTGATTGAAAATGACCAGCAGAATTGATCCTTCGCCTTCTAGGAGAAGGCTCGACACTCACAGGTGAAAGCCCACGAAGTCTCTTCGATAGACGAACTGGTCGATAAAACACTTTTAATTATTAAGAGAACTTTTATAGAGTCAAAAAATAATAAAGTTATGGAAATCTAGGAGGAAATAGTACTCATTGGAATGTCCCTAAAGATACAACCAATCAAGCTACTTACAAGTATTTCTGCTCTAGGTGATTAAGGATGGACATCAAAATACATGAAATTTAATATATATTGAACTTCCAAAAATAGTTTTGGGAATTATGCCCCAGGCCTACCAACGAAGGTAACAAAAATAGTTACACTGACCTCCAGAAAAAATCCTTTGGCGGTGCAAGTACCCAAGCTTCACAAGGGCACCCTCCAGAAGTAATAATGAACGTGATGCATCGTTTACCTCAGGTACCACAGGTATTCCCCCCTGTAGTCACCTATGAGATACCTACGAATGGAAACTAGGGTCACAAGTTCGTATCAGAAGCCGGGTGGAACAGTCTTTGGTTGGGATCCAACAAGTAGGAGAGGGGGTATCTCTTCCCTGCTTTCACACACCCTTGTGCTTGACTCCCTTTTAAGGAGAGATTTCCCAGACAACTTAAAGACACTATATTTCACTCTTTTAATCAAATTAAATTGTTAAATTTAGAGTGGCCTTAGAGATTCAACTCTCCACACACCTATTCCAAGGCCATAATGACCTAGACTAGTTGATGTATATAATGAAAAATAAAAAAATTCTAGTTCATTTTAGTTTTAGTGCTTGATTTTAATGGTTGTTATTAAGTCAAGGGTAATATGGAAGTGCAACTTATGGTGTTAATTGACGCAAGAAGAAACCAATAGAAAACCTGGTTACATGAAGATGCAACTTTTTCTTTGATGAAATAGATTTCTACAAAGGGTACTACGAACAAAGTACTTAAAGAAAAATTTCTTTTCTTTTTCAAAATACACGTTCACACACTCAAAATATAAAAAAAGACTAAAAATTCTTACATTTCAACCATTCTAATGCAAACTATGAATGCATAATGCAATATTCTAAGGATTAATCTAAATACAAGCAAATGTGTTTCTCAAAAGAGATCAAGAGGCCAAAACTTGACAAAAGGGAGAACAAATTCAAACAAGAACTTTCCCCAAAATCAAGCAAACTCAACCAATTGAAAAACCTTCACACTCGCTAAAAAATGATGAGAAAACCAAAAACAAAACCAAAAGGAGAAATAAATCTAACACTAAGATGTTTTTGTTTATTTTTATTTTTAAGGACACAAAGATCTCTTGAGAAACAAAAACTATCAAAATACTTCAAGATCAAATTCAAGCACAAAGAACCTCAAATTCCATAAGCCATAGAAATCACTATCATGATAGGAATTAAAGTGGAAAGATGCTACAAACCTCAATAAATTGATCTGAATAGCAGCATAGAAACTCCAACAAGCAAGAAAATTTCAAGAAGACCAAGAAAAGTTTGAAAGATTACAAGAAGCACTTTTCTCAATAACCAATAAAAAGCTAAAAAACCAAATTTCAAGAAATAAAAGGTAAAGCAATGTAAAGGATAGGTTATAAGTGAATTGAGACCAATTCTCTATTCCAAAGGTTCAGAACAATAAATAAATTCAAAAATAAGCCTTGAAACCAAACACAAAAACTAACACTTTACCAAAAAGTAAGCTCTAGTTTGACTAGGTTTTTCCACCAAGAGAGATAGGAAACTGAAAATTTTCAAGAAAGACTCTCCCAGAACATAAATGAGTAAACTGAAGCAATAAAAATCAGGTAAAACGCTTTACTGGACTCAGAATCTCAAAAATTCATTCAAAACCAAACATACACGACTTGGTAGTGACAAACCTGCATATGTACATGAATGTACTCAAGTAAACACACATATACATGTGTTTATTTGGAAAAAATCGCATGCATACATGACTGTGTGAACTAAAAAGCACTTATAAATAAGCCAAAAAAGAAAAAATAAAAATTTAGGTATGATCCAGAAGATCATACTTTTTTCCCAAACTGCAAACAAATCAAAGATACTGGAAAAATCAATAACAAAACAAGAAATCCCAGATCAAGAGAGAAATAACCCAAACTAGGAATTACAAGAATGTAATCCCCAGTGGAGTTTCCATTTCTGTTACGATATAAAACACCCTAGGGTCTGGGTTGGAAACTCCAACAGAGCGAAGGTTATTCAACAAAAAGAAGTAAGCAAACAAGTTGTCCTAATGCTTAGGTTATTAAACAAGAAGAAGTAAGCAAACAAGTTGTCCTAATGCTTAGACTACTAAATTGGGATGAAGGGATAGTAATCATAGGTCCCATGTTTGTTGGAGATCCCGCATGGTTCGAACCCTATGCTTCTTCCAATGCTTCAAAAACTGCAACTCACTCAAGAAAAGAATATATACTGACAGTATTTCAAATCATGTTCATGATAATAACTTTAGATCATATAACCATATAGGTATAAAAAATGAAATAATTCATAATAAGATCATAACATGAGTTAAATAAAAAATATCATAACTATCAAGAACATGACATAGATTCTTTATTTATGTTTGCAAAGAAATGTGGAGGAATACCACCTGATTCAGCCACGACTCCAAGTGAAATTTTCCTTTGGATCATCCAACCTAAGCCTCAACAATACTCTTCTAAATACATGCACATATATGTCATATAAAGGAGATGAGAATTTCTGTGAGGAAACAAGGGTTTCCTATACCTGGGAGTGCAGGAGGCATAGGGATAAATCGAACTTGATCAAGGACTAATTGGATATAATATCAATATCATATATTTATTTCACTTTAGGCATTCCCATGAGGTGTATTTATACCACCCCAAAAAAGTTGTTTTAGTTGAGATGCAGTTAGGACATGAGCCCTTGTAGGTAGGCTTCCGGTGTAACCCATAAACCCCACCCATAAAATAGGTATTTTTGTATTTTTTCATATTTAAAAATATATACACGGGTTAGGTATAGATGGACCCATGTGTGCATGCAGTTTTTAGTGGGTAGAGTCATGTATGGAATTCAAAATAATTTTTTTTAGAAAAAGGACCAAGTATGAAAGGAAAGGGCTACCCAAGCCCATAACTCAAAGAATCCAGTATACAAGGGTGGAAAATTATGCTATAACAAGTTGACAAGAGCTAGAGTTCTGTAAAGGTTTCCATCCTAAGAAAAAATCTCAAAAGAAACTATTCGGATTTTTCTTCGAGAGACACCTTGGGTTATGACCAATAAATTTAGAGGAAAGTAATATAAATTATGGTGACAAGATGACGTGGAACCAGACATGTGGTAGGACAGCGTGGAGACATAGGTGGATGATGACAGCAACATGATGTAAGTAATGATATACTACTAATACGACTTTGACATGTGGCATGCAGATTCAACATTTTTAGGTGGCCAAGTGGGCCAAATATAAGTGACACATGGCACCAATCGAGAGCTTCCATGTTGTACATATGATGCATAGATGATGTCAACATGGCTATCAGTTAGATTATGTTGAAATTTATTGTAAAGGAAAATAAGATGATTGCAAGGGAAAAGGTGGGTGCAATAAGAATGGTCAAGATACAAAGTCGTTTTATCCATTTATGCTACAACAAATCACTTCAAGTGATTTTAGAAATTACTGAGATAGATAGAGATTTAAAAAATATTTACAGTGGTATATATAAGTTTTGAAATGGCCTTCTATATCAAAAGTTATTGCAGGACAAAGATGAAGACTTAAAAGAGGTGAAAAGAGTTAATAGTGAAGATTCTAGGTTGGTAAGGTTCCAAGTAGGGTCTTGATATGCTCTTACCCAAACCTATTTGGGCCTTTATCCTAGTTATAAGTCATTCCTTCAAACGTTGGTGTAGGTACGCAACAAGGAAGTTTCTCTAACCCTCAACCCTGGTAATAGTCTGATTTCTTTTCTTAACTAAAAAGAAATAGAATCTCATATATTAATAACATATGTACTTCTCTGATTCAAGTATAAAATAGAGGTAATGCATTATGGATGGCCATGGTTCAAAGTCAAGGTTGGGTCATTTACAAACACTTTCTTATTTCTCCTTTAGCTACTTATATGTTTTTTGTTTTTCTGGGTATTTTAGGAGCTAGTGTTTGATAAATCTAGGTATTCTATAATTTCAATATTTGACCCAATCAAACTTCCAAGCATGTCGAGATTCGGAAGCAGGAGTAGGTGCACAAAATTTAAATTCCATGCCAGTTCAGCAAGATTTTACTGAGTACTCAATTTTTGGAAATTTGGCCCAAAAGTTGGGAATCTAGGTTAGTTGGGCCTCCCATTAATTAGAGGAAAACACCAAAATTCAATAAGGTTTGCAGACCAACCCTCAAACCTTTAACTATGTTGAATTTTGTGCCAACAATCATGTTTTGGAGTGTTAATGAACTATTGGTTGACAAAATAATAAAATTGGGAAGATATTCGACCTTAATTATCCCTAACCTAATGATGGTTTGGTCATAGCACTAGATTATATGTTGAAAGCATTGTTGTTTAGGCACTCTAATAGTTAGATAAGGACACTAGTAGTTGGAGGAGTTTTAGCAGTGGCATGGAAAAAAATGGATCTATATTTGGCATCTTTTTCAAACTTGGTGATGGGCCAAAATTTAAAGTTCTTCTAAAACCTATAAAATTCCATAATTGAGGAAACCAACGGTTAAACTCAAATTTTCTCATAGAGACAACATATAAGATATTGAAGGCTTATTATGCAAATTAAGAGTACATTCTAGAAATAAGAAAACAAGAAGTTAATGAGATCAAAACCTTTCATAATTGAAATTTAAGTGTAAGATGACTAAAGCTCAAAAACTAAAAATATTAGTCGTAATTCTATATAAGTAGATTCAAATTTGTACGTGTAGTGAAGTATTCCTTAGTTTATTGTTTAGATGCGGATGTTGGTAGATTGATCAATAATTAAACATTGTTGAGGGTTATTTCATGGTGTTTTTGGTGAGTGATTGAAGTGAGAAATTTATTTTTTTGTAAGTAAGTGTCCTTCATTATTTGAGTTTGAAAATTGTACGAAATATGAACCATTGAGGTCAAGTAAGTGGTAGCTTGTAGATAAGGAGTTATAGATCCTTCTAGTAGTGGTTGATATATAGTTAGGGGTTGTAGCTCCTTTTAGTGGTAGTTGATAAATAAATGGTTGTAGCTCCTTTCAGTGGTATAGGATAAATCATGGGCCGTAGCTCCTTTTAGTTGTAGATGAAAAACTAGGGACTAGTAGCTTCCTTCTAGATGTTGCCATAGTACTTTGTAACAACAAGTAGAAGATTTCCTTTATGAATTAAATTGAAGAAAATTTTGAATAATCTATGTGTGATATATGTACTCCTTTGTGTTGATTCTTATGATGCTCATATAAGTTATTTCTGAAGTATTTATTAATGTACTAATTTTTTGCGATAATGAAAGAAAACTTTAAAAGTCCTACAATATTGGTTCATCCCCCTTTCTGTATTATCTGTTGAAATGGAACCAAGAAATGGTGCCAAAGGGGTCCTCTGATATAATTTTCCCTTAATTAAATTGGAAGAGAAATTGTAATGTCATCTCATGACAACTTGTATTAGTTAACTATGTTATAAAAATTGAGTTAGCTTAGAAAATTCGAGTTGAGGGTTAGAGAGGAGGCATGTAGAGCTTTCCCATGATTTAAGGGGTTCCAGTTACATTTATTTGTGAGTTGTAATTAGTTAACTCAATTAATCAAGTTAAAATAAGTTTAACTAGTTGTAACTGTGAGATGATCTAGTGAGAGGTCCAGTGAATTAAATATAATTTAATTCATGATTAGGTATCAATCAATTAACTGATAATTCACTATAAATAGTTGTTGCATGTCAGTTCTAAGGAAGGCCCAATTGAGATTGAGCTTAAAGGGATGATAACTATTAGTTGTATAATTGGAAAATTATACAAGTCAGTTATAGAGTCATGTTGAGGCCTATGATACATTGCGCTATAAATTCCAAGGAATTTCCTATTTAATAGGGCAAAAATTTCTTTAGGAATGCGTGAGAAAGGCTGGTTGAGAAGAGGATGAGAATTGGTTAATTATTTGACTTATTTTCCTAGATCAGAGTTAGACATTTGGAAGAGTGCTGAAGTTTCTCTGTGAGAGAAAATAATTGTATTTTTTCATGGTCTTGAATTTATGCAATATACAAATAGCGAAGTTTTAGGCAGTGTGATTTCCCAAGATACATCTTATGTTGTGTGATTGATTGCTTTTTTCTCTTATTATGTGATTGTGCGGTTGTGTTTTGTTTCCACAAGTTGTAGAAGGATTCAATATTTTGTTTTAGTACATTAAAAGACCAGTTTGAATCCCATTGTTAGATTTTATACATAGTACCAGAGCGCTAGGAATCACAATAGAAGAGAAGAACAAAGTTTGTTTCCAATAGGTTTGAATTTGAAGATTTATTCTTCAGGACCCAACAATAGATAAAGATGTCTTTCAATGGATTGAGACTCGAATATGCCCTTGAGGGAAATTTGAATTACATAGCATGGAAGGACATGATGGATTCAATTCTTGAGGACAACATACTGAAGGCATTCACTAATACTAAAATTCCTTAGCCCGCAGCATCAGATGCCCAACAACTTGATGCATGGAAGAAGAATGTCACAAAGGAGAGAAGGATGTTGTTATACATAGTTCGAGATCATATTTTCTCGAGTCTCCATGGGAAGGTAACTCCATATACTATGTGGAAGGAATTGATAGATCTATTTCAGAATAACAGCCACCACAGGAAGTTGGTGCTGAACGACAAGCTCAAGAAAATCAAAATGGAGAAGGATGACACGATCCAAAAATACTTGACGAAGTTCACTCAGTGTCAAGATGAGCTTGGAAGTGTTGGGATAGATGTTGCATCAGATGATTTGGTGAGCCTAGCTCTTCTAGGCCTTCCCAATAGCTGGCATAGCTACTGGGACTCTCTGAATGGGAGGGAGAGGCTACCATATTGGAAGTGACTATGGTCCGATTTCGTACAAGAAGAAATTCAGCGGAGCAGCAGAGATGGATCCTAATTAAATACTTATGAGGAGGAGAATTGTGCCTTGGTTGGAAAGGCAAAGAAAGGGAAAGGGAAGGCATCCCATTCCAAATCAGATTTTGGAAAGGAAAGCAAGAATAGAGACTTGTCAAAGGTAAAATGTTCAACTTTCATGAGCATTGAGACTATGCCACAAATATTCCACAAAATAAGACTAACAAGAAGGCCTCAAGAGGAGTAGCAGGTGAATCAATTGCTTCAAAATTTGAGTTGGTTTTCACTCTCATCACATTCATGGTGTCATCAATGATGGGTTTTGTGTGGTACTTGGATAGTGGAGGTTCATTCCATCTGAACAACAACACAGAATTATTCAGTAGCTTGGAGGAGAAGGATCTCCATATTTACATTGATATGGGTGATGATGGGAGGTATAGCTCTACCGGTGTAGGTATAATTCTCTTTCAGATGGATTCAGGTAATCCACTCACATTAAAATATGTCATGTATGTTCCTGGTTTAAAGAAGAATTTGGTTTCTCTTGTTATGTTGGAAGATCATGGCTATGATGTGATATTCAATGAAGGAAAGTAATTAGTTTTTCACAAAGCCAAGAGACATGTGAAAAATATTTGGGTTTGAGTAAAGAATATCTACAAATGGATGTAGAAGACTGCACAAAATTGAACATGAAAGCAGAGAGGGTGGAGAGCCAATACATCCGTGAGTTATCACACAAGAGGTTGGACCATATACACCACAACACTTTGAAGATCATGCAGCATATTTCTATAGGACTTCCAAAGGGTGCACTTTCACAGAGAGATACATGGAAAGGTTGTACATTGGGGAAGTATACCAAAGACACCTTTCACGATAAGAAAATCTGAGCCAAGGCGATCCCTGAGAGATTTCACTAAGACGTGTGTGGATTGTTCTTGACAGCTTCCAAAAAAAAGCACTGGTATTATGTGATTTTTGTTGATGAATTTTCAGGAAAGTGTTGGATTTTTTTCATGCCGAAGAAAGATCAGACATTCTCCAAGTTTTGTGAGTTCAAGGCACTTGTCGAGAAATATGCAGGGAAGAAGGTGAAGACTTTGAGGAGGAAAAATGGTGGAGAATACATCTGTAATGAATTTAAGAACTTCTATGCCTCATAATAAATTCGAAGAGAATTTATATCACCTCATAACCCATGACAAAACTGGGTTGCAGAAAGAGAGAAAAAAACTATTGTGGGAGAAACATGAGCTATGTTGCATGATAAGGGCCTACCATTGTATCTATGGGTGGAAGCATGAAATAAAATAGTATTTTTGCATAATAAAAGTCCTCGTAAGATAGTGGGGATGAGTACACTAGAGGATGATTTTTTAGGTAAGAGACCAGATGTGCCGTATTTTAAATTTGTTGGTTCATATGTTTATTTCCATGTAATCAAAGATATGAAGAGGAAGCTAGAGCCAACATCAGAGTACATCAAAACTATCAGGTGTAATTTCTAGCACACATGATGATAGTGGTCAGAAGAGATGTGAAATTTGACGAAGATAAAGCCATGTGATTGTCCCTTGAGAGGGAGCTCAAGTTTCATACGGTTGAGGAGCGCTTGGTTCCAAAGTATGAACCTTAGGATGTGGAGCAACGACAAGCAGGGGAACATAGAGTGGTAGAAACCACTCATGCAAAGCCATCTACCAGAGATGCTAACATATTATTGTTGGATGTGAGAGATAATGTGGGAGTCCACATCACAACACAAGAAGAGAAGGTCTCTAGAGAGGTACACTTGATACATGGCTCTTATGAGCGAAGTTATTTAGATAGAACCATCCTCTTTTCGTGGAAGCTAATAAAATAATCAGTGTGGATTGATTCCATGGTTGAGGAGTATGAATCCATTATAAAAAACAATGCATTGGGAATTTTTCCCAAGACCAGTGGGGAAGTCAGTTATAGGTTCTAGGTGGGTCTAGAAGGAGAAGAAGGTGGCATATGGGAGTGTGGAAAAGCACAAGACCAAATTTGTGGCTAGAGGATTCTCTCAGGTGGAGGGGATTAAATATGATGAGAATTTTGTAATAGTAGCAAGGTACTCATTTATTAGATCCATCCTTACACTCTCAGCGTAGATGGGATGGAAAATATATCAGATGAATGTAAATTTATGATACTGACAGGTGATGAGTAGCTCATAAATTCTTGCAAAGGAGATCTTGCAAGAGAATTTGAGATGAAGGAAATGGGGTTCTTGCACTATTTCCTTGGATTGGAAATATGGGGAGGTATTTGTATCTCAGGGAAACTATGGCAAGAAAATTATGAGGAAGTTCTGCATGGAGGGAAAAAAACACATGGAGAATCATCTAGCAAGAAACTGGAGGAAGTAGGATGCTACTTTTAGGGAAGTAGTGGATGTTATTTTTTATATGTATCTTGTGGGTTCACTCATTTATTTGGTGAATGCACGACCCGATATATGCTACATAGTTAACCAGCTGAGAGAAGATATGGTTAAGCCTACCAAGCTCTTTTGGAAGGCAGGGAAGCATGTGTTGATATATCTCACATGAACTACAAAGTATGGATTATGGTATAGACACACATAGGGAGTGAAGCTTCAAGACTTCACCGATGCAGATTGGGCAGGGAGTACATAAGACAGGAAGAGAACATCAGGGGGCATCTTCAGCATAGGATCTGCAACATTTTCCTGGTAAAGTAGGAAAAAAATATCAGTTTCAATCAGTTCAGCAGAGGCAAAGTACATGGCGGCCAACTAGGAATTATGCGAGGTCATCTTGATGAGGAAGATACTTGTTGGTTTGTTTGGTAATTAAGTGGATCCAACGGTGATACATTGTGATAACCAGAGTTGCATAAAACTCTAGGTTAATCCAGTATTCCTTGACAATACCAAGCATATTGATATCTAGTATCACCATCTTAGATATTGTGTTCAGAGGCATATTATGTCGTTAGAGTACATTCCCACGAAGGAGAAGGATGCAAATATTTTGATGAAGGCACTAGAAAGAAGAAAATTAAAATTCCACAGAGACAATATTGGGGTAGAAAATAATCCATTTCTTATTGAGAGGGAGTGTTTAAATGGAAACAAGAAATGACACCCAAGGGGGATTATGATTTAATTTTACCATAATTAAATTGGAAGAGAAATTGTAATTTCATCTCAGGACGAATTGTATTAGTTAACTATGTAAGAAAAACTAACTTATATTAGGAAATTCGAGTTGAGGGTCAGAGAGGAGGCATGTAGAGTTTTCCCATGATTTAAGGGGTTCCAATTGTTAGCCACCTATAAAATTTGTCATATCAAATGGTGGCTAAATCATTTTTGAAGTCTTCAAGAAACAAGTTTTATTGCAAAAATTGTTAATTATTGAAGTCTTGTGAAGAAATCATGCCCTTTGTTTAATCTTCACTGTTGTTTACATTTTAAACTCATAAATTCTGCTATTTTCATAAAGAAAATACTACTACAAAAATCCCCATTTTTCCCTGATTTTAACCCTCTTCTCAATTCAATTAACCTCCACTTTTTCCCCTTGTTTCCTCACAAAATTCCTCTATTTTTCATTATTTCCCCTTTACCCTTCATAAAAATCCTTTTGTAAGGTTTGAAACTCACTTTTGAACCTTACCGAAACCCCCAAATCCATTGAAATACTTGGAAAAAATCATAAAAAATAGTCTTTTTTAGCCACAGGCTTAAGCCCCTTTGGTCTAAGTCCTAAAAAAACTTCCCCACCACATGCCCACGCCCTAGAACCAGGCGCTGTACCCATCGGGCGCTTATCACATTAGAAAAAATCAGAGTGCGCAAGTCCTTTTGTTTTATAAAACTCCAATGCCAATTGGCCCCTCTTATGTTTTAACCCCGGTTCCTTTAACCTCTTCATATATCCACAAGCCCTGCAACCGGGCACCAAGCCTCATTATATAACCCGCCCTGACACCATAAAACCTTTGTATTTTATAAATTTTTGGTTTTCATATGTTATAAAGGGTCCTTCCCGTTGATTGGTCAGAGCCCTTCTCCGCATTGATCTTGGACCAATCAAATGACCAATGTTATATCACATCGGAGATTTCCATTGGCGCAATGTGTTATTTTATTTTCCACCTTCGATTGGGAGTCTTCCGATTCATCCTCCACTGTCGATCTGATCTGCAGATCGACGACCCACAGTCAATCGCTTCGGCACTCCCATGTCCATTACCCCGTCGATCGCGAAACCTCCGATTACATCTAGGCCATCCATCTATCAAGATCCGACGGCCCAGATTCAACCTCCCGACCTTGGTTAAAAACATGAAAACCCTTGTATAATTTTCTTTTATTCAATCTCAGCCGTTGATCTCTGCAAATCAATGGCCCATATTAACCCTTTCTCCACCTCGTTTATTTTTCCATTTATCCCCAGATTGAGTCTCCACCGTTGATCCTGTACATCTAACGGTTCATAATAATCCCGACAGGCCCGACCCCTGTGGGTCCTGCTTTCCTTCAGATCTGATCTTAGCCGTCCGATCTCTGATCCAACAGTCCTAATTAAAACCACCCTGCCACTTATCTACCCGCGCATCTATCCAATATCGCGCTCACTGCCCACCGTTTGATCTGAGACCCAAGATCTAATGGTTGACGTGCGTTTTCGCATTACTTTATGATCGACTGTTAATTCCTGAAATTTACGCGATGTAGGCAGTATCGAAATGCAATGTTTCGGTCGAGAATCCATATCGCATTAGAAAAGTAAAAACCACCTACCCGCCTTTTCATCATGCGATACTGCTAGTTTCTCCTCCTGAAACCGCTTTCCCCTTTTTCATTGAGTTTCATCGCGTTATGCTTCCTGCCGTTGATCTCTGCATATCAATGGCTCAGATCTAATATGGAAATTACACTATCACACTCCACCTTCACCAAGGGCCTTCATCAATCAATCCTGACCGTTGATCTCCTAGGGCCGAACTGATCTAATGACCCACAATCATTCGGAAACCCCGAATTCCATTTCAAATACATTTCTTCTACCAAATGGTTTTTCACCTATTATCCTTTGTTTTTCTTCCAATTCCCAATAATGTGATCCCTTCACATTATTAGTTCACAGCTAATCTCGGCCGTTGATCTATCTAAGATCAATGGATCTGACTTATCACTAGGATCATGCCACGAACTGACGAAGGGTTGTGTCATCTTGTGTTTCCTCATACTATACCTGCAGCGCTATTTTAAAAATTTTCCTCAAAAAATTATTTATAGTCATTGTCATTATGTATGAGGTCATTAAAATGTCAATAAGTGTCCTAGGTCTTGGTGTCTAGGGTTTTTGAGTCATTTATACACTAGTCATAAAGCCTGCAAGGTGAGGAAAGTCCAGCACTTGTGATTTCTATTTTATTATCATCGGCATTTTCTTAAAAAAAATACATTTCTAGTCCAAAACCCTGTTTTGGAACTAGAAATTGTTATTATCATTTTGTAATAAATTGTAATTGTTCCGCCATGAAGACATTGTAAAATCAGACCCCTGGTCTTTTCTCTAGCCAAGATAGTCATATCCCTGCAAGAAGACAATAAAATCATTAGTATCGACCACAAAAAGCCAAAGGAAGTTTGTATTTGAAAAAGCCAAAGTGAAAATTACAAAAACATTTGTAATATGGGTTTTGAAATTAGATTTGAAATAAAATCTGATTGTGAAGATATTTGTGAGATATATAAAGCCAAACAAGTTTATTTGAACCAAATTCATACCTCCCAAATCGTATTTGCAAAGTTGAGGGCCGATTTCAGATTTTTGAAGGGCGTAGACAGAGTTTTAGGGCTGCGCGACCCAACTTGAGGCAGAGCGACCCACCTGGGCTGCGCGACCCACGCAGACTCAGTTCAGCACTGTGGGTTTGCAGGTGCGCGACCCACCTGGGCTGCGCGACCCAAACAGAGCCTGCGCGACCCACGCAGACACAGAGTTTTGGAATTGAGTTTGAGCGCCCAGATTGGCTCGGAATCGACTCCAGTTGCCGTCAAAACAGGTTTTCATCAATCACTTGGGGTTTTCAAACATATTTGTGTCATCATGGGTGGTTTCTAATATGCAAATGAAGGATTTAAAACCCCACTGTTATAAGATTATTGTTTTCAGGGTTTGAAATGAAAATGAATGATGTAAAGAGTGTGTTGGTTATCTTAAACAGTGATATGGCCAGCCTTCTATATAACATCAAAATCAATTTGTTATCGTACCCATAATACCACTGCTACCATTGTTAGTGTTATGCCATGTTTAAACCTTTTGAGTCACATTCCTCATGTTTGTAATGAGTCACATTGCCCAATGTTAGCATATGCCCAATGTTAGCATTGTTTCAAATGACCTATTGAAACCTTTATGGTCATAAACTCGTAGGCAAACCTATCACTGATTATACCATGCTCTCCTTTGACTAAGATGTGTCCAAACTTTTGAAAGTTGCCTACTCCTATTTTGTCAAAATTTCATTTGCATTCAAAACAGAGATGCTGCCTTTCAGCCCATTTGAAGCAGAGATTTTATCCATAATTTGATTCCTTGATGGTGTTTTGGCGGTGGGATATTGATTGAATGTTAAACATACGTCCTAATCTTGCTTTCACTGCATTCATATCAGCATACACATTGCCAAAGGTTTGATCAGAGATATGTCAGAGACAGAGTCAGAATATGAGCCAGGGTCAGGCAGTGATTCGGTGGTTGAAGGTAATGTGCCACGGAGTTCCCGCAGAGAAAACAGAAGTGGTGATCATCGCAGAGAGGAGCCTACCTCTTTGGCTCGGTTGCAGGCATGTCCATTAGCTATGGATTGTTTTCGATTCTTGTCATGTTTCAGATTTTGTGAGATGGTTGTACAAACCCGACCTCATCGTGAATTAGCACGTTTGTTTGTTCTTCATTTGCGGGGTGATCGGGTAAACCTTGTTGGGGTTGATTTCATTGTATCACCTTTGACTATTGCTCAAGCCACTGGCATACCGAACCTAGGCGAGGAATGGAGCAAGGGTAAGCAGTTAGAGAAATTTCATTATGAGCCATACATTAAAACTGGATATGTGGCTTACTTGAGCAGAGTTTTTCCATTCAGATTCTTGAGAGATGAGTATGCACCACTCATGAGGCTCATTATTCAGTATTTCAGTTGTGAGGGCAGGTATGCTCGTCTTTTCTCATATCATGTTCGTTTGCTGATGCACTTCACAAGGGTGCGTATGATGAATATTCCTTATTTCATATACCGCAACATAGAGAAGATGGTTACATTTGTGCAGAAGAAGACGAGCCCAGTGCAGCAGTACAGGAGTATATATCATTTCGCTTTGACCAAAATCTTGGTGTCACATCAGTTGGCAGAACAGGGCATCACTTGGGAGGATTTCATTTCTAGAGACTTTTTCAGAGTGCCACAGCAGCCTCCCGAGGCAGTTTATGATGCAGGAGAGCCCTCACACCAGCCGGACATGCTTGAGGTTGAGCATATCATTACTCCTTTGGTTCAGACATATCAGCGAGGCCACAGGGCCTTATTTGCGGCGACACGGCGGGTACTATCTCCACGTGAGGTGGAAGGGGTCCTGCCGACTTCATCGACACGGCGAGTATTATCTCCACGTGATGTGGAAAGGGTCTCGCTTTCTTCTCCAGTGCAGGTACAGGTACAAGACAGGGGCAAGAGGCCCATGCATGACGAGGGCCCATCAGGAGGCCGGGACACCGATATGACAGTCATTGATGTTGATACGGGCTCTCCTAGCTCGAAGCTGAGGGAAGTCATCCAGGAGCAAAGGGCCGAGAATGACCAGCTGAAAGACCAATTGCAGAAGGCTCAGTGGGTGATTAACTATTTGGAGCAGCGCAACAAACGGCTCGAGGATGAGCTCACATTTTATGAGGTGCGCCAAATCCGTGAGGACAGGCAGTGGAATCGAAAGAGGCCCGGTGACATGACACCAGCTGACCAAGATACTGTACTCACTCGGGTAAATATACATCTGGAGAAGCTGTTGGCAAAGGCCAATCGAGACAAAGACATGCTTCGCCACATGAAAGGCCATTACTGGGCTCGCATGCATGTTTGCAAAGCAAGGATGAGGATCATGAAGAGGAGGTTGCGCAAGGCACTTCGACGGCGGAAAAGGCCTAATCCACTTTGGATTTTGGCCGAGGCTTCATTGACTGGGCAAGACACATGATGGAGGACCTCCGCTCCGAATTTGGGCAAATTCGGAGAAAATTTTGTCATTTTCAAATTTTTGGTCTTAAAAACAGGTTTTGCAGCTACGTGGGTCGCGCGCTCATGCGCTCGCTTTTTTTTGAGACACTTGCTGGAGGAGATTTTTACATTTTTGGATTTTTCATGGTTAATTATGCATCTTCTGAAGTCAACTTAGCATTTCAACAAAATCTGGATGGTCAAACAGCTCAAAAACACCATGAAAATCACCTTGCTGCCACCTTTTGCACCAGCAGGAAGTACCTCTGGGAGAATGAGGTTTTGGAGGGTCAAATCAACTCAAAATTCAGAAATTCCACTTGGGTTGGAAAGTAGACATCCAGGGCTTTCCAACGAGCTATCATGAGCTCAATTTGGATGCCGGGAGCTACCTCAAAATCAGCCTGGAACATGAGCGACCCACGCAGTTCAGGAGCGACCCACCTAGAAATTTTTCTGAATTTTCAGCTTCCAGCTCAGTATTTCGCCTATTATGGACCAGTTTTGCTTATGGATAGAATTTTTGGGTTTTTATGATGTAAATTCATGTTTGATATGTAACTTTGGCTTGTTTTTATCTCTTCTAGAAGATTCACTCTAAAATGAGTAAAAAATCATGTAATGGATCAGTTTCCACTCTTTTAGAGGCAAGTTGTTAGCTGCCTAGATTGTAGTTCCATGATTAGAATTGGTTGAAACTGATCCCTGAAGAGGGAATTCGACCCCTAGAGGTGGGGAAAGGGGTTAGAGTGCTCTATATATTGTAATTTCTCAATCCTTTTCAGAGGTTGGAGAGGTTGGACTCTTGGGATACTTTTGATATCATTGTACATACTTTTCATATTTTGGCTAAGGAAAGATCAGGGGTTTTGCGGCACTTGTTGGGATCCTTGTGGTGTTCTATTCTTGATGATGTTTCTTCTTTGTTTACTGTAAGTTTCTTCATGTTTAATGTATGCCATCCTTTCATTATGCTTCTGAACTAAATTGAATGAGTGAATAAGGTTGAATCCATTGTTTACGGTGCTTGGCCTTTGAATTCAGTTAGTTCTATATGTTTTCAGCTGTTTGGAGAGGATCCAAGTTCTTCTTTGCCCTCTTCAGCTCCTCGTCGGTCTAATCTATCCATATATCCAATTTAAAGCATCAAGATCATCACCTACCTCGCCCCAGCTTGAACTCTGCAAAGGTCTGACCTTATCCCCGAACCCAAAATTTTGTTTTCCCATTACTCCAGCGAAAACTCAAAAAACCAAAAACCAAACATGCCTATCTCTTTACTAGCCTAAAATCAGTTCTTATTGTAAGTCATCTCGCATCCTATTGCTTATTTTCTCGAGATTGACGGAGAGAGCCCTCTCCTGTCCTCGTAGGGCTAGCTACGAGGCTGAGCGTGGTTTGATGTAGCCTTGAGTTCTACTTCATTTCAGCCTGAGGTAGATTTGAGCGCTAACATAGTGGCGACCATACTGGGGAAAAACTCAAAACGTTTGCTTGTTATAGACGGAGTCTGAAGTCACGCCAGGTAGCCTTCGAAACGCTGTTGCTATGCATCAGCGAAGTAGATAAACGCTGCTTCAGTCGATCTCCGGTATAACTTGTAATCGTAGTACTTAACTTATAAATTGCCCCAGTACGTGTATCAAGTTCAGATCTGATGGTTGATGGTGAACAACGGTCAGACATAAGAAGGCTGAAATCATTCACTTGGCGACTTCATTCACTGAACAAATCCAGAAATCGATGCTTCATGGTGACTTCACTGCAGCGAGATCAGTAGCTGTGAGATTTTCAAGATGGACCGAATCACGAGAAGATATGCTCCCATGAGCCGAGATCACATTCCAGGTTTTCCGAATAAGATGCCCAAGGTATATTGGTCAAGGAATCTGCCTACGTTTAACAATGATGGTAAGAAGGATGCTGCTTTACATTTGGTTAGATTTCATATGCATATTCGCAAGTTGAAAGTGGATTTTCCTGAAGATTGTTTGATGAAGATATTCCTAGCCACTCTGGAAGGTGAAGCCCAATCTTGGTATGAAAATTTGCCGCTGGCCTGTATGTATTGTTTAAAGGATTTTCATGCCCTGTTCATTGAAAGATATCAAGTATCTTATCCATCATTAAATTTAGTTCATGACTGTTGCAAACATGCTTCTACTTTTATTGAAAGCCTTCAGAAATATTATGAAGATGATAATTTCATGGATGATGAGATCATGGAAGCATTGTATGAAAACCCATTTCAGCAGCATAAAGACGATCATGAGAATTTGCAGCAGGATCAAGATCTTAGTGTGGTAAAAGATGAAGGAATTTTGCATCTTGATAGTGAACAGGAATTATATGAAATGGATCAGCAGTATGAGGAAAATTTGTATACTCCTTCACTTGAAATCAATGAAGACAATCATTGTTTGAGCAAAAGAAAACAAAAGGTATTATCTCCTCTGTCTGAAGATGAGATAGATCAGCTATTGAAAGGTCATGTTCCAGCTCAAGTTAACACAGATCTACAGTGTGCACGTGGTCAAGAAAGTGATGGTGGAACTTCTTCCTTTTCTGAAATGGATGACAGTCCTGTAAGCAGCTTTATAGATCAGCAGGTTGAAGATGTCTATATGGCTGAAAGTGATGAAAGAGAAAGTGTCATTTCAGATCTGCCCACAGAAGAAGACAGCATGCTGGGAACTCAAGTTTCAGTTTCAGATTGTGATAATGACCAGCCAGCTATTTCAGATCTACATTCAGATTGTGATGACCAAGCATATCTTGTGCTGAAACCCATCAAGGAGAATTCTGCTGTTGAGATCATCCGGAAAGAAGAAAACAAAGGTATGGATTCAAATTTTTTCAGTTCATTAGAACACGGCCTTCAGAAAGAAGTAATTCAGTCAGTTCATGAACAACGAGATGAAATCTGTGTTCAAGTAAGTGAAACAGTTCCTTTGGATGAATTTATGGTAGATGATAGGAATGTCATGTTTGGGTTTCAAGAATCATCTAAAGTTTCTTTTCTCATGATTGATGGATGCAATGAGGAACATGATAATCTGACTGTCATATCATATGAAGATGACCTACAGTACATTCATACTATAGAAGATCAAAACATTCAGGATTTCCATTCAGTTTCTTCTTCATATGTTTCATGTGTTGAAATTTTTTCTCAAGAGGAGAGCTGCTCATCTACCTGTTCAGAATTTTTTCAAGCCCAGGAACATATTATTACTGAAGTACATGATGAAGACAGATCAGAATCAGAAGAGAAAGACACCTTGTTTCTTCAGCAGGAGGTAGATCTTCATGTTTTTCAGGATCCAATGGCAGATTTGTTACAGTCAGCAGTGAAAGTGATTATTGCAGTGTTCAGTGATGAAGGAGATCATGGTCAGCTATGTTTTGGATGCCCAGTTATCAGTTTGTATTGTTGACCAGCAGATCTGATCAGGGAAATCAGTCAAGAAGCCATCTGCTTGACTGGTTACATTGGAAAGCCAATTATACATGATTGTACATATTTCATTAGTATGCAGGTGGTTGTCATCATGATTCCAAATCTTGATGGACTGCTGCCTTTTTTCCAAAAGCTTGGTAAAGTTTTGTTTTAAGTCAGTCATGAGTCATTTGTGTTTGGTCTGTTGAGTCAGTTTTTTTTTTTCAAGTTATTGCAGTTTGCCATCGAGTCGGTTTGAGTCAAGTTTCAGTCAGTTTTCAGTCAAGTTTTCGTTCAATAAATGTGTCAAAGGTTTTGGGTTATCCGTTCAAATAATGATTCCATCGCCCAATGGATGAAAGGCACTGTCTGACTCCCCCAGAGATCTGCTGTTCTTGGCATCTCCATGGAGCCACCATCCCCATTGGAGCCAATGTTAGAGTCGGTCCTTGCAGCCCTCCGTCAGTGATCATTTCGTCTTTTTCATATTCATTATTAGGTGTCTCGCTTGTTCCACTTCGTTGCATTTCACTAGGATCATGCCATGAACTGACGAGGGGGTCTGTCGTCCTATGTTTCCTCATGTTTATACCTGCAGCGCTATTTTAAAAATATTTCCTCAAAAAATTATTTATAGTCATTGTCATTATGTATGAGGTCATTAAAAATGTCAATAAGTGTCCTAGGTCTTGGTGTCTAGGGTTTTTGAGTCATTTATATACTAGTCATAAATTTGTCATTATCATTTTGTAATAAATTGTAATTGTTCCGCCATGAAGACATTGTAAAAGCAGACCCCTGGTCTTTTCTCTAGCCAAGATAGTCATATCCCTGCAAGAAGACAATAAAATCATTAGTATCTATCACAAAAAGCCAAAGGAAGTTTGTATTTGAAAAAGCCAAAATGAAAAATTACAAAAACATTTGTAATATGGGTTTTGAATTAGATTTGAAATAAAATATGATTGTGAAGATATTTGTGAGATGAATAAAGCCAAACAAGTTCATTTGAACCGATTTCATTCCTCCCAAATCGTATTTGCAAAGTTGAAGGGCGATTTCAGAATTTTGAAGGCCGTAGACAGAGTTTTAGGGCTGCGCGACCCAACTTGAGGCAGAGCGACCCTCCTGGGATGCGCGACCCACGCAGACTCAGTTTAGCATTGTGGGTTTGCAGGTGCGCGACCCACCTGGGCTGCGCGACCCAAACAGAGCCTGCGCGACCCAAACAGAGACAGAGTTTTGGAATTGAGTTTGAGCGCCCAGATTGGCTCGGAATCGACTCCAGTTGCCTTCAAAACAAGTTTTCATCAATCACTTGGGGTTTTCAAACATATTTCTGTCATCAAGGGTGATTTCTAATATGCAAATGAAGGATTTAAAGCCCCACTGTTATAAGATTATTGTTTTCAGGGTTTGCAACGAAAATGAATGGTGTAAAGAGTGTGTTTGATATTTTAAACAGTGATATGGCCAGCCTTCTATACAAAGTCAAAATCAATTTGTTATCATACCCATAATACCACTGCTACCATTGTTAGTGTTATGCCATGTTTAAACCTTTTGAGTCACATTCCTCATGTTTGTAATGAGTCACATTGCCCAATGTTAGCATATGCTCATGTCGTTGTTTCGAATGGCCCATTGAAACCTTTATGCTGATAACTCGTAGACAAACATATCACTGTTAATACCATGCTCTCCTTTAACTAGATGTGTCCAAACTTTTGAAGGTTGCTTGCTCCTATTTGGTAAAAATGTCATTTGCATTCAAAACAGAGATGGTGCCTTTTCAGTCCATTTGAAGCAGAGATTTTATCCATAATTTGATTCCTTGATGGTGCTTTGGCGGTGGGATATTGGTTGAGTGTTAAACATACATCCTAATTTTGCTTTCACTGCATTCATATCAGCATACATATTGCCAAAAGTTTAATCAGAGATATGTCAGAGACAGAGTCAGAATATGAGCCAGGGTCAGGCAGTGATTCGGTGGCTGAAGGTAATGTGCCACGGGGTTCCCGCAGAGAAAATAGCAGTGGTGATCATCGCAGAGAGGAGCCTACTTCTTTGGCTCGGTTGCAGGCATGTCCATTAGCTATGGATTGTTTTCGATTCTTGTCATGTTTCAGATTTTGTGAGATGGTTGTGCAAACCCGACCTCATCGTGAATTGGCACGTTTGTTTGTTCTTCATTTGCGGGGTGATCGGGTAAACCTTGCTGGGGTTGATTTCATTGTATCACCTTTGAATATTGCTCAAGCCACTGGCATACCGAACATAGGCGAGAAATGGAGCAAGGGTAAGCAGTTAGAGAAATTTCATTATGAGCCATACATTAAAACTGGATATGTGGCTTACTTGGGCAGAGTCTTCCATTCCGATTCTTGAGAGATGAGTATGCACCACTCATGAGGCTCATCATTCAGTATTTTAGTTGTGAGGGCAGGTATGCTCGTCTTTTCTCATATCATGTTCGTTTGCTGATGCACTTCACAAGGGTGCGTATGATGAATATTCCTTATTTCATATACATGAACAAGAGAAGAAGATGGTTACATTTGTGCAGAAGAAGACGAGCCCAGTGCAGCAGTACAGGAGTATATATCATTTCGCTTTGATCAAAGTCTTGGTGTCACATCAGTTGGCAGAGCAGGGCATCACTTGGGAGGATTTCATTTCTAGAGACTTTTTCAGAGTGCCACAGCAGCCTCCTGAGTCAGTTTATGATGCAGGAGAGCCCTCACACCAGCCGAACATGCTTGAGGTTGGGCATATCATTACTCCTTTGGTTCAGACATATCAGCGAGGCCACAGGGCCTTATTTGCAGCGACACGGCGGGTACTATCTCCACGTGATGTGGAAGGGTCTGCCGGCTTCATCTGACTCACAGCAGTATTATCTCCACGTGATGTGGAAAGGGGTCTTCCTATTTACTTTCTCCGGTCTGGTCTGGTCTGAGAAGCCGGGGCAAGGGCCCGCCATGATGAGGGCCCATCGGGGGGCCGGGACACTCTCGCGGTCATTGATGTTGATACGGGCTCTCCTAGCTCGAAGCTGAGGGAAGTCATCCAGGAGCAAAGGGCCGAGAATGACCAGCTGAAAGACCAATTGCAGAAGGCTCAGTGGGTGATTAACTATTTGGAGCAGCGCAACAAACAGCTCGAGGATGAGCTCACATTTTATGAGGTGCGCCAAAATACGTGAGGACAGACAGTGGAATCGAAAGAGACCCGGTGACATGACACCAGATGACAGAGATATTGTACTCACGCGGGTGAATATACATCTGGAGAAGTTGTTGGCGAAGGCCAATCGAGACAAAGACATGCTTCGCCACATGAAAGGCCATTACTGGGCTCGCATGCATGTTTGCAAAGCGAGAATGAAGATCATGAAGAGGAGGTTGCGCAAGGCACTTCGACGGCGGAAAAGGCCTAATCCACTTCGGATTTTGGCCGAGGCTTCATTGACTGGGCAAGACACATGATGGAAGACCTCCGCTCCGAATTTGGGCAAATTCGGAGAAAATTTTGTCATTTCCAAATTTTTGGTCTAAAAAACAGGTTTTGCAGCTACGTGGGTCGCGCGCTCATGCGCTCGCATTTTTTTGAGACACTTGCTGGAGGAGATTTTTACATTTTTGGATTTTTCATGGTTAAATATGCATCCTCTGAAGTCAACTTATCATTTCAACAGAATCTGGATGGTCAAACAGCTCAAAAACACCATGGAAATCACCTTGCTGCCACCTTTTGCACCAGCAGGAAGTACCTCTGGGAGAATGAGGTTTTGGAGGGTCAAATCAACTCCAAATTCAGAAATTCCACTTGGGTTTGAAAGTAGACATCCAGGGCTTTCCAACGAGCTATCATGATCTCAATTTGGATGTCGGGAGCTACCTCAAAATCAGCCTGGAACATGAGTGACCCACGCAGTTCAGGAGCGACCCACCTAGAGATTTTTTTGAGTTTTCAGCTGCCAGCTCAGTATTTCGCCTATTTTGGACCAGTTTTGCCTATGGATAGAATTCTTGGGGTTTTATGATGTAAATTCATGTTTGGCATGTAACTTTGGCTTGTTTTTACCTCTTCTAGAAGATTCACTCTCAAATGAGTAAAAAATCATGTAATGGATCAGTTTCCACTCTTTTAGAGGCAAGTTGTTAGCTGCCTAGATTGTAGTTCCATGATTAGAATTGGTTGAAACTGATCCCTGAAGAGGGAATTCGACCCCTAGAGGTGGGGAAAGGGTTAGAGTGATCTATATATTGTAATTTCTGAGGCATTCTACAGGTTGGACTCTTGGGATACTTTTGATACTATTGTACATACTTTTCATATTTTGGCTAAGGAAAGATCAGGGGTTTTGCGGCACTTGTTGGGATCCTTGTGGTGTTTTGTTCTTGATGATGTTTCTCCTTTGTTTACTGTAAGTTTCTTCATGTTTAATGTTGCCGTCCTTTCATTATGCTTCTGAACTAAGTTTGAATGAGTGATTAAGGTTGAATCCATTGTTTACAGTGCTTAGCCTTTGAATTCAGTTAGTTCTATATGTTTTCAACTGTTTGGAGAGGATCCAAGTTCTTCTTTGCCCTCTTCAGCTCCTCGTCAGTCTAATCTATCCATAAAATCCAATTCGAAGCATCAAGATCATCACCTACCTCGCCCCAACTTGAACTCTGCAAAGGTCTGACCTTATCCCCGGACCCAAAACTTGTTTTCCCATTACTCCAGCGAAAACCCAAAAAACCAAAAATCAAACATTCCTATCTCTTTACTAGCTTAAAATCAGTTCTTATTATAAGTCATCTCGCATCCTATTGCTTATTTTCTCGAGATTGACGGAGAGAGCCCTCTCCTGTCCTCGTAGGGCTAGCTACGAGGCTGAGCGTGGTTTGATGTAGCCTTGAGTTTTACTTCATTTCAGCCTGAGGTAGATTTGAGTGCTAACATAGTGGCGACCATACTGGGGAAGATCTCAATGGTTTGTTTGTTATAGACGGAGTCTGAAGTCACGCCAGGTAGCCTTCGAAACGCTGTTGCTATGCATCAGCGAAGTAGATAAACGCTGCTTCAGTCGATCTCCGGTATAACTTGTAATCGTAGTATTTAACTTGTAAATTGCCCCAGTACATGTATCAAGATCAGATCTGATGGTTGATGGTGAACAACGGTCAGACATAAGAAGGCTGAAATCATTCACTTGGCGACTTCATTCACTGAACAATCCAGAAATCGATGCTTCATGGTGACTTCACTGCAGGGAGATCAGTAGCTGTGAGAGTTTCAAGATGGACCGAATCACAAGAAGATACGCTCCCATGAGCCGAGATCACATTCCAGGTTTTTCGAATAAGATGCCCAAGGTAGATTGGTCAAGGAATCTGCCTACGTTTAACGATGATGGTAAGAAGGATGCTGCTTTACATCTGATTAGATTTCACATGCATATTCGCAAGTTGAAGGTGGCTTTTCCTGAAGATTGTTTGATGAAGATATTCCTGGCCACTCTGGAAGGTGAAGCCCAATCTTGGTATGAAAATCTGCTGCTGACCTGTATTTATTGTTTAAAGGATTTTCATGCTCTGTTCATTGAAAGATATCAAGTATCTTATCCATCATTAAATTTAGTTCATGACTGTTGCAAACATGCTTCTACTTTTATTGAAAGCCTTGAGAAATATTATGAAGATGATAATTTTATGGATGATGAGATTATGGAAGCCCTATATGAAAATCCATTTCAACAGCATAAAGACGATCATGAAAATTTGCAGCAGAATCAAGATTTTAGTGCGGTGGAAGATGAAGGAATTTTGCATCTTGATAGTGAACAGGAATTACATGAAATGGATCAACAGTATGAGGAAAATTTGTATACTTTTTCACTTGAAATCAATGAAGACAATCACTGTTTGAGCAAAAGAAAACAAAAGGTATTATCTCCTCTGTCTGAAGATGAGATAGATCAGCTATTGAAAGGTCATGTTCCAGCTCAAGTTAACACAGATCTACAGTGTGCACATGGTAAAGAAAGTGATGGTGGAACTTCTTCCTTTTCTGAAATGGATGACAGTCCTGTAAGCAGCTTTATAGATCAGCAGGTTGAAGATGTCTATATGGCTGAAAGTGATGAAAGAGAAAGTGTCATTTCAGATCTGCCCACAGAAGAAGACAGCATGCCGGGAACTCAAGTTTCAGTTTCAGATTTTGATAATGACCAGCCAGCTATTTCAGATCTACATTCAGATTGTGATGACCAAGCATATCTTGTGCTGAAACCCATCAAGGAGAATTCTGCTGTTGAGATCATCCGGAAAGAAGAAAACAAAGGTATGGATTCAAATTTTTTCAGTTCATTAGAACACGGCCTTCAGAAAGAAGTAATTCAGTCAGTTCATGAACAACGAGATGAAATCTGTGTTCAAGTAAGTGAAACAGTTCCTTTGGATGAATTTATGGTAGATGATAGGAATGTCATGTTTGGGTTTCAAGAATCATCTAAAGTTTCTTTTCTCATGATTGATGGATGCAATGAGGAATATGATAATCTGACTGTCATATCATATGAAGATGACCTACAGTACATTCATACTATAGAAGATCAAAACATTCAGGATTTCCATTCAGTTTCTTCTTCATATGTTTCATGTGTTGAAATTTTTTCTCAAGAGGAGAGCTGCTCATCTACCTGTTCAGAATTTTTTCAAGCCCAGGAACATATTATTATTGAAGTACATGATGAAGACAGATCAGAATCAGAAGAGAAAGACACCTTGTTTCTTCAGCAGGAGGTAAATCTTCATGTTTTTCAGGATCCAATGGCAGATTTGTTACAGTCAGCAGTGAAAGTGATTATTGTAGTGTTCAGTGATGAAGGAGATCATGGTCAGCTATGTTTTTGGATGCCCAGTTATCAGTTTGTATTGTTGACCAGGAGATCTGATCGGGAGAATCAGTCAAGAGGGCATCTGCTGGTTTGGTTACATTGGAAATCCCACTATACATGATTGTACATATTTCATTAGTATGCGGGTGGTTGTCATCATGATTCCAGATCTTGATGGATTGCTGCCTTTTTTCCAAAAGCTTGGTAAAGTTTTGTTTTAAGTCAGTCATGAGTCATTTGTGTTTGGTCTGTTGAGTCAGTTTTTTTCAAGTTATTTCAGTTTGCCATCGAGTCGGTTTGAGTCAAGTTTTCAGTCAAGTTTTCATTCAATAAATGTGTCAAAGGTTTTGTGTTATCCGTTCAAATAATGATTCCATCGCCCAATGGATGAAGGCACTGGTCTGCTCTCCCAAAGATCTGCCGTTCTTGGCACCTCCACGGAGCTGGAGCTACCATCCCCATTGGAGCCAATGTTAGAGTCAGCCCTTGCTGCCCTCCGTCAGTGATCATTTCGTCTTTTGCATTTTCATTATTAGGTGTCTCACTTGTTTCACTTCTTTGCATATCACTAGGATCATGCCATGAACTGACGAAGGGTTGTGTCATCTTGTATTTCCTCATATTATACCTGCAGCGCTATTTTAAAAATATTTTCTCAAAAAATTATTTATAGTCATTGTCATTATGTATGAGGTCATTAAATTGTCAATAAGTGTCCTAGGTCTTGGTGTCTAGGGTTTTTGAGTCATTTATACACTAGTCATAAAGCCTGCAAGGTGAAGAAAGTCCAGCACTTGTGATTTCTATTTTATTATCATCAGCATTTTATTAAAAAAATACATTTCTAGTCCAAAACCCTGTTTTGGAGCTAGAAATTTGTCATTATCATTTTGTAATAAATTGTAATTGTTCCACCATGAAGACATTGTAAAAGCAGACCCCTGGTCTTTTCTCTAGCCAAGATAGTCATATCCCTGCAAGAAGACAGCAAAATCATTAGTATCGATCTCAGAAAAAGCCAAAGGAAGTTTGTATTTGAAAAAGCCAAAGTGAAAAATTACAAAAACATTTGTAATATGGGTTTTGAATTAGATTTGAAATAAAATCTGATTGTGAAGATATTTGTGAGATGAATAAAGCCAAACAAGTTCATTTGAACCGATTTCATTCCTCCCAAATCGTATTTGCAAAGTTGAAGGGCGATTTCAGAATTTTGAAGGCTGTAGACAGAGTTTTAGGGCTGCGCGACCCAACTTGAGGCAGAGCGACCCTCCTGGGCTGCGCGACCCACGCAGACTCAGTTTAGCATTGTGGGTTTGCAGGTGCGCGACCCAAACAGAGCCTGCGCGACCCAAACAGAGACAGAGTTTTGGAATTGAGTTTGAGCGCCCAGATTGGCTCGGAATCGACTCCAGTTGCCTTCAAAACAGGTTTTCATCAATCACTTGGGGTTTTCGAACATATTTGTGTCATCATGGGTGGTTTCTAATATGCAAATGAAGGATGTAAAGCCCCACTGTTATAAGATTATTGTTTTCAGGGTTGAAATAAAAATGAATGGTGTAAAGAGTGTGTTTGCTATCTTAAACAGTGATATGGCCAGCCTTCTATACAAAATCAAAATCAATTTGTTATCATACCCATAATACCACTGCTACCATTGTTAGTGTTATGCCATGTTTAAACCTTTTGAGTCACATTCTTCATGTTTGTAATGAGTCACATTGCCCAATGTTAGCATATGCTCATGTCTTTGTTTCGAATGGCCCATTGAAACCTTTATGCTCATAACTCGTAGACAAACATGTCACTGTTAAATATCATGCTCTCCTTTGACTAGATGTGTCCAAACTTTTGAAGGTTGCCTGCTCCTATTTGGTAAAAATTCCATTTGCATTCAAAACAGAGATGGTGCCTTTTCAGTCCATTTGAAACATAGATTTTATCCATAATTTGATTCCTGGATGGTGTTTTGGCGTGGGATATTGGTTGAGAGTTAAACATACATCCTAATTTTGCTTTCACTGCATTCATATCAGCATACACATTGCCAAAAGTTTAATCAGAGATATGTCAGAGACAGAGTCAGAATATGAGCCAGGGTCAGGCAGTGATTCGGTGGCTGGAGGTAATGTGCCACGGAGTTCCCGCAGAGAAAACAGAAGTGGTGATCATCGCGGAGAGGAGCCTACTTCTTTGGCTCGGTTGCAGGCATGTCCATTAGCTATGGATTGTTTTCGATTCTTGTCATGTTTCAGATTTTGTGAGATGGTTGTACAAACCCGACCTCATCGTGAATTAGCACGTTTGTTTGTTCTTCATTTGCGGGGTGATCGGGTAAATCTTGCTGGGGTTGATTTCATTGTATCGCCTTTGACTATTGCTCAAGCCACTGGCATACCGAACATAGGCGAGAAATGGAGCAAGGGTAAGCAGTTCGAGAAATTTCATTATGAGCCATACATTAAAACTGGATATGTGGCTTACTTGGGCAGAGTCTTTCCATTCCGATTCTTGAGAGATGAGTATGCACCACTCATGAGGCTCATTATTCAGTATTTCAGTTGTGAGGGCAGGTATGCTCGTCTTTTCTCGTATCATGTTCGTTTGCTGATGCACTTCACAAGGGTGCGTATGATGAATATTCCTTATTTCATATACCGCAACATAGAAGATGGTTACATATGTGCGAAGAGAACGAGGCCGTGCAGCAGGTAAGGAGTATATATCATTTCGCTTTGATCGAAATCTTGGTGTCACATCGGTTAGCGACGGGGCATCACTTAAGGAGGATTTCATTTCTAGAGACTTTTCGAGTGCCCACAGCTGACCTCTGAAGCGGTTATGATGCGGGGAGAACCCTCACACCGACGGTCATGTGAGGTTGGGCATATCATTACTCCTTTGGTTCAGACATATCAGCGAGGCCACAGGGCCTTATTTGCAGCGACACGGCGGGTACTATCTCCACGTGATGTGGAAGGGGTCCTGCCGACTTCATCGACACGGCGAGTATTATCTCCACGTGATGTGGAAAGGGTCTCGTTTTCTTCTCCAGTGCAGGTACAGGTACAAGACAGGGGCAAGAGGTCCATGCATGATGAGGGCCCATCAGGAGGCCGGGACACAGATATGACAGTCATTGATGTTGATACGGGCTCTCCTAGCTCGAAGTTGACGGAAGTCATCCAGGAGCAAAGGGCCGAGAATGACCAGCTGAAAGACCAATTGCAGAAGGCTCAGTGGGTGATTAACTATTTGGAGCAGCGCAACAAACAGCTCGAGGATGAGCTCACATTTTATGAGGTGCGCCAAATCCGGGAGGACAGGCAGTGGAATCGAAAGAGGCCCGGTGACATGACACCAGCTGACAGAGATACTGTACTCACGCGGGTGAATATACATCTGGAGAAGCTGTTGGCAAAGGCCAACCGAGACAAAGACATGCTTCGCCACATGAAAGGCCATTACTGGGCTCGCATGCATGTTTGCAAAGCGAGGATGAGGATCATGAAGAGGAGGTTGCGCAAGGCACTTCGATGGCGGAAAAGGCCTAATCCACTTCGGATTTTGGCCGAGGCTTCATTGACTGGGCAAGACACATGATGGAGGACCTCCGCTCCGAATTTGGGCAAATTCGGAGAAAATTTTTGTCATTTCCAAATTTTTGGTTTAAAAAACAGGTTTTGTGGCTAGGTGGGTCGCGCGCTCATGCGCTCGCATTTTTTTTGAGACACTTGCTGGAGGATATCTTTACATTTTTGGATTTTTCATGGTCAAATATGCATCCTCTGAAGTCAACTTAGCATTTTGATAAAATCTGGATGGTCAAACAGCTCAAAAACACCATAAAAAACACCTTGCTGCCACCTTTTGCACCAGCAGGGAGTACCTCTGGGAGAATGAGGTTTTGAAGGGTCAAATCAACTCCAAATTCAGAAATTCCACTTGGGTTGGAAATTAGACATCCAGGGCTTTCCAACGAGCTATCATGAGCTCAATTTTGATGTCGGGAGCTACCTCAAAATCATCCTGGAACATGAGCGACCCACGCAGTTCAGGAGCGACCCACCTAGAGATTTTTTTTGAGTTTTCAGCTGCCAGCTCAGTATTTCGCCTATTTTGGACCAGTTTTGCCTATGGATAGAATTATTGGGTTTTTATGATGTAAATTAATGTTTGGCATGTAACTTTGGCTTGTTTTTATCTCTTCTAGAAGATTCACTCTCAAAAGAGTAAAAAATCATGTAATGGATCAGCTTCCACTCTTTTAGAGGCAAGTTGTTAGCTGCCTAGATTGTAGTTCCATGATTAGAATTGGTTGAAACTGATCCCTGAAGAGGGAATTCGACCCCTAGAGGTGGGGAAAGGGGTTAGAGTGATCTATATATTGTAATTTCCGAGGCATTCTACAGGTTGGACTCTTGGGATACTTTTGATACTATTGTACATACTTTTCATATTTTGGCTAAGGAAAGATCAGGGGTTTTGCGGCACTTGTTGGGATCCTTGTGGTGTTCTGTTCTTGATGATGTTTCTCCTTTGTTTACTGTAAGTTTCTTCATGTTTAATGTTTCCGTCCTTTCATTATGCTTCTGAACTAAGTTTGAATGAGTGATTAAGGTTGAATCCATTGTTTACAGTGCTTAGCCTTTGAATTCAGTTAGTTCTATATGTTTTCAGCTGTTTGGAGAGGATCCAAGTTCTTCTTTGCCCTCTTCAGCTCCTCGTCAGTCTAATCTATCCATAAAATCCAATTCTAAGCATCAAGATCATCACCTACCTCGCCCCAGCTTGAACTCTGCAAAGGTCTGACCTTATCCCCGGACCCAAAATTTGTTTTCCCATTACTCCAGCGAAAACCCAAAAAACCAAAAATCAAACATTCCTATCTCTTTACTAGCCTAAAATCAGTTCTTATTATAAGTCATCTCGCATCCTATTGCTTATTTTTTCGAGATTGACGGAGAGAGCCCTCTCCTGTCCTCGTAGGGCTAGCTACGAGGCTGAGCGTGGTTTGATGTAGCCTTGAGTTTTACTTCATTTCAGCCTGAGGTAGATTTGAGTGCTAACAGGGGACAAAACAGAATGATGGTGATTGAGTCAAAAATCAGAATGAATAGTTAGATACAAGACAATGGAGAATACATAAGTTGGAACTCAATTTTATTGAGATGATGACAAGACAACATCAGAAAAAGGAGCAGAAATTTATATTGTTTGAGAAATTATTTATGCAGGATATCAACATCCAAACATTATGCAGAGGAGATGATCATGACAACAGAGCAAAAGGACATCCACAACACAGAGTTTGGCATCCAGGAGAAAGAGAGAAAGCAATAAATGCACTTGCAATTGAAAGAGGATAGACAGCCAATTGGAAGATGAAATTTGATGAAGTTTACAATAGAAGTAGTTGGGTGACTCATGAACATGAGTACATGAATTTTTTCAACCTGGGAAGTCTGATGCAGGAGAATTCTTCGAAACTTATAAGACCCATGAGTCTTATTCCACATTTACTAAAGGGAGTGGGTTCCCTTAACCATTTGATTCATTTTTTTAAGTTTAGTTGAGTTTGAGGGAATTTAATTATAAATTGATTTATGGAGAAAATATCATTAGTTGTAGAAATCTTAGGGATGAATGAAAAATCCAAGAAAGTGAGGATTTGAGGGATTTCAAAGTCTAAATTAGGATTTGGTTGAGAAAAGAATGGATCTGAACTGAATTGGTTCATGCATATTTTTCTGTACAAATTGTAGTTTTTATAAAGCATGGAGAGCGAAGAGACCTAAGTAAACGAGGACAAGAGTGATTAAGGTAGATCTATGGATTTGAGAGTGACAGAAATGGAGTTCAGAAAATTGGTGTAATCAGATCAAAAAGGGCGATACTATGTAATTTCATTTTTTGAATAAATAATTGATTGAAGTGTGGTGTGAAATCATAGATCGTGCAATTGATGTCGATTTTCAGTTCTATAATAGCATACTGGTGCTTTATCCAGTGCAGCCTTTGTTGGCTTTTGCCTGATGGAAAAAATAGCTAGGATTTGAATTATATATGTGTCGTTTCTTTTGTGCGCTCTATATTCTTTAATTTCACTTTCAAGTCTCAACATAATTTTGGAGCGTTTGAATATTTAGGGTTTTAAGTTATGTTTGGCTTTATTGCTTTAAAGCCATATATATTTCCTTATTTTTATCATCACGCTCCAAAATAATGTTTCTAATCGTTATGAAGCCTAGACGTTTGATCTGTTAACGGGATGCAGTTGCTTAGCGATAGGAGAGGTCATTCATATAACCTGAGCATTCAATCCTTTGAAACCTTTCTCAATTAGTCCATTTTCCAATTTTTGTTTCTTGCCAAGAGTGAATTCTCTTGAGACGACGACAAGTTCTTTTGATTTTTCTCCATCCGATAATCTCCTTTTCGATTTTTCGGATTTGTTGGTAACTCAATTGGGATACTGAGCTAGACTCTAAGCAGAAGCTTCAGAACTAATTTTGGCTTGAATCAATATATGCAAAGAGTGGAAACAGATAGTCGAAGCGTAGTGGAATTGTGATGGCACATTACGATTTGAATGCCAACCGAGAGGAACGCTGAATCAAATACAAAATGGGGAAATGGTTTTGGAAAAACTGCGAATAGTGTATCGCACAGCTTCAAGGCAGGAAGTAGTATTTTTTTAAAATGTGCGATTAACTTGTGGAGGCGCCACGTCACAAGCTAAAACCACCCTTTTCGCACATTATAAAGTGGTTGATTGTCTTCTCTTAGGCGTTCGATTACCATTGGATTGACGGGAATGAGTAGATCACCGGTGTAAAGTATGTTGGCAATAACCATGGGCCTGGAGTTTGTATTTATTGGTATCGTGGGTTTTTATCAAAATCTCTAGCCAAGGTAAACATTTAATGATGCGTATATGATAGACCGTGAATGATATTATGAGAATTTTAAAAGTCTGGGATATGTTAAATTAAGTGGAGGTATAATATTGGGTTATATCTATGGTTGGTAATATGTTGCATTATAACCAAATGGTTATTTTAACATAGTTGGCAATTTATCCTGGGACTATGGCATAGAAATGCTATTTATATGCATTTTTTGGATTAACGTAGCTTGGGATGCATCAATATTTATCAATTATTCATATCATTTACAAAATAAATAGAGAAGGTTATTGCATGTCAAGGTAACTATCCAATTCATTTTTCCTAAATATAATTTTTTTTGTTTGCTAGGTAATGTGAGTACTGAAATGACTAACACACCTAACCTGTGGCTTGAATAGTTGCAACCCAAGGGCATAGAAACTGTCAAAATCAACTCGGGATCGCACATGTCTTGGGTAACACTAAGGCTTAGCATGGTTGGATTTTTACCCATGAAGTTTCAAATCGGTGACCTTTTCGCTATGGAATGTCTTAACAAAATACCCTGTCACCTTCTACTTTATACCCTATAAACTCTAAAAGTAAAATTGAAATGAAAATATATCTATATTTTGTTTATTATATAACATTTTTCTCTAATTAATTATTAACAAACTTACAATAAAAATTTTATTTATTTATTTCACTTTTATTTAAACCAAAAAAACCAACAAAATCAATTAAAACAATTACCTATGGGATTTAACTTAAATATTTTTTGAGAGAAAGTTTCACATAAATTAAAATAACCACATATTTGTTTTAAAATAAACTTATTTTTACAAAGTTTATGAATTTTTTCTTCAACTTAAAAAAGTTTTTTTAACAGAGTTTGACATAGATTAAAATTAGTACATATTTGTTCAAAATAAACAATTTTTTTTTGGAAAAAGTTCAAGAATTGTATCCCTATATAAGTTTTTTTTTTTAATTTTTTTGCTAAGTTTTTTTTGGAATCCCAAACATATTTTTTGGTGAATGGGTCATGATTGAGATTGAGATGGTGTGAATTTTGCATATTTTTAATTCAAATTATAGACTATGTTATACATTTAAAATAGGGAAAATGAATAATGTTTTTGTTTTCTTAAAGAAATATCATTATATATTATATGAGGAATACATATGTCTTAGACAACAAGGCTAGGAGTTATTACAAAAAAATATACTTATTATGAATTTAACAGGTTATTAAATTTTTCTCAAATCTAAGTCATCTTTTTACTCATTGACTTCAAATTGAATTGATATTAGATCCAAATCATGTGACTACGTTATGCATCTTAGATTTAAATCATGTGATAATGTTGTACATCCAAAAATAAGGAAAATAAATAGATGTTTTCTTCTTTAAGAAATATATCTATATTCCATATGAGGAATATAAAAATTTCAATTCTTGAGGGACTCTCAATAACAAGGCTAAATATTATTACAAATTTATATTTATTATGAACTCAACATATCATATGGGAAATTGAACCCAGTAAGAAGAGAATAACAACATTTCTCCCATCACCAAAACTACATCCGATTAAAAAAGAAAACAAATATACTATAACAAAATTTCAAAACATTTATAATATAACAAATTCACAATTATAACATACTCTTCTAATATGCTTTTATTTTTATTTACTTATTTTATATAATATAAATAATATAAACATAAAAAATAATATGAAAATTAAAAGAATATAATTTCTAATTTATATTCTTCATTAACAATTAATATGATTCATAATATTTATAAAAATCTTCTCCCAAAAAATCACATAGTTGATTATTAATTTATTTCAAAATTTTACTCCAAATAAATCTTTATATTTAAGTATTTTTATATTTTCTAAATATATTCGTAATTAAAATTATCATGAGAACTTCATAACCATATTTACAAATAAGAACCTAAAATTCAAAAAAATACATGGTTTGTGATGCAACCATAAGGCAACAAATACTCAAAGATGTTGGGTTAGCGGAATTAACCCTATATTACCTCCATTAACCTTAAATGTTCATCTTTTAATCATATGCACGCAGAAGCTTAACAATAAGTGGCTCTCGGGCTTACAACTCATATAACCATATAATAATTTTTTTACCTTTATGCATAGGACGCCCCTTCACATTACCTTATTGCATACACGGCTGCAACTTTATACAAACCTTGCGGACCTGTGGTTTATGGGCCCACACACGACCTGACCAATCACAATGAATCACACTTCGCAACTTATATAACGTAGCAGATCGCAACCCGTAACAAATAACTTTAACAACTAAACAATCCCAACGTCGAAGCGAAATCTCTTTGGAACTACGATGTAATCTCCACCATTGGTCTATGCCAGATCCAACAGTCCCATTGTACCATCTCACACCACCATCTCCTGTTTGTATCACATCACAATCAAAAAAAATTACCATGCGATGTTTAAACAATAAACTCTAAAATCATTGATGTGCGATATGTGATTGAAATCTTCGCCCGACACGTCACAATTTTCTCAACTTACCACATCACAACTTAAATCATTTACCTTGCGATGTCGTTAACAATAAACACTAAAACCGTCAATGTGTGATATGTGCTTGCATCCTCCGCCCGACACATGTCCACTTTGAAAATTTTAAAACTTAAATTTGCGATGTAATCTGGTCCATCCATCTCTCACTTCAATTCTGTGATTTAATCCTCGCTGTTTGATCGCCTCCTTTAGAAATCTTCTAAAGATTTTCTGCCTTAATCGATTTCTCTGTTTCTTCGGCTGTCGCCACTTTACAGCTCCATATTCTCCATGCTACTCCCTGCGATAGTTCATTCAATGAACTAATGCGAATCCATCTTTATCCACGGTGTTAAAACCCTCCTGAGCTTGATTTTAGTTATCCAATCATTCACATAACGATTTTAGTTGCTGAAACACCTCTACACACTGTTCTCAATCCATAATTCGTAATTTATTCATCTTCGACCTGCACAATAGTTTTAATTGCACTCATTCTCTCCAATTAGCTTCTCTCATAGCAAATTGCTCCAGAACTGGAATTACTCATGATTCTACTCAATTCTTCGACTGTAAATCCTTTTCACTCATAAAGACTTATACACTCATCAAAATTCAAGTAATCAGTAATGTATCATACATAAATCAGATTTCTTCTTTTACGGATCACTCAGCACATAAAAGAACAATCACATAATTTTCAATTTATTAACAGTCCACACTCCACATAAACTCGAAATTTAGTTTTATATTTACAAACAAATAATTGCAGTAATAAGACCTTCTCTCATCCTGATTCTCTTTATCAGTGGCCTTTTCTCATCCCTCTCTCTATATGTAACTATGCTCGTAGGCTTACAATCAAATCCCCTATCTAAGAATAATTTATTGTCCTTTAAGCCTTGGAGGCTTACAAATTTATAAAAAAGGTTCTGTTGAAGCCTAGAAAATCTCTGCTTCAAACATCGGGGAAAACCACCCGGTCGGGACCTTAAGGCAGCTCCTTTTCCGTTTGGTATGGTGGCTCCGACTAGATTTAAAGGACCAGTTTCCTTGTAACTAAATGGATTGGATTGGATGGGTGAAAATGGGACTAAATTAACTGAAATAAAACTATCTAATTTAAGCTAAATACTGATAAAGAAATTCTAACACTAACCCGGGTAATTATATGTGAATACAACTTAAGATTGTTCCAATTCAACAATAACCATGAAAATGTATTATTAATTAAATCGAAATGTGCAGAAACAAATAAAGATAACTCTGTTTAAGAAATTAAACAGAGTTGTATTAACATATTGCATTCATCATTGTATACCATCTACATGTAATTATGAAAAATAATGTTTCAATTATACTCAGAAATGATATATAAAAGGAAGCGTTGTGAAAAAAAATATACATATAAATGATAGCAATTTTAAAACGAATATCATAAGACAAAAGAAATCAACAGTAAACAGATAGAAATACCTTGTTCATCTTGATGACTTTCAGATGCAATCTGATATTCTATCCAGTAACTATGATGCAAAATCAAATTCCAAAGGTACAGAAATGCAACACTTCAAAGATAATTTCGCATGAAAATCACCAGATGTGATCCTTTTCAAAAAATATATAAGACAATGGAGTACAGAAATGCAATCTCCAAGTCCAAAAATATTAAGATCAGGACCCCTCTCTAAATGCATGAGAGGGGTTTAAATACTACTTAACTAACTCTAAAAATAGTTTATTACAAAAATTAAGGATTCGGTTCAATGACCGTCCTTTTCCTAGGCTAAAATACAGTGAAATTAAAACTAAATCTATCTATCTATGAATTTGATCTTTAACTTTGCAGGCATCTAGCATGGTTTTGAGAAGAGGCGGTTGACCGACTTCAGAATTCAACTGTCCTGAGAAGACAGAGTCGGCAAGCGTAGGAGCAATCTTCTCTGTAGCATTGATGATACAATTGAGCGCACTGTGCTGACTGTGTGGCTTCACCAAGTACATCCAGTATGAGTCCCAATTCAATCTTGTCAGCCCTTGGATGGATTTTTCTCTTTCTTCTGCCTTTTGCCTCCATTCTATTTGTAGTTGATTTGCCTGTGGGAGATATCCTGGAACAGTTTCTGGGATCAAATTAGCTTTGTGTAAATTTTCATTTACACAATCAGTGAGAGTGTTTGCCGCTGTAGCCGCCTCCTCTGCTGCCTTTTCTGCCCTTCTGATTTGTGCATCCCAGTTATTGAACAATATTTCTTTATGGTTTTCATTAACGATGGGTGCACTAGCTTTTCTCCCTTCTTCTATCTTTTGCCATGCCAGATAATCATTGATCTTTTCATTAATCAAATCATAATCATTTCGTAAATCTACGACATGATTTGTGATTTTATCACTCTCTTGGCACAAAGAATTCCATTGCAAGATTTTTTGGCAGAAAACTTCCTCTTGTTGCAGTAGTTGATTGTTCAAAGAGATGGTTTCTGAAATGAATTCTGGAAGCTTAGGATCATCTTTATGCTGATCTTGGATAATCTGTATTTTCTTGTCTTTATCAGACAGGATTTTTTGATGTCCTATTTGCATTTCTTGAAGCTGTTGTTGTAACTCTTCAAGTTTCAATTGTGCTTCCTTATTGGCCTGTACCTGTTGCAATTGTTGTTGCAGAGCTTTTACCTGTTCTTCTTTTTCATTCAACAAAAGTTGTATCTCAACTGCTTTATCAATTGTTGCAGAAGCATAAGCTCATGTTATTTGAGATAAATTAGTGAGATTATGAGTAGGCTCTGTGGCAAGATCTTTCCACAAAACATCTACTTGTTCTGCTTTAGTAGTAATTGCACTTTCTATTTTTCTCTTTTTTCTCTGTCTCTTCACTACTGCTTTGTATTTTGGGTTGTAGAATACATCCAAAGGAGGAATGTCCTCTACATTAAGTACAATTTCAGAGGAGGGTGTGATTGGTATGTGCTCTGTCACTGCGACTGTGCTGCATGTTCCTGTGTTCAAAACTTTGGTTGTCTGGACAGGGGTCTGTACATTCTGTCCTTCTACATTAATCAATTGGTTAAAGGTTTCCCATTCTTTGTCTAACTCAATGGTGACTGGCTGTTGTTGTACATTGGTTGGAGGAGGATTTGTCTATTGAGAAGTCAAAATTTGCTGTTGAGTAAGTTCTTTACATTGTGCAGAATCTTTAATGGATTCTTCCATTTTATCTTCCTTTTATTTAGACTTATTAGAGTGTTCATAATCTCTGTCAGATTTAGATTTAGATTTACCTGTACTTGAACTGCCGTTAAGACTAACACTAGGAGTTTGCTCCCTTGCGGGCTCCAAGCGTAGATTATCCAAAGGAATAGGAATTAGTCTTCTTTGTCTGTAAAGCTTGAATTCCTGAAATTCCTCTGGAGATAGCTGAGCTTGAGCTGAATTCAAAACTTCTTTGAATGAATTTCTTGCTTGGAACATATCATCAAAAAGATCCTGTTCCCCGGAAAATTCCCTTACTTTGATTGCATTGGTAAAATTCTTAACAATATCATTTGGGTCAAATAACCTTCTTGAGAATTTGAACAGCTGTAGGCATGTAACATTGCCTATCTCTTGAAATGCATGACCAATATCAAATAGTGAAAATGTTCCACATTTTATGGGAAATTGTGGCCAAATGCCCTTTTTCTTCTCTTTTAAATATTTTGTTATACCTCCCTGGCCACAGGTCTGATAAGCAATTTCCCGAGCTACAAGTCTATCTGGAACATATAGGGGTAACACATGGGGAGAAGCATAACTTCCAAAAAACCTAATATAAGTGAACAATTCTTCTCCAAACCATCTCGCGACGGGGAGAATATCAACCTCTGTTTCTGAGGATAACCTTGGGGCATCCTTATTATACAATGTTATGTACAATGGCAGCATTATTCCATGACAAATTTGGTAAAAATGGGGGACAAACTTAGACTCCCATAGTTCTTTATGGTACACATGAATGGGCAAAGGATCGTGGATAGTCCATTTCCAGCCCATTACAGGGAATTTAGAGACATAGCAGATGGCGTCCATGACATAAGCAGATAAATAAATAGGCGGATAAACCCGCTGAGAAACATTTCGTTTAGACCGGTATTGAAAAATAGCAGTGGTGAGATTATCAGATAGGATTTTGGCCCAGTCTACAATTGTAGAATTAACAGCCGCATTCAACAAAGGAAGCCATTCGGGTAAGATCATATTTATGTCAGGCTTTCCAAAAAGCCTGCATAACATGGCAGTAGTAAAACAATAAGGAGAGGTAAGTGAACCCGTGTTGTACATACCTTGTTTGTTTTTCTTCAATGGTTCACTTCTTTTGGTCCACTCCTTTGTGCATTCTGCCAAATTTGAGTGTTCTTTGGCAAAATCTTCCATAAATTGCTTGTTGAAAGACGCCTGAGGTTCTGGCAGCTTATACATTAATCTCATATCTTCTATGGTGAATGACCTGATTAGCTCTTCAAATGGAGTTCTGAATTGTCTGTTTGAAATATCTGTGCTATCCAGCACCCATCTCACCATGTCTGTGTATGGGAGAATCCTTGGCCTTGCTGCTATTCTATGCAGAAATGAGCAAGCCAAGTCTCTAAGGGTTGCTTCAGACGTATTCTTTGAACCTGCTGTAGCTGCAACTTTTAGCACCACAGGGTTTTCTTCTTCTAATAGATTATACATTCCTTCCCAAGTGGATATACCGGCATCCTTGTTACAGGCGGTGTCTGCATATAACGAAGCCATTTCTTTGTTTTCAGAATTTGAGCTCTTCTCCTTCTTACCCATAGTGTTTAGCGGAAGCTTTGTATAGTCGTTTGCTCCGTCGTGCCTGTGTTTTACGAATAAATGAGAGTAATGATATAAGAAAGGTGATGAGACTGTTTAAAATGTGAAAGCGGATGAAATATGATATTTTAATCGTGAAATTACTTTCAATCTGAACACAATCTCATTTACCATTAATAATCAATCCAATCATTTAATATAATCATTAAAGCGCATAACGGATTTGACATATGGGAAGATTGCCTTGGGATAGCGCGCTTATATGAATCTGTGACATTGCGATCTGCGATTTGCTGTGCAATATCGTAGTATCGCAATGTCGCAATATCGCAGAATGAAGTTATCGCAGTTATAAAAATAGCACAAAAGCGGAAATTGCGCAATAGCGCAAAAGCGCATATCGCAAAATCGCAAAAGCGCACATCGCAAAGTCGCAAAAGCGCACATCGCAAAGTCGCAAAAGCGCACAATTGAAAAGAGCGCAAAAGATATTCATTAATCATTTCTATTTTCTGCGCTATGCGATCTGCGACCAATGCATTTTATAAAAGATATATACCATTTGGTTATGGATGCGCTATCTTGTTTAAAGAGCAATTTTATTATGATCTATCATAAACTTAAGTGTTTTTTAATATTCTTTCAAAGGGATTTCTATAGGTTTATGATAGAAAGTTTTATTTTAAAAGGCAAACAAATCCTAATTGATTTTTGGATTTTTAACTAAGGGTCCTCATTTATTTAGTATTATTACTAATATTAAATAAAAGGGGGGTTGTTGCTGGTCACAACAGGTTCTATAACCAATTCTGGTTTAGATCCATATGTCACTCAAATAAATCCTAAGGATCCTCTCAAATCCATAAAATCATCAACTAATTCCTTAAGTCTAGGATTCACAATCCCTTTGAAATCTAAACTATCCTAAATCTCTCATGTTCTCCTACATTCAAGAACATTTACAAATATGCCTCACAATATTTAATTAAATCCTATTCTAAATATCTCACATAAAATCACTCAAAAAATTGAAAATTACATTAATTAAATACTTTAGAAAACCAACTCCCTTGAAATATAAGACCCCCTAGATTCTACTAAATGTACAAAATTTTGGAACCATGATGCTCCTACATCAGACTCCCAAGGTAGAAAATAATCATGATCTCCAGATCATGTGTCTTCAATGCTGATGGAATTCCTCCTGGATCCCAGACTTTGTTCTGTTGTCTGTCTTTCGTTGTTGTTGTTGTTGTTGTTCTCCACGTCTCCATACTTTATGTTGCATTTCCCCACTGGCTATGCTCTCATAGTCTGTTGTTGTCTTTCTCTTGCTATTGTTGCTTTGCTTTCTTGTTGATGTCTTCTTTTGAGACACTTTCATCATCAACCTTCTTATTCTTTCAATCTCCATGTCTAGCTTCTGACTGGTCATCACTCTACCACTTGTTGTTGCACTTTGTCCATTCATCTTCAAACTGTTGTTTGTTACCTTCACTTTGAAGTTGTTGGATTCTTACTGCCATCCTTACATCCTTACCCTCTTATTCATGATTTTCATTCTTGACAAATTCTTTGTCTTCCTTCTTCAGCAATTCATCCTGAGTGTATATCCTCTACTTTCCAACTTTCTTCTTTGAAGGTCTAAATTTCTATATAACTCAACAATTTCAATTGGAGTAGAATTTGGAAAATTTACACAGTTTTCAATACCTTCACTTTTTGTTGACCAATCATCAGATGGCCCTTCTCCCTTTTCTAAATCTACACAAATGTCTAAATCATCATGCTTAAAATTTCCAATCTCATTAGGCATAGTAAATACCTTTTCTTCATCATGCTTTTTAATTGCATCTTCAGTGTAGACTTCTTCTTTCTTTTGAACAATCTTCAGTAATTGTTCCTTTTCTATTTTCATCTCAACAGATTCCATGGTTATCTCCATTATTCCTATCATCATGATGTAATGATGATCCTTCACTATGTTTTCAGTTAACATAGTTTCTTCTTCATTAGGTTCCTTGACATTTTCCATTCGCTGTCCTCTTTTACCTGCATAGCTTACATTAACACATGAATTAAAAACATAAGGCCTCAGTGCCTCTTCCTCCTCTGGCAACATATAAGTATGCTGCTCTGAGCTTTCCTCTAACTATGTTGTCAACACATCAGTATGCTAATCCAAGTTCTCTTCTGAACTCTCGAGACTTTCATACAGTCTCACCTCTTCCTCTTCATCATTATATAATGAAAGATAATCATTTCAATCTTCTTCAGGTTCACAAATAATTTCTCTTTGACCATAATCTCCTTATATATCTCTGCTATGGTCATCTATTGTCACAGTTCCCTTCTCTTCAAGATGATTGTTCACATATTCCTCACTCAAACCATTAAACATAGAATTCAATTCTCTTACCTGAGGATTTTGATCTCCATGTCTTAACTCATATCTGCCATTCCAATATTCACTGTTACCAGCTTCAATATTCTGCTACACATTTCCATGAGACCTATCTGTCTCCTTTCGTTTATGAGATCTTGCTATCTCAGTCTTAATATGAACAGATTTCAGATTCTGCTCCTTCTTCTTAACAAACTCTAAAGTTTGTTCATCATCCTGTGATGTACCTGCAATCATACACAAATCATTAGTTTTAAAAATAAAAGAACTTTCGGTCTCATTTGATGCTTCAAGCACCAATATTTCACAATGTACTTTTTGGTTTTCAGCAGGTCATTTTTGTTGTGACTCAATTCCTTTGAGTCTCTCCTTCTCCAACAACTCAATATGTATCTTCTCAAGTTATATGAACTCATTTATTAGTTTGAAATTCCATATTTTTTTTTCAATAGGTTCCATCTAAACCATTTCCTCATTCTCCATCCATGTCTTTGGTATTCATTCTCTTTCTCTCGTAGCCATCCTTGTAGTACTTCCAACTGTACTCTCATCACTGCAAGAATTATCTCTCGCTCCTCATTACTCATCTTACCTTTATGGAATTCTCTAGAACCTCTTCTATGACCCTCCATGGCCATCTTCCTCATGAGCTCATCCATGCCCGATTGGTGATCTGCAACATAGCCTTCTCTTGTAGCAATCTCCTCTTGCTACGCAATACCTTATCAAGCTTCCTCTTTGAGCTTGATCTCTCCCTAGGTATTCTTTCTCTTGGTTCACTCTCTTGAACCTTCTAGAGCTTCGCTGCTCCTCTGGCTTCTGCACTTAGTCACCTCTCTCCTTTCTTCCAACCTCTATTTGGATAGGTTCATTGCCATCATCATCAAAAACTCAGCTTGTTCTTGGCTACAATCATCAAACATATTCATAGAATTTCTTTCAATCAATAATTCATCATTAATTAACTGAAAACATGAATACCATACCTCACTGTCCAATTTTATAAACACATGTTGCAGTTGTTGTTTCTCTTTTTTGTCTGTTGATTTTACCTTTGCTGTTTGCAGTTATCACTATCCCTTCATAAACAATTTTCTCAATTCATTCTTTCAATAGTATGATCTACTTTCTCCCAAAGTAGATTTTTCTTCTATCTCTTTATTGTTCTTTCAAAAATAAATTTATCAATCACCAATTTTAAAATCAGCAAGAAAATCATTTTCTTTTTTTTACCTCAATCAGATTCAGATCTAATTCTTCTCTTCACTTCTGCTGCACCTCTGATTTATGAAAACTCTTCTTGTTTCGTTCTCTTCAAAGAACTCTTGTTGTCTTGATTTCTCCTTCAAAGAACATACCTGCTCTAACTTTCTCCAAAAAGATATTTTACTCGCTCTGATACCAAATCATGCAACCATAAGGCCGCAAATACCCAAAGATGCAGGGTTAGAGGAATTAACCCCACATTACCTCCATTAACCTTAAACGTTCATACTTTAATCATATGCACGTGGAAGCTTAACAATAAGTGGCTCTCGGGTTTATAACTCATATAACCATATAATAAATTTTTTACCTTTATGCATTGGCTTCCCCTTCACATTACCTTATCGCATAAATGACTACAAGTTTATACAAACCTCACGGACCTGTGGTTTATGGGCCCACACACGACTTGACCAATCACAACGAATCACACTTCGCAACTTATATAACTTATTAGATCGCAACCCATAAAAAATAACTTTAACAACTAAACAATCCCAACGCCAATGTGAAATCTCTCTGGAATTGCGATGTAATCTCCACCATTGGTTTATTACAGATCCAACGGTCCCATTGTATCGTCTCACACCGCCATCTCCCATTCTATCATATTGCAATCAAAACAACTTACCATGCAATTTTTAAACAATAAGCTCTAAAATCGTCAATGTGAGATATGCGATTGAACTCTCTGCCTGACATGTGTCCACTTTGCAATTTTCTCAACTTACTGCATCACAACTTAAATCATTTACCTTGCGATGTTGTTAACAATAAAAATTAAAACCGTCAATGTGTGATATGTGCTTGCATCCTCCACCCAACACATGTTCACTTCGCAACTTTTCAAACTTAACTTTATGATGTAATATGGTCTGTCCATCTCCAATTAAATTCTGCGATTTAATCCTTGTCGTCTGATCGCCTCCTTTGGAAATGTTCTAAAGTTTTTCTACCTTATTCAATTTATTTGTTTCTTCGGCTGTCGCAGCTCTACAAATCCATCTTCTCGATGCTCATACCTGAGATAGTTCATTCAATGAACTCATGTGACTTCATCTTTCTCCATGGTATTAAAACCCTCCCGAGCTTTATTCTGGTTATCTAATCATTCACAGAACGATTTTGGTTGATACAACACCTCTGTACACTGTTGTTAATCCAGAATTCGTAATTTATTCATCTTCGACCTACACAACAATTTTAATTGCACTCATTCTCTCCAATTAACTTCTCTCACAGCCAATGCAATTGAAAATATAAACAAGGAATTCTCATATGTCATGGTTGGAGGCAGACTGGCGCGACGAACCCTAGCCCCGAGATTTTTAGCTGCAAGTTTTCAGCATTTGCTGCAAGGTGCAGCAAGCTCTGGAGGAAAATCGGGCTTGTTCTGCTGAGCTCTTCACTAAAGGGTCAGTGATGGCCTATAAAATGCGAAGAGGGGGGGCCAATGGGGCTCTGTCCTTCAAAAAAATGGTTTTGGACAAAGGTAAGGGCCCTAGTGAGGGTGTTCAGATAGCAAGATCAGATGCTATAGGTCATACTCAGAAGGTAGGAGCAGCCTCCAAGGAGGCACCAAGACAAGGGCCCACAACAGGAATTAAGATAATTGAAAACCAAGGAACGACGGACCTTATCCTAAGGGAGAATCCACTAGGGAGACTACAAAGACATTGACTAAAGGGGAGCATTAGGCTCAAACCATGCAGGACTCAAATCCATTAGAATCTGGATCCAGAAGCCAAAAGTCAGTAGAAAAAGGACCATGCAAATCGAAAACTACGAAAATCCCACGAGTTATAATAACAGATCCGAAAATGCAAGTATAATGCGATCAAATGACCATGTATGCTCTAATTTGAAAATTCATGGGATTTTGGCCAACTAAGAAGGCCCTATGTCTATGGATCAAGCAACAATGGAAACCCCGAGGTGATGTCCAGCTTCACCTAGGCTCAAAAAGGTTTTTCACGGTGGTTTTTTAGAACCTGGAAGACAAGGACAGGATATTTGATGGCAGCCCATACTTCTACGCCTCTGCAGGGCGTTATTTGAGGGCATGGAAACTAAATTTTTCTTCAAAAAAGGAGACTTTCACCCATGCCCCCGTCTGGATCAGGATTTTCTCATTACCCATCGATTACTGGAAGACTTCAGCGCTGGAACAGATTGGAAACAAGCTGGGGAAGTTTATTTATTCCTTATAAGCTACTCTGCAAAAGAGGTATACCTCATGCGTTAATATATGTGTTGAAATGGATGTGTTGAGAGCCCTACCAGAGGGACTGTGGCTAGAATTCCGTGATGAAGAATTTTTCAGGAAATTGATTATGAACAAATCCCCTTTAGATGCCGTAACTGTCATGAACACGGGCATATATTCCGAGAATGTCCTCTTAACAAGCATCTAGACCAAAGGAAAGAGGATCAACAGAAGGACAAAGATGGTTTTGTCCACCCCACAATGCGACATAGATCTAATAGATGGAACCAGCAAAAACCCTTGCAAACTAATAAGGGGACTGGTAATACCTTTGTAGTGCTAGAAGAAAATGACAAAAATGAAGTAGAGTCAAGTCCAAAGGAGAACCAAGTCAAACCAATGGATGGCACTCCCCAAGAAATCCCGAGTACCCAAACGCAAAACGTGGAAGGAGCCTCAGTAGGTGCTACACTTGGCTTTGATTTTGAAGGCGATGCGGAGATGACAATGAGTGAATCTAGTACCAAGGACCTATAACTAAAAGATATTCTCGATAGGGAAGGAATGGATTTTATTAGTATGGTTGAGCAATGGAAGGAACTTGGAGTGGAGCATCTTCTGGAAGAAAAAATAAACAGGATCAATTTCTTATTCCTGGCACAAGAGGATGCAGTAGACAAGGATAAAAAAAAGGATATGGGGAGACTACATTCCTGGGAATTAAAGTGCAAGGCTCACAGCAGAGTAAACAAAATTCCAAACCAAAGTGCAAGCAAGGTCGTAAATCAAACAATGAGGTTGTCCAAGAGTTGGGTCAAATGCTTCTGAAATCTAGTAAGATGAAAGCCCTAGAGACTTTCACTACTTCATCTTAATTTTAATGTTTTTGAATGAAGATCCTATCCTGGAACGCTAGAGGTTTAAATAGCCTCAGAAAATGAAGACGTCTTAAAAATAAAGTCAAAATGGAAGATCCAGATATGCTCTTTCTGCAAGAGACGAAATGTAAATGAAGGAAGTCTGTAGGAATATTGGTAAGAGAATGGAGCTTTTAGATGTGGAAGGCCTAGGAAATGTTGGCGAGCTAGCTACCTTATGGAACCCACAGACACTCCAATTAATTAACGCAGAAGCAAAAAGATATTTTGTAGCAGTAGAAATGCAAATTATTGGTGAACAAGGCACTTACCTTTGTACCAATGTTTATGGCCCCCAGAGATTGGAAGATAAAATAAAAATGCTGGAGGACCTCTCCCAGTTGCAAAGAAGACACCCTAATGGCAGAGGGATGTATGGAGGAGATTTTAATATGATCGTATCCTTAGAAGAGAAAAAAGGTGGGCTGAGAAAACTAAATTGGGATACAGAGGCTTTCCATAATTTCATCAATGAAGCTAATCTCATTGACATCCACCCAGAAAATGGAGTGTATACTTGGAATAATAAACATGGAGGGGACAAGAAAATTGCTTCCCGTTTGGACCGTTTCCTCATTTTTGAAGACATAATCATGGCAGGAGTTGATTTGGAGTCTAAAATTCTCCCAAGTGGTGGCTCGGACCATTGGCCAATTACCCTACATGCTGCTATTTTGGGTTCCCCCAAAAATCGCCCTTTCAGGTTTGAAATTTTTTGGTTAGAACACCCAGATTTCTAATATAATATCAATCTGTGGTGGCAGGAACCTATCGGGATTAGAGGCACCAAAATGTTTCGCCTTCAGGCAAGGCTGCGACACATAAAAGCTAAGATCAAGACTTGGAATGAGGCATTTGGAAATATTTTCAAAGAAAAATTAGCTCTGGAAGTAAAAATGGAAACCTTACAAAAGATATTTACGAATGAAGGAAACACTCAGGAGACCAAACTAGAAGAACAAGATCTTATGAAGTAATGGGATAATAGGTGTCAACAGGAGGAAATCCTTTGGAGGTGGAAGTCTCGAGTTAAATGGTGGAAGGAAGGGGAAAAAAACACTAAATTTTTCCATAGTTCAACAATTGACCAGAGAAGGACTAACAAGATTATCCAATTAAAGGGCGATTAGGGTACCTCCTTTGAGTCTCATGGGGATATTGTCAACCTCCTGGTTAACCACTTCGCTAACATCACCGAGGAGCCTGCCATTGATAGGGATGGAGCCATCTGGGAAGTAGTTTCTCACATTCCTAAAATCCTCACGGAGGAGCACAAACGAAATTTAGACTGCCCCGTATCTAAAGCTAAAGTGGAGGAAGCAGTCCAGGATATGTCAAATGGAAAATCCCCTGGTCTGGATGGTTTCACCATCGATTTTGTCAAAGCCCGCTGGGAAACGATTCAACACGATATTTGGGAGGTCGTTGAGGACTCTTGAAAGTCCTCATCGATCCTCAAATCCCTGAATTCCACGTTCATAGCCTTGATTCCTAAGGAAGAAGAAGCCTGTACTCCAGTAAAATTTAGGCTGATCAGCCTTTGCCATATCTTGTATAAAATTATCTCTAAGGTTTTGGCTAATAGACTCAAGAACATCCTTCCCCTGATCATCTCGAAAGAGTAATCAGGTTTTGTGGAAGGTCTCCAAATCCTTGAAAATATCCTCTTGGCCAACGAGATGATTCACTCTCTGCAGTCCCAAAAGAAAGTTGGAATGATAATCTGATTAGACCTTTCAAAAGCATATGACAAAGTCAACTGGAAGTATATGGAGGCAGTGCTCGAGGCTTTTGGTTTTTGGAAAAGATGGATAAAATGGGTGATGGATTTGGTTAAGTCTCAAAGCCTTGAGGTTGTTAAAACCTCGTCTAACTAGAGCATTTTATAAATAGAAACTTTTAAAACAGGTTAGCTATGCAAGATCTTGACATACATTGACATGGGAAGAAAAAAAAGACTACTAGTGTTGTAAGCATAAAACCAGTGTTTCATAACAACTATTGGGCATAATCTCCAAACATCTACGCTAGTTGGTCACTATCCTCATTCGAAGAGAAGGAGATGTGGGTTGATCTCCTAGCTAGAATGATCAATTTGCAGCCTATACTATTAATTTTTTTCCTCCAACTCTGCTAATTTAATAGATTTCTTGTGTTGAGACCTCCTATACCTCCACATGTTGCATGTAATATTCAAATTACATTTAACCTTGTGTCCACTTCATGCCATGATTGATGAAGTGACGAGAGTGCATGTAATTTTTCAAGTATAGTGGGAGTCGCAACCCCCTTTAGTGTGAGTTGGTATCATATCAAGGTGAGGATTTTGGGGGGTTGGGGGAAGGGAAGGGGGAACGCTCACTCCTAGGCACCCTCCATGTGGGATAAGGTCCTTAATAGCAAGATATTGACAGTGATTTCAAATGGATTGTGGAATGTCCTCACTCCAATCCAAGTCAAGGGGATGAGTTATGATGTTGAGGCCAAAATTGGCTAGCTTTTCAGTCAATTTGTTGTCTTTTATGTAGATATGAAAAAGGAGGGGAGTTGTAATTTTTTCGAAGTGTTTTGAAGTATTACCTATTAGAGTGTCCAACCACCAAGTCTTATAGACTTTGGAAGGATTTGATCAACATTGGATTTTGAGGATGATATTGATAATGGTCTTGGAATATCCTTCAATAACAAGATTTTGAAATTATTTGTAGATAGAAATTGAGAGACCTTGCTCTAGTGCCTAGATTTCAACAAAATTATTATTTTTGAAGCCTATGGAACCTACATAAACATGTAAAAATTTCCCATTAGCATTATGAAAGACTCCACCATAACTAGTGTGGCCCGGATTTCCTCTTGAGGCCCTGTTGAAATTAAGTTTGATGAAGTCCTCTAGAGGGGGGAACTAGAAGGAAGGGTTGGAAGGGAAGAAATTGGGGATAGAGGGAGTATGCTATAAGGAATAGGGGGGGAGATATTGAATATTGTAACTAGGTTTGGTCTTCATAAATTATATTTGATTCAATATTTATTGTACTTGTCAAAAGAATAAAGAAAATAATTTTATATTATTATTAAATGACTTATTAAAGCATGGGTTTCATGCTCGGGTCATATCATTTTAGGTCAAAGTCCCCATTGTGGACTTCTAGGTTGTATTCTAAGTCTATATGGTTATTTCAGATTTAAATTGACTCATATTGGGCTTTTGAATCATGCAAATAGGTCAAGTATTGAGTCAAATATGATTTATGGAACCTCCACATCAAGTCGGCCTCAAGTCCAGTATTTTGAACCCATCAAAAGCCTATAAATACGAGGAGATCGAATTCATTTGGAGACATCCCTCACACACTCAAAAATTCAATATCTTTTGCTACATGAGGGAAAAATGTGAAGTGAAGGAATAGGTCTTTTGGAGTGCGGTTTTGGGCAAGCTAAAGGAGTCGAAGGAAATTTAAATTTTGGTGCTACTCTCTCTCTCTCTCTCTCTCTCATGTAATATAGTATGGAAGATCAAAGTTCTCCATAATTTAGTCAATCAGTTGCTACATCAGGTGCTGCCATTTGTAGTCGCTAAGAGAAGAAGAGGTCGAAGCTGATTATGTTGGATGTTGCAGCCTTGAGAAGTTGTATTGGATCAAAATTGAACTCCTACAAGAAATATCAAAGTCTTTCCCTCAATATTGAATGTTATAGGATTGGGTTGAAATTAGGATGGTTGTGTAGATCTCGTCTTTCTGATTCTGGCACCGCAAATAGTTCGAAAAATCGATGTCATATGAGGGAGATATCACATTCTGATCGATTTCCCAAACAACTAAATTTGCAACAAGTTTGATTAGGATGCCCAGTCAGCATACAAGTGCACAGTCAGAAAAAGAGGAATATTCTTAAGAATATTCCATTTTCTCAAGCCAATGATATTCTACCAAGTGGCGCATTTTGATATGTGGATGGTTGTACGCGTTGGCTTTAGTAGCCAATGGATGGGTGACATGTGGCCAGCCCTGAGGCCACCACGTGTCCCCTGAACAGTGTTATAAAAATTTTATGAGGTTTGGGGGGGTCGACCCCGCAACACTAGAAAATTTGGCGGAAATTCCGACGGCCAATTCGTCGCTATTCCGCCACATAGTCGTCGCAAGAGTGACAGTTCGAGGGCGGGAAAAACATGGTTTACCATACCGTCGCAGTTTTGACGCAATTAAAAAGTGTCGCACTATTGACACTTTTTCTGTCGCTTCCAAACAAGCGTCACTCTTCCGACATTTCCCAATCTGTCACACTTCCGACGAAATGTGGTTCGACGTTTTGAACATCGCTCTTCCGACGTTTGTAAACTGTCACAATTACGACGAAATGTGGTCCGACATTTTGAACGTCGCTCTTCCGACGTTTGTAAACTGTTGCAATTCCGACGCAATGTGGTCCGACGTTTTGGACGTCACTCTTCCGACGGTTGTAAACTGTCACAATTTCGACGAAATGTGGTCCGACGTTTTGGACATCGCTCTTCCGACGTTTGCAAACTGTCGCAATTCCGACAAAATGTGGTCCGATGTTTTGAACGTCGCTCGTCCGACGTTTTTATACTGTCGCTCTTCCGATGTTTCTAATCTGTCGCAATTCCGACGCTTACAAGGCGTCGGTATAGCGACAACAGGTTCAATTTAAAAAAAAAATGAAACTTTAAAAGAGGAAAAACATTGTTTTGAATATATTATATGAAGTAAAACAGTCCATGAAGTCATTACATTTTCACATCTGAAGATTGGAACCCAAATATCCATCCAGAAAAGTGGAAGTCCCACCCCAGACAGTGATAGAAAAATACCCCATGTCACATACGGGGACTTGATATAAAACCCAGTAACGGTCCACATGGAGATTATCGACAATCTGAGAAAGCATCCAAATATGCCCGAGGCATCTATAAGAAAGTGAAATAGCAGTATGTAGAATATTAAAGCAACATATAGAGTACCGACGTCCATTGTTCCAAATACAAATTAAAGTACCCAAAATCCTTGAACAGAGAAAAACGCTAATCATGTGAGGAGTGTGATATGTCCAAAATATAAAAAGACCATCAGAACATATCAATAAACCGACAACATAGACCAGCATCGCTAGTTTTGAAGGCAGAGTGATAAACATTAATCATTTTTTTTTCACAAGAGAAAAAACGTTGTTTTGAATATATTATATGAAGTAAAACAGTCCATGAAGTTATTACATTTTCACATCTGAAGATTGGAACCCAAATATCCATCGAGAAAAGTGGAAGTCCCACCCCAGACAGTGATAGAAAAATACCCCATGTCACATACAGGGACTTGATATAAAACCCAGTAACGGTCCACATGGAGATTATCGACAATCTGAGAAAGCATCCAAATATGCCCGAGGCATCTATAATAAAGTGAAATAGCAGTAAGTAGAATAGTAAAGCAACAGATAGAGTACCGATGTCCATTGTTCCAAATACAAATTAAAGTGCCCAAAATCCTTGAACAGAGAAAAACGCTAATCATGTGAGGAGTGTGATATGTCCAAAATATAAAAATACCATGAGACCATATCAATAAACCAGCAACATAGACCAGCATAGCTAGTTTTGAAGGCAGAGTGATAAAAATTAATCATTTTTTTTCACAAGAGAAAAAACGTTGTTTTGAATATATTATATGAAGCAAAACAGTCCATGAAGTCATTACATTTTCACATCTGAAGATTGGAACCCAAATATCCATCCAGAAAAGTGGAAGTCCCACCCTAGACAGTGATAGAAAAATACCCCATGTCACATACAGGGACTTGATATAAAACCCAGTAACGGTCCACATGGAGATTATCGAAAAATATAAGAAAGCATCCAAATATGCCCGAGGCATCTATAAGAAAGTGAAATAGCAGTATGTAGAATAGTAAAACAACAGATAGAGTACCGACGTCCATTGTTCCAAATACAAATTAAAGTACCCAAAATCCTTGAACAAAGAAAAACGCTAATCATGTGAGGAGTGTGATATGTCCAAAATATAAAAAGACCATCAGACCATATCAATAAACCAACAACATAGACCAGCATCGCTAGTTTTGAAGGCATAGTGATAAACATTAATCATTTTTTTTTTCACAAGAGAAAAAACGTTGTTTTGAATATATTATATGAAGTAAAACAGTCCATGAAGTCATTACATTTTCACATCTGAAGATTGGAACCCAAATATCCATTTAGAAAAGTGGAAGTCCCACCCCAGACAATGATAGAAAAATACCCCATGTCAGATACAGGGACATGATATAAAACCCAGTAACGGTCCACATGGAGTTTATCGACAAATCTGAGAAAGCATCCAAATAGGCCCGAGGCATCTATAAGAAAGTGAAATAGCAGTATGTAGAATAGTAAAGTAATATATAGAGTACCGACGTCCATTGTTCCAATTCTGACGCAATTCTGACGCAATGTGGTCCGACGTTTTGGACGTCAGCATTTATTTACTTCTGCAATTGCAAAGCAAAATCAGTTTCAAAGGCTACCTGGCGAATCTTCAAGCTCTGTCTGTAGTTTATAAAATAAACAATAGTAACAATGAAATTATTCAGGTCCCCAGCGGAGTCGCCACTATGTTATCACTCAGATTTTCCTTGAAGTTGTTGAAAGAAGAAAGGGGTCCGAGGTAACCACAAACCAATATTTTAGGTACATAATCTAGCCAATCTGTACCCAGAGAGAGCTCTCTCTATAAAATTTAGCTTTGCTTTAGAAAATTTAGGCTAGTTATAGAGTCCAGGGGTTTTATTTGAATTTGGGTGGTGGAATTCAATAGCTAAGGGCAAGATTGACTAATTCAGGGCATTGGTCAATGGAGTAAAAAAAAATGGCTTCACTGGATTAAGTTTATCAACGAAAGATGGTTTTATAGGGCAAGATAGTCAAACAGGAAACAATTATAAATCTTAAAAGAATGAAATGGATTTAAAATGATTGAAAGGCAATTAAGAATCTTTCAACACATTCAAAGAGAGAAAAATGAGTGATTATCAATAAAGAGCATTTAAGTATTCTTTACTAAATAATCAAAATGCTTAAACTAGTAAAATAGGAGAAATTAATAATTCACTGTTTATAACTAATTTAGAAGAAAACATTTAGAATAATAATGATTAAAACCAGATTACACTTAAGTACCTTTTGATTTACTCCTTTTCATTAATTATTCATAAATGAAACACAGTGATATAATAAACAGATATAAAAACTTAAAACACAGGATAGAAATGACTTATTGATCCGTAGTTTGACACATGAATCCTGTAAAAAGTCTCTAGCATCAATTCATCATCCAGCAAGCCACAAAGAAATTTCTCCAACAACACTTTATTCCGAAAAAGTCAATGTTATTGCAAAGTATATGAATCCACACTTACTACTCCAATTGATGGAGTATTTATACAAAAAATCATACAAAATATCTCATAACAAATTGAGATATTATCTAGGATAACTAATAAGTATTTTACAACAATATAGAGACAGATGGTCTTGTAGATAAGAAAAATGATAACTGATGTTGTGATGTTTCCTTCTTTTAAGAATGTGCTGGAGGCAGGCCCTATATCTTGGCTTGTTGTTGTCCTCTTCAGTAATTCTATGTTGATTATTTCATTTCACTGATACTCTTTAACTGCTCTGATACTCTTTGACCTTTGTTCATCCTTTTATCCTTTTTATCATGATATACTGTGGTAAATAGGAAAAAATTTATGTAAGGATATTTTTTTACAAAAGTTCCATCATTTCTTCCCACCATTGAACTTTTGGCACTCTGGTCCTTTGCAACTTTCTTAGTGTTTCATCAGCCTCAGTATATCTGAAGAAATTAGGCTGATTTGGGAACAAATGATTTACTTCATGCTCAATATAAAATAAATTCTCCAATCTGTCATGAAGGTTTTCCCTGTAGGCAATGCTGTTGTTGATGAACTGGTTGAAGAACTAGCTTGATTATCAGCATATTTGTCCAATTTTTCAACATAACTATCAAGGTCCATTAGCTTATCTTCTGCAACTATAGAACTGGGCAATCCTCTATTTAACAAAATATTCAATCTTTCTCTGAAGGCAATGATTTCTTCTTGCATATCTGAGCACCTTCGTTCTAAATTCTGTACCAGAGTTCTTTTAGTAAAAAATCTCTTTATTTCCAGAATTGTTTCGGTCCTGTCCTGAATACCAATTTCTGCAAGTTGATTCTTAGTATGAGTATTCAAAAAAAGTATAAGTCTATTGGCCTCTTCTGGCATATTTCCCAACTCTTGTCTTGATCTCTCAATCTCATCCAGAGCCAATTTAACTAAGTTATTCTGTTCATCCATTATTTGAATTGAGGACCAAACATCCTTTATTGATTGAATGATATTATCCCAAATAATTTCATTTATTTCTTTTAAAGGTTTCTCCAATATGAGATCATTTTCCAATTCTTTGACTGTTTTTTCTAATTTGTTCACTTCTCTTGTTTTATCAGCAACACTCATTTTTGAAAGATCATATTTATGTTCTAGAGTGGCCAATTGTTCCTTTGTTTTGTGAAGCTCTATGGCCTGAATGTTCATATCTTCCATTGAATTTGTTAATTCATCAGTGTTCAAATTTGCGGTGTTGCTCTGTGACAATTCTGCTGGCTGACCTGTTGTTGTTGTACCTGTCACTACTCCTGCTGTAGATACTAGAATATTTGCCTGCTTATCTTTTAATGCATTCTCAAGCTCTTTTTCAGTTGCAGTAAGTTGCTCATTCAATTTTAAGAGAAAATCCATTAGTTCTTCCTCAGAATTTTGTTTGATGATTTATGCAGTCTGTGGATGTCTTGAGGCCGGTAACTTTAATTGTTTTCTCAGAGCTGCAATATCATCATCTTTTCTCTTGATCAAAGCTTCAATACCTTTCACATCTTTAGGATTATGACCCAAACCAATTATTATTTCCTCTAAAGTTTTGATTCTATTATCCTTAGCCTGGGAGGAGGCTTTTTCAAGTTGCAACTATGTATTAGTATTATCCAAAGAATCCTGCAACTTATGGGTCATCATTGATTTATCCGTCAGAGTAGAATAAATCATCTCACCTCTTTGCTTTTGTAGCTCAATTTGATCTAAAGGATGGATATCCTTTGCTAAGACTTCAAAATTAGTCCTAACGTAATCTGCAGCTGTCTGAGGCTACTACACCTTGGGCTTGAAATGGCTCATTAACATCTTACCCTATTGGATTTCATAAGCTGACATCAATCTTTCTTGATTTTTCGGAGCCATCTTCAAATATTGGTTGTACACTTGAATTCTAAGTGGATCATTCCTAGTCTTTATATTGATGAATGTTCTTTTGATGTCCCAAGCAGTTTTTACTGGAGGTTTGAAAGAAGATATTTCTGCACTTTGTTGCCTCTGTATTTCCTGTTTTTGAAAATTAGTGGATGTCCCACTACCTGTACATGTTTGCTGACTGTCTTCTCTTCCCTGGATATCAGGGATTTCCTGAAATGATTCATCTTCTGGAAGGAAAGTTAATTTCTGCCTTTTAACATCTTTCTGTTCAGAAGAACCACCAATAGGAGTAGTTGTTTCAGCCTCTCTCTTTTTTCCCTTTTCTATATTCAGAGGAGTTTGTAAAATAGAAATTTCTGGCTCACTGATCTGAGTAGGAGGAATTTGTCCTTGACCTTGTTCTTTAGAAGTCTCTGGTTGCGCTGTCATTATGAATTTTTCAATTATTTGTATATCAGGCTCCTTTTATTTTCCTTTAGATTCTATTGCTACTGTACTAATCTCCTGCAAATTTTGTTGTAAAGTCCTGGCTGAAGAAGATCCCTGCACCTGTCCAAAAGATTCTAGGTCAAGTATCTTTTCAAGATCTTTCATTACATTTTCAACATTTACCTGCTCACTATCTTTTTCAACCAATGTCCCTTCTGTCCATTCATCCATATTAGCATATTGTTCTATTTCTGGGATTCTTTGATGGATGTATGGTGACCGTTTATTTTTCATTCTTCTATCACAGATAAAGTTGTTTGGATCATAAGGCACCCGGTAGAAACTCTTTTGTAGTCTGAGATAGTCTTCTAAAATCCTTTCGGCTTCCTTTCCAGCTTCCCTAGAGTTACAAATGAAGGGACCTAATTGGCTCTTGATCCTGAGTTGAGCCTTTTTCTTTGCATTGCAAAAATGAATTATATCTGAATTATTCATCTGCCTGAAATATTCTAATGCAAAGAGTCTCATAGGGACATACTTGGGCAGTTTGAATGGGCATAATTCACATCCATATATCCTGATCTCTGTGTAGTTTTGATATAGGTACCAGTCACCTATCTTGTACTGCTTTGAGAGCTGAAGGATTTTCTTGATTTCGTTGTTAATTCTAGGAGGAGAGACTCCTGTCAACAAGGTAGTTGCAGGATGAACAAAAATGTCGACAAACTCATTATAGGAATAAGGAGAATCAGAGTAATTGTGAGTAATGGCAGACCAAAAGATGAATGACCTAGGATTCCCTTTGGCATCAAGTTTCTTAACATAAAAAGGGAAATTTTCTGACTGAAAGTAAATCATGAGATGATATATGACAGAAGAATACTTAAATACTCTCTCATTCTCAAATCTCATGAACTAATCATGGATTTTGTCAGCAATATAAGATGCAAAATCGTACTCGACAGCAGGAGGCTGTCCAGGGGTAAAAATGGATAACAATACTAGGGTTAACTGATCAACATACTCACTAGTATTGAAGCCCATTATGGAAGATATCATGTTTAAAATAAGTCTACCCTCGTCAGTAAAGAAAGTATAACCATAAGGGGGAGGGTTTTTAGGCTGATGCTCTAGTAACATGAAGGTTTGGCATAGGTAGTTTAACTCTTCATGGGATAACTTAGTAGATTTCTCAAGTAATTCAGCCATGGACAGGGGAGTGAGAGCTTGACCAGGTTGGAATTGTAGCATTTCATTTATGGACTGAGCAGTTATTGGGAAAAGGACATTTTGACTTTGGGATAAAACTGCTCGTTGGTTGGGATCATAATTTGCGTAGCAATAATGGATTAACTCAGGAAAAATATGGACTAAGGGGAGAAGGTACATAGGAAGATTTGATTCCCAAAGTCCAAAGATGTCAGAACCATTCAAATAATTGTCTCTACAGCGGCAAAATATTCGAAGAGGATTCTCACTGAGAAGCAAGTCCTTAATTTGAAAATCCATATCGGCTAAAGGCAAATAATCCAAGTCCTTTTGAGGGGCATTGATGGGCACGACATTTAGAGCTACAGGAACTTCCATTTTTGGTTCTTGTGGATTCAGAAATGGAATTTCGGGGTTTTTGTGGAAAATGGGCACAATTACCAGTTTTGGGAATATAATTGCAGTTCTGGGAACGAAAAAGACCAAACTGAACTTCTTTTCAGACCTTAGTGCAGAATTAAAACTAAAACCAGGATTTTTTACAGATTTTAGCGGGGAATTGGAATAAATACCTGTTTACGGGAAATGAAACATGTTTAAACAGGCGCTGGTTATGACAGAAGAACCCTGAAATACTCGACTTCAATTCTCTTCAGCAAGGTAACGGTCAGCAAGCGTTAACAGTTGGTTTTTGAATTTTGTTGCATGGAAGACTGGCTAGCGCATGGAACAATGAAAATGACGCAGACGCAATTTGTTTTATTTACAAAGTCAAAAGGGTGGCGGGTTTTGATTGATGACATCAGCATGTACGATGGTTTCATCACAGAGGGATAGGAGCGGATCTTTGTTTGGGCCGCTCGCGCAGTGGAAATCCGGACTCGAAAAATATTAGGGAAAATTTGATAAGAAATTTGTGTCACAACTCTCCCTCCGTACGCCAGCCCAACTTCGGACCCGAAAAAGATTAGGGTGGAATTCATTTGGTTTTCGCGTCACAAAATTGGCCGACGTCAGCAGGCTATTTTGGGATGTGAATTTGGTTTGAATTATGGTTTATCGCCATTTGAAGTCCGGCGGGCTCAACTTAAGAACAATTTTGTTTGATCCCATCTTATAAAATTTGTGTTGGTTTTCTTTGATAATACACATATTTATAATAAATCATGGGAATACCACACTAGTAAACATGTGGAAAAGTTATATAAATTATTGAGAACAATAATTTTTATGTAAAAATATCCAAATGTGCTTTTGGGAAATAAGAATTCGAGTATTTGGTTCATATTTTTTTAAAGGAAGGAGTGAAGTTGGAGCCTCAAAAGATGCAAGCTATTACAAAATGACCTATTCCTAAGAAAATCAAGGTTCTTAGAATATTTTTTAGACTTACATGATATTATTGATCATTTTTTAAGAATTATGCATGCATTTCAAGTCCACTCACATATCTCTTGAAGAAAATATCATTTATATGGAATGATGAGGCTACTTTGGCATTCTCTCTTTTAATGGATGTCATGTCTTCTACACCAACATCGGTTGCACCTAATTTTGGTAAAACATTCATAGTAGAGTGTGAGGCACTAGGACAAGGAATTTACGTAACATTAACACAATAAGGGATATCATTGGCTTTTAAAAGCAAGGAATTCAAAGAAAATATTTGTTGAAATCTACGTATGAAAAATAAATGGAAGCAATATTACATGCAATAAAAAATGGGGATAGTATATCACTGGGAGGTACTTTAAAGTCAAGATATACCATGATAGCATAAAGTATTTTTTGAAGCTATGGATTTCATTGGAATATTAACAAAAATGAGGAGAAAAATGCAAATTTTAATTTTGAGATAATCTGAAAAAAGGGTAAGGAAAATTTAGTACATGATGCTCTTTCTAAAATAGAAGAGGCCTCAAATTTATATCCAATTACATTTTCTATTCCTAGGTGGCTAGAAGAAGCTTGCCATAATGGAAAAATGACAATAGTACTAAACAAAACTAAAATTTATAAAGGATGGGATGAACTCTATGGAGCATTGGGAGTGAAAGAGAGATATACTTTGGTGCAAATGTAGAATATTTTTATGCACGCAAGCATATTTGAATAAAAAAATATTAAGGGAGTCCCATGTCTCTCTAATGGTAGGATGCAGGGTTCCTTAAAACATCTCAAAGGATCAAAAAATATATTTTTGGAAGGAATGAAGAAAGATATTCAAAATTTTGTAAGAGAAGGTCGGGTTTGCATAATAAATAAAAGAGAGATAGTAAAATCTCTAGGGTTACTTCAACCATTCCACATACATATTCAAAGACTAGAAGATATATCAGTAGACTTTATTACAGGGTTACTGAAATATAAAGGTAAGTATTACATTTTTGTGGTCATTTATATAGACAAATTTTGTAGATTTTTTTTGTAGAGCTCAAAGTACATAAACAACAAGCCAAGTGGCGGAAGTGTCCGTGAAAGAAATTCATAGTCTTCATGGTTTTCCTAAAGTAATAGTAACAAGAAACTTTTGGAAATAATTATTTAATATGAGTGGAGAAACACTAGCTGCCATGAGTTCTACATATCAAGCACAATCAAATGGTCAAACAAAAATAGTTAACAAATGTTTTTAAGGTTATCTACAATGTTACTCTTTAGAAAAGCAATCTTAATGGATGAAGTGGGTTCGTCAAGGAAGAATGGTAATATGATACTACCTATCACACATCTACTAAATTTTCCCCATTTAAGGCCCTTTATGGATATCCAACTCCTAGTATCTCATACTTTTTGCAAGATAAGTCCAAAGTATAGGAAACAGAGTCACATATGGAAAATACTAAAGAAAATTTGAGAATTATTATGGAAAACCTTCAAATGACATGAAACATGATAAAAAAACAAGGGGAACAACATTGAAGTGAAAGATAATTTGAGGAGGGTAATTGGGTATTTTTTAGATTATAGCATTATAAGAAATCTTCATTCAAGAAAAATAAGAATAAAGAATTAGCTCAAAAATGCAATGTGGAAAAATTAGAAGTCGGGATTAAATCGGAAAGGGTCCAAAAGTTGAAATACTCGATAAAGTCGGGAGTTTTTTGAAAAAGTCGGCAAAAAGTCGGCAAAACTAAAAAAATACAAAAATATTCATTTTTGGAAAAAATCCTGATTTTTTCAAAAAAAATTAAAAAATTATTAAAGAAACTACCTCACTCAAGATTTTTTCGAAAAAGTCAGCAAAAATTCGGGACTTTGAGGATAAAATCGCGACTTTTTCAGGGATGAAAAAGTCGGCAAAAAGTCGGCCAATAAAGTCGGCTCCGGGAAAAATTCGGGATTTTTTCAAAAAGTCGGGACTTTTTGCCGACTTTTTCTACACTGCAAAACTTTTATGGCCCTAAATAATTATTCATATGATTGCACAAGTGGTATAGAAGTTATATTTTTCTTCTTCTTGCATTCATAAGGTTTTTCTTGTATCTTGCCTCAAAAAGGTTTTGGGAAAAAATATGCCAATGTAAATAGAACTTTCAAAATTAGATGAAGAATGAAAGTTGATTCTTGAACCACAAAAAGTTATAGATAAACATTCTGTATCTCTTTGACATATAACCATTATGAAGTACCTAATCAAGTGGAAGAATATTCCTCTAGAAGAAGGTACATGGTAAAATGATCAATTCGTGATGAAATACCCATGGCTAAAGGGTTCGTTTGATGTTTTGACAAAGGTTTTGTTATATGTTTTATATAATACGCGATGGAATAGTTTTATTGTTTGTTAAGGTCCCACACAGTGATCAAATTTGAAGGGAAGGTCCGAATTTCAATTAGAAGGGCATATATCTATGTCACCCTTCCATAATGAAAAGCTTTAAAAAAAAAACTTTTCAATTGACCACAATAAATTATTTTCACATTTCATTTTCAGAAAGACAAAACCATCAATCTTTATATTAATAAAATAATGTTACATATACAACAATGAAGAAGGCTCCACCACAATAAATTATTTTTACATTTCATTTTCAGAAAGACAAAACCATCAATCTTTATATTAATAAAATAATGTTACATATACAACAATGAAGAAGGCTCCATATTTCATTGCTTAAATATCTCATTGGAAATGTCAACATAAGTCTTGAAGACACTATTATAAGAGTTTGGATACATACCACCGGGATATAGGAGATTCTTATGTGTTAGATTGTGTAATGCAATTTTGACATTGTCTCACAAGGAGCAGCATCATGGAGGTCTGGATTTTTCTTATAGAACTTTATTATTATTATTTGAAACATTGTTTATAGATATGAATACAACAATGAAATTATGAGCATGCTGGACAATTATTCAAGCTCATGATGCCAAACCATGATGTTGTAAGTTTGGAATTTAACATTTTTACATGTTAAAGACAAATAGTCAAAATCACTGACAACTTAGTATGCCATAATTAATAATCATTCCCTGTTCACTTTTGTTAATAGGTTTATGTCACATGATGATGCAGGGGTATTAGGCACTAGCCAGCAATGTAGGAGGTTTTTTCCACATGTTGTGGCTAGGAGGGTTTGAAAACATTTGAGTTGTAACAGCTAGGTGTCAATACCTCAGCTGACTGTATTACTTAGACTAGTTAGAGTTGTAGGAGTCGAACAGTTTCAGTTAGTTGAATTATTATAATTAGACCTTTTGATTTCTAGAACGGTCCTCTCGGAGGAACCGAAGAGCCATATGTTATGTATATAAATTGTAATTCCTCGGATGAATAAAAGTAGAGAGGGAAGAGGAGAGTAGAGAGGGGATTTCTGCAATAAACCTCTGTGTGTGAACAATTGTTTCCAGTTAAATGATTTCCAAGCTTAGTTTCCATTGAATTATCTTGAACCTCTAATTGTGAAGAATTGTTTAACTATGAGGTGATTGGGTACTGATAATTCCATTCTTCTGTCTTTGAATTCCCGTAAATTGTTGGATAACCCTGTGAACTCACCCCACCCAAAGGCGAGGTCTGTGTAGAGAACCGGGGTCGTGAAAACTATTCAAATATAAAAATCCCGCTTAATAAAGAGACAAAATTGTAGTGCTTTCGGAACCTGACCCGAGGATTGGACATGAGTTAACAAACAAAAGGATAGCGGAACCAGACTTGCACCCGTGGTCAAGCCCTCTACCAAAACCACGAGTGGAATCACAAAAGCGGGTTGCCCATATCGCACCGCTTTTGCGGAGTAAGCGGTATTTCCTATTCGCGAGCGATTCCATAGGGAATGCGACATGTGGCGAAGTGACCCCCGGAAAACCACCGTTTAACCCGTGCCATCGCACGTTAAAGCCCGACGTTGGAAGCCGAGCGAAATTGCCAAGAGTCGTTGATTTGGAGAAGGGCCATCGGACGGTGGTCGCACGTTGAACTTTCCCGGAGGTTAAATAAGGTGTGCGGAGGATAGCCAGGTACGATACGAGTGTTTGATTGGTTATTGATATATATAGGTGGGGCCGGAGTATAATGAAATTGTTTAATTAAACGATTGGAAGATAATTAGCATAAGTCTGGAGCGTGATTGTTGTAAGGCTGGGTGGTGAAATATAGAGCCGAAAGTTCATTACAAGTTATTTATTTAAAAAGAAACGTGGAGTATAAATACAAAGTGTTGAAAGTTAAAAATTGGTTATAAGGCTTGGAGATAATATAAAATCGGGAATATAAATTAAATTCCAACCATTGTGGATAGTATTTATTTATCAAATTCTACGAATTTGATAAATAAACCCGAAGAAAGAAGAAGTCAATTAAGACTCAGGCTGGAGGAAAAGAATGGGGTAAACCAAGGGAAAATGCTGACAGAACGATTGTAGACACACCAGCTCTCCTTGGGGGTCCAATTTCAGTTTTGTTGTGTCACATGATGATCTCTCTTCTCTGACATTTACTTGTATTGAAGATCACTATTCTAGGAATAAGGAGTTATTTTCTCCAAAAATAACCCTAGCCAAACATTGACAATGCATCAAGGATATCTTTCTATGCTTCACAAGCACATTTGTTCTACTTCTAAATCATATTTTGGAAGTGGTTGTTGTGTTGGAAATTATTCACCAGTTGGTTTCATACCAAAGTCTTTTTCACATTTTCAACATCCAATACATGAAAAAGATAATGGTTTAAAACAACATAAATATTTGAAATTTTGCAAGAATTTTCTAGCACACTTTGAATATGAATTTTGAAGTCAAGTGCATGATGTTGTATAGGATCAAGTGTCATTTTGAATACCAAATGTTTCACAAGAAACTTCTCAACATGCTACCCTGTAGTAAGGATTAAATGACAATATTGCATCAACTATTTCCATAATAAAAGTGCACCTCGTCCATAAGACTAAACAACTACAAATGTTGTAGATCTAAAAAGACCACACAATCAAATGTATTCCACAAGGCCAATACTGTATGAAAAATGAAAAGGAGTTTGCAACCAAAAATACCTTAGGAAACTAATTCAATTAGATACACCAAACCATCAGCAAAAAGGAAAACCAGCCTACTTGGCCCCAATATTTTCAATTGGGTCCTCTAATTCAACCAATAAAAAGGCCAAAACCATAGCATTGAGATACATTTCATTACACTGTCAATAACAATAAAATTTGACTCGGCCATAACCCTTTCCTTTTATTGTTGTGAAAAGCTTTATGCATTACTCTAATGTGGCTAGTCCATAGGCCAAGTAGACCACTGGGTAACAAATATGTTTCCTTTCACCTTTGAGTTTCAAATTATGCCTACCAAATCTAAGACATTTAAGAGGGGGAACTAATATAACATTAAAAATAAAACCAGAGCACACATCTACAAATTACCTCCTTAGCTACCGTCACACCATCATTAACTATTTTCGGAGAACCATGCTTGCTCTCCAAGACAACATTTTTCCCTTCGCCCCAAGGGTGACTCCAACAAGATCAACAAGTTTGTTCACACCGCCTGCAAGAAAAATTGACAATGCTTTCAGTAAGTGTGCAATTGAATGCCAAACCATATGCCAAAACAACCCTCCATGAAAAATTAAAATAACACATTAAAATCGAATATAAGCGGACAAGGAAAGATCCACCGCAGTGAAGTTTCACATGTAGGTGACCTTCCTTTAAACATAATTTTTCTCTGACCTGCAATTTTTTTGTCACTGAGCCATCCTTGTTGAAGTACAACTCCTTTTCCATAGATCTTGTATTAACTACCTTCTCTCTGTCACGTAATCTCAGAGTCCCTCTTCTGCTTGAGCGATTAAAGGAAATGGGTGAAAAAACTGAAAGAGAAGACAATTGTCTACCATAATTATCAAACATTGCACCCAACTTCTTCCCCTTTCCATTGTTACCCAATGAGGTAGATGTGGAAATTGTTCTCATACTACCCAAAGCAGAGGCCATCTTCTCTTATCCTGAATATAGAATTACAATATCTTCATATTAGTATGAACCTTAAAAAACATGACTCCCATTGCTAAAACCCACTTTTAAGTTGTAACAGGCAAACTAAACAACTATCGCAACTTTTGGCAACTTCTGGAGCATTAAGAGAGAAACAACCAAAGATAAATACAACCACAATCCTCATTTTAATGAGACCGGACTATATATTTGCATTAAGATAATAGAAAGAAATCACGACTATATTAAGGCCAACACAAAACAATCTTTAACCGGTGTCTCTCGCGGCCTTCAGGTTGCCATGCTAGAGGTTGCATATTTTTAATTTAAATTCTTGACCTCTCGTGCCCATCTATGAATGCATCCAATGGGATATCTACATCAAATGCTCCTTTATATCCCCAAAAACAAATTCCCTACTACAAGAGCACCAGTATTGATGGATCACCCCACACCATCCCACCCACTAGAAACGGTGAAAAAAGGAAACCCGAGAAAACTTCTGAAATATCTCAAGATGACTATATGGGTGGTTCTTATGAATCAACCAACCATTCAGAACATGCTCATCAATCCAAACCATGAGTATTATGTGACGATATTCAAGCAGGCACTGAATCGGATTTCTGAAGCTATGTTAGAGAAACCTTAAACTCTCACTGAAAATAGGTGAAATGTGGCACCACTCAGAGATTGACATGTGCCAATTGGTACAAGTGGTAGACAATTGGCATGCTCAAACAACGAGGTGATGTAGGAATGACATGAGGGAGAAAATATCAGAAAAGCCCCAAATCTGGAGAACTAAAGCTCATCACCAACCCGAGATTGACAACTTTACATGATGTAACCTATGAAATCGTAAATGGAGAAATCATAGTAACAATAAAGTAACCTATGTAACAATAAATTCGGATTCATCCTGGGAGTGGTAATGGGAGAAATCATAGTTAACAACAGGAAACATGCAGAGTTGCTTACAATCAAATAGATGAAAAAACACATACAAAAAACCTAGATAATAATCATGAACAAGCTTAATATTGAATTATGAACTGTAAAGGAACTTACAAAGTGTGACATTACGAACCTGGTCAAGCGCACAAGCAAAAATATCCTGGACATGACCCTAGTTGACAAGTTGTATTGCTCATGATGCAAGAGGATTTGTACCTACACTGCCAAGTCAATCAAAATCCATCATTATCTATACAATAAATAAAAGTAATTGATGTAGTATTTTTTACTCTAAGATGCATTCTTATGATAATGTTAGAACATATGTTGAAAATGTCAAAACATACCTGAATAATCTCCTCTTTGTTTCAAGAACAATTTATTGGAGTCGCATGAACTTGGAACAAGCCTCCCACGATCTGAAAGAGTAGCAACTAAGTCAACAGTGACTTTTTTGTTGCTACGCTGGATCAAGGGAGGTTTGCTCCAAGATTAAATCGCTCCAATAAATTATTCTCTACTAAGCAGGGCCAACCACGTGAAGGTGGAAGCTCTTATGGCCCCTCCCCCCCCCTCACATCACTCTCAATTCCCCAATACCCAATCTATATTTCATTTTTTACTTTCATGAGCATAAAAAAAAATATTCAATAACTAATAAAAAACAATTCAACAAAAATACGCAAGGAAACATTGCAATTAATGCTTGACATAAAAATAGTATGATAAATGAGTTTTTTATATAACGCAAAAAACTTTCCAAGTATGGTAACGTTTGTCTTATAATAATACAATATTTTACGTTATCGAATTTTATTTTTCTTCTTCCTATTTTTAAAGCTCCTAATTACATCATCAATATCATCATGCTCTACTCCTATTTCGTGCCTTTCGACCCGCACTGCTGACCTAGTTACGTAGTCACGATGTCTAGTCTCATCCAGTGATGGGGCATCGCCTACAAAAACAGATAATATTAAATTTTAATTGTCAGTTTTTAAATATCATTGAACTAGTTCGGTAATATTAATAAAAAAAATTGCAATGAGATTATTTACCTGGTGCACCAGTTGTCGGCGCTGACCTAGTTACGTAGTCACGATGTCTGGTCTCATCCAGTGACGGGGCATCGCCTACAAAAACAGATAATATTAAATTTTAATTGTCAGTTTTTAAATATCATTGAACTAGTTCGGTAATATTAATAAAAAAAATTGCAATGAGGTTATTTATCTGGTGCACCAGTTTTCGCCGCTGACCTAGTTGCGTAGTCACGATGTCTGGTCTCATCCAGTGACGGGGCATCGCCTACAAAAACAGATAATATTAAATTTGAATTGTCAGTTTTTAAATATCATTGAACTAGTTCGGTAATATTAATAAAAAAAATTGCAATGAGATTATTTACCTGGTGCACCAGTTGTCGCCGCTGACCTAGTTGCGTAGTCACGATGTCTGGTCTCATCCAGTGACGGGGCATCGCCTACAAAACAGATAATATTAAATTTTAATTGTCAGTTTTTAAATATCATTGAACTAGTTCGGTAATATTAATAAAAAAAATTGCAATGAGATTATTTACCTGGTGCACCAGTTGTCGCCGCTGACCTAGTTGCGTAGTCACGATTTCTGGTCTCATCCAGTGACGGGGCATCGCCTACAAAAACAGATAATATTAAATTTTAATTGTCAGTTTTTAAATATCATTGAACTAGTTCGGTAATATTAATAAAAAATAAATTGCAATGAGATTATTTACCTGGTGCACCAGTTGTCGCCGCTGACCTAGTTGCATAGTCACGATGTCTGGTCTCATCCAGTGACGGGGCATCGCCTACAAAAACAGATAATATTACATTTTAATTGTCAGTTTTTAAAAATCATTGAACTAGTTCGGTAATATTAATAAAAAAAATGCAATGACATTATTTACCTAGTGCACCAGTTGTCGCCACTGACCTAGTTGCGTAGTCACGATGTCTGGTCTCATCCAGTGACGGGGCATCGCCTACAAAAAAAGATAATATTAAATTTTAATAGTCAGTTTTTAAATATCATTGAACTAGTTCGGTAATATTAATAAAAAAAATTGCAATGAGATTATTTACCTGGTGCACCAGTTGTCGCCGTTGGGAATATTGCCCTGTCTTCCTCTTTGGTGGTAATATCCTCAAGGGAAACATTCTCTGTCATTTAAACAAAAAATTTTATAAGGACAACCATCAAGGTATAATTAGAAAAAAATTATAAGTGGAAATTAATTACTGTCACGGCCCTCACTGATAGTAGCATTGTCGGCCTGGTCCCCACTACAATGATCAAGTTGCACGTGAGGATCATCTACATCTGGCTCTAAAACTGGGTTATTTGCCTCGTCGGTAGTGCTGCTCCCCTGATTTAAAAAAAAGTTGTTAGACATTAAATTTATGGATGAAAACAAACATATTGAAAGGTTAATGTTTTACCTTATCAGGCATTCTGGATCTTGGGACTTGCCCCAAGCTTATGCGACGTTCAACTACGGCTTGATAGCCGAAATGGAAAGCGATAATTTTATCTTCCTCTGTTGTTTCTGTTCCGAAGTCATCACCCTACATTACATATGTCTGTGTATTTTTAATCATATTTGATAGGATTACAAAAACGTTGGAAGGCTATACAATTAATTATAAGATGTTTAGCTACTTAATTACAATTCTTGCGGCCAATTTCAAGTAGCCGCCCTGGCCTAGCTTGTGATGGCCCTTTTTTTCAATCCTAGCTTTGGTTGCCTTTGAGGTGTCAGGAAACCTAGCATCAAAAGATTAAAGTCAAATATGACGTAGCACACTTTTATTTTAGACATAGAGAAAATTAAATCTATTAAATTAAAGTTGTAATTTACCTTGCGGGTCTAGTTGGCATTTTTCCTTCTTTCTTTGCCCTTTTCTCTTTTTCGTCATGGATGAGTGCTCTCCACTCACTCTCTGAAACTGCGAGAGGACGCTCATATCTAGGGTTAAATTGCAATTGCGTCCTATAGGTGTCCCTGGTATATTTCAAATATTTGCCGGCTACCTGAGCCACCGCTTTTCTGTCAAATGTGCCGACCCCAAAAAGGGCTTCTAGATAATCTAGAAGTTTTTTTTTCAGGTTGGAATTCTGGGAATTCCACCCTGTACGTATGGTTGGGCCAAAAATTACCAACGCATGGCTCTCCAGAATCCTGTAGAACTCATTGTTTCCTACACAGAATAAAACCAAAAGAAAAAGAGGATATTATCATTAATTTAAAAATAAAAATCATGATAAATATGTTTTAGATAAAGTACATGAAATAGTTAAAATATTAAAATTTACCTGGGAGTTGTACATGCTTTATAGGGACACCCTCATCGTTCACCAACAACGTTCCATTAATGGTCCCTGTGGAGCTGACACGTGTAGCTCCAGGAAACACAATAATGTAGTTGGCCATATCAGCCTCATCATTGCCAACACGTTCAGCGGTTGGCTGGGTGTCTGCTTGGGCAGGGTGTGTTTCTTGGCTGGCACCTAAAGGATTAGAAGGTGTACGAGAGGGTTGTTGGGCAGTATCTTGCCCTTGTGTCCCACTACCACCAACACCGGATTCAGCAAGTGCCGGAAAACGCTACATACAAAAGAACATTTTGTTAGTTTAGTCAATGTAAAAAATAAAAATCAAACTATCATAATTCATCTCATGCAGAACAAAAAAAATATCCTTTTGACTTTTTATTATTATCTGATATGTTTCTAGCTGGCTCATAAGTTTTTTTATCCTCTCTTCTGTTTCAGGTGTTTGAGGCGCGTCTATCAGAGTATTAAATTCCGACCTTGCATCTCGTGCCTTTTTTCGCAACAATAACAATGGAGATAGGGATGAAGAAAGCTCTTCCTCAAAGAGGGAATCATCAGGCGTACCATGGCTAGGTGTCTGCATATTTGAACAAAATTAATATTATTTCAATTATGTAAATAACTAAAATACCTAAAGATAGAGAAATGCTGGCACTTTACATGTTCTTCCGCTGGCCTCTTTCCGCGATCATCCTGTCTCGGGGTTGTTCCTGCACTGCTCTGATCAGTCTGCCACATTGCAATAAAATTATAAATGTAAAAATTTGAAAACAATATCTAACTTGAAAACACAAAATGAAAACTGAAATAATTTCTAATAAGACACCGGAAGACAGAGTTAGAGTTTCAAATATGCCTTGCATTGAATTCAGTCCTGGAAACATGTCATTGCACATTAAGGCACCCAAACAAGAGACGAGTTGACAATGAAGACCTTATTGAATATATTGTTGGAGCAACTTCTAGTAAACTGGTTGTGAAGACCTTGAGGATATTTTTGGAGCAACATTGTTGAAGCTGATGGTATAGCATTGTTGGAGACGATCTTGAAGGGCCTTGAAGTGAAGCTTTTGGAGCAACTATTGAAAAATCCTTAGAGCATTTAAGTAAGGCACTTTATATCTTCCATCACCTTTTTCCTTTCAATATCCTTTAAATGATTTTTTTGATATTTAATGTTTGAAATCACGTTATAATTCCTTGATTATATGTGTTTGGGGACTTTCCCTTTGAAATTACCCAAAAATACCCTGGCAATTTTATCTTCAAGATGCATGTTTGACCCTATTGTTCAATATTTTGATTGATAGTAGTAAACATAGAGAGTTAGGGGGCTCTTGACTTGGTTTGGTTGGGCCATTAGATCCCTAACATCTACTAGGGAGAACCCCCCCTGAGTTGGAGGAGAGCTAGCCCGAAGTGAAAAGAGGTTGGTGAGGTGACAATGGGGCTATTGAATTACACATGGTATCACACTTTAGCTTTAGGAATTTATCTTGAGAAGTGCGAGATTTTCCTATATCAATTCTCAAATTGTTTACAACACTATTGTTAAGAACTAATAAGAAGTGATGTTGAGGGGTTTTTGGGTATAAGAAACAATACCATTTAAAAACTAGGGTTCTCAGTCCTTGGCATTCCTTCACCTGGGCCTAGGGGCATAATAGAATAATTTCACACTAAACCATGCAAACTTAAAAGTAACTTAACATATCCATAAAGTAATAATAATCATAATTCCTAATTTCCTATTGTACGATATGATGCAAATTATTCAAACATGAAGCAATGAAGACATGCAATGTCTGAATTTCAAGATTGATGAACCAATACAAGAAGTTAGAAACTACAACTTTGATTCAATACTCTGTGTCCTAACTCTAGGAAGTAATCTAGTTTGTAGTACAGAACATGCATCGTGTATTATCAATTCTTAATTGACAACAAATAAAGGTCATCTACCTCATCAATTCCTTCCCATTTTGTGTTTTTATGTTATATTCCTTATAAAAGTGTCAAATTTCTCTCAAAGTAAGCAACCACTGAATAAAATAAAAAATAGTTCAGATATGATTGAGAAATGGTCATTTATTTCTTGAAAGGATCTTCACAATTTCTTTGGTTGTTTTTCATCTCAAGAAACAAGAAATGACCTAAGAAACTATCGTGATATAAGAAACAACACGGTGCAATGGCCATTTTCAAAGCCAAATGACGTCCATTGAGGACATGGCATTTATTTGGTTCCTGTTTCATAGGAGTTTCGGGTAGAAATGGAACTTTGTTGTACCATTTCCAGTAGTAAAAAGGGAAAACCTTCTTTTTCCATGGGAAATAATTTACCTTTCCTTTTTCAAGATAATCACAAAAAATATGAACTATACTACACACATTCTTGGATAATGTGAAAGTTGAAAAGGAATACCCTACACAAGTGATGCACACATGTACATTTGAACACTAATAGATTTTTGTAGTTGAAATGCAATGCTTGTTTTCATTTAAATGTAGGATTTTTAAAGCAGGGAGAAATAATGGCTGCCAAATTAATGAGTGTTTCTTTGGGAAAAATTTAAATCTTGTATTGGGTGATGAATATAATAGAGGGTATTGAATCTTGATTCTTGACATCTAGAGAGAACCCTACAGCCTGACACAATCTAATGGAATTGACCAAAAAAACCCAAATAGAGTCAACCCTACTATAGGAGGAAGGGCCTGCAGTAAGAACTTACCATTTTGCAAGAGCTGAGGGTGAATGTTGTTCTGCAAGGGCGAATGCTGTTTTGCAAGCGTTGAGGGCGAATGCAGGGTGAATGATGTTCTGTAAGAGCTGAGGGCTAATGTAGGGTGAATGCTGTTCTGCAAGAGCTCAGGGTGAATGCTGAGGGCGAATGATGTTCTGCAAGAGCTCAGGGCGAATGCTGAGGGCGAATGCTGTTCTGCAAGAGCTCAGGGCGAATTCTGTTCTGCAAGAGCGGAGGGTGAATGCGCGTGTGATATCAGACGTTAATGTAGCACACATGTACATTTGAACACTAATGTATTTTTGTAGTTGAAATGCAATGCTTGTTTTCATTTAAATGTAGGGTTTTTAAAGCAGGGAGAAATAATTGCTGCCAAATTAATAAGCGTTTCTTTGGGAAAAATTTAAATCTTGTATTGGGTGATGAAGATAATAGAGGGTATTGAATCTTGATTCTTGACATCTAGCAAGAACCTCACAACCTAACACCATCCAATGGAATTAACCAAAAAACTCCAAATAGAGTCAACCTCACTATAGGAGGAAGGGCCCCAAAGAAGAACTTACCATTTTGCATGAGTCGAGGGCGAAATGATGTTCGCAAGAGTCGTAGGGCGAACGCTCGTAGGGCGAACGTCGAGGGAAAGCATTCTGCAAGAGCCGAGGGCTAACGCTCGAGGAAAAATTATGTTCGTAAGAGCGGGGGGCGAATGCGCACATGTGATATCGTATCGTTAATGTAGCTATCGCGACTTTATACGAAACAATAAAATCATTTTTATGTAGCGCGCATATAAGTTTCATATTTTTATTTAGCGCACATAAGTGTTGTTATACCGACGGTGTGAAAAGGCGTCACTATTAGAGTAGTCTTCCAAACATCGCAGGGTTCGATTGACTTAGATTTAGCTTCGCACTGCACGCTTGGGAGTTAGAGTCGTCGTAATAGCGACGCTTTGGGCCATAGTGTCGCAATTGCGACGTCTTCCTCTAAACGTCGCAATTGCGACACTTTTCTGAGTGTCATTATTGTGACACTTTTCTATAAACGTCGGTATAGCGACGGTTTTGGGCGGGATGGAAAAAATTTGGGGAAATTTCCGACATTTGGTCAAAAGCGTCGGAACCAAGTGTCGGAATTTTCACCAAATGTAGTAGTGCAACCTCCGGCCTGCGCGCCCAGGACTCCACCAACTCCACTACAACTTGTTTCTTATTATCTATAGGCTGTCAGCGCTATTTAAGGTTTCAAACCTTAGCACTTGGGGGGGGGGGAGGGGGGGGGGGGCGGGGGGAGGGACCGCCGGCGGTCCCAACCCGCTGGCAGCCCCGTTGAGTGGTCACATGATACAATAAAAAACCACGACATGAAATGTAAAGCTGACGGTATTAAACATTAAAACTTAAAATCAAACCTTATCACATTGGAAGGTTGCTCCGGCAGTTACGGCGACTTCTGAAGGGTTGATCGCTGCAACAATTAACTCTAGATTGATGTCACATGGCGTGGTTACAATTTTATGTGCCGACGGTTTTGGAACTCTGGTTCTAACTCCACCTTAAGCCCAGTTTTGGCATTGGTTGCGCTCCAATTTTAATGCGACCGCGGGATTCGGGGGTTGGCATTTTGCCACCCCCTCCCCTTAACTGTAGCTTTTAATGGTTAGGACGGGCGGTTACAGTAGCGCGCCCACTAAATTTTGGAAAATTCCAAATTTAACTGTAGTTATGTGCAGTTCTCCACATTTAGTGGAGGATTTCTAGGGGTTATTGGGAAAAAGGCTAGGAAGGTCAATTTTCGACCAATTTTGGTGAAACAAGAGTCTACCTAGACAAATTGGAGCATTTTGGAGCCATTAATGCAGAGAAAATAGACATTAGAGGCTTGTAAACACATCTATTTCAATTTTTTTTAGCATAATCAAATATCGACATGCCATTGGGATTTGGACCAGCAAATGTTGCCTAAGAGGGGTGAACTGCTTCATCATGCCTACTATGTAAATGTTATGTGTGGTTTTATTTCTCTATTATACACTAATTTTCAGTGTTATTTAGGCTTATTTTCATGCTTCTAATTCACTAAATTCACTTACAATCCTTTATCAAGAAAGGAATGAGAAATTAGAAGGATAAGGATCCAAACTTCACAAGGAAGGAAAGGGATCATCAGGGGGTCACAATGATGAAGATAAGTCAAAGAAGGGAGATGGAGGAAATGGAGACAGTGGAAAGTCACCATGCTCACCCTAATCATCATCATCCTCTACTTCATTTTCAGTACATCAATCACACAAGTCAAAGAACAATTGCCAATGTTTAATGGTGAAGTCAATGCAGAAAAGCTTGATAGTTGGATTAGGCAATTGGAGGTCTATTTGAGAATCCAAAAACTTCAAGATGATGATACCAAAGTCCAATTAGCTTCATTGAGAATGGAAGGTGCAACACTTGTTTGGTGGGAAGCCAAGACAAATGAGGAGATCAAGAGGCATGGTAAGATTATTCTATCATGGGCTGATTTCATTTCTACAATAAAACGACAGTTTTATCCATTAGCTCATATGCAGAAAGCCATAATGAACTGGAAAAAATTTAGACAATTGAAAGGACAGAATGTGCAAGTTTACACCCAAAAATTTAGGAGAAGAGCTCTCTTATTAGGGGTATATTTGTAGAGCCAAGATGCTTTTCTCAAGTACATAGGAGGCTTACATAGCTACCTTAGACATACTATCCTCATTTTTAACCCCACAAGTCTAGATGAGGTATGTGTTCAGGCGACACATCTAGAAGCTAGAGGGAAAAACATTTCTAATGAGGGTAGGAACAAACCTTTTAAGGGGAAAAACAAAAAGAAGAACTCAAAAGGTAAAAGCAAAAAGAATGCATATGTCAAGAAAGAGGGAGAAAAAGTGGTTTGTAAACATTTTTCAAAAGAAGGCCATGATGAGAATCATTTTTAGAAATTACATCCTGAAAAGAGGCCCAAACATCTTAACGACAAAGGGAAAGAGAAAACTACAGCTACAACTCAACATGATTTAGGAGAGGATTCAGGTGATGAATCTAAAATTACAGACATGGGATTGAAGAACATTAAGGGGAAATAAATTGAAACTAAACCCAGTACTAGTACATCAAACTGTCACATACATGCTCCAAATGAAGAAGAGAGAATTGAATTGTTTCATGTGAGGGTCATATCCAAACATACTAAGATTGACACATTGTTTGACAGTGGGTCACAAGAACACTTAATCTCTGAAGACTTGGTCAAGAAACTTAATATTGAGACCATTTCACATTGAAAACCATATCCACTTGGTTGGATTTGTAAGGATGCAAATTTATAGGTTTCAAATAAGTGTATATTGCAGTTTGCAATAACTGCACATTTTGTTTACACGATTGAATTAGATGTGGTTCCGCTTGACATAATAGGTATTGTATTGGGAATTCCTTACTTGTATGACAGGAAATGGATCTTCCATCGCCATGAGAAAAAATACCACTATTCAAAGATGGCAAAGAGTACATTGTTAGAGCACATCGCAAGAAGAAAAATATTATTATGGTAAATGTTGGACATGTAAAGAGGCTAGTAAATTCAAGTAAGAATTTTGTTCTTCTAATGATTAAGCCTAAAGCTAATGATACTCATGAATCATTTGAGGATTGTGATTCTAAGTTGAAATCAGATTTATACGATGTATTTTATGCACATCATGAGATGTTTCAAGGGCCAACAAGATTGCCTCCAAAAAGGGAGATTCAACATGAGATTCAGTTGCAACAAGATTGTCCTCTTCCAAACTTTCGCATGTATCGCATGTTGATAATGGAGAATGTTGAAATAAAGAGGCAAATCAAAGAGTTCCTGGACAAAGGACTCATAAGGCCAAGCACTTCGCCATGCGGTTCACCAATAGTCTTGATTCCGAAGAAAGATGGGACTTGGCGCATGTGTGTAGACTTCAAAACTTTGAACAAGATAATAGTAAAGAATCGATACCCACTCCCAAGGATAGATGATTTGCTTGATCAGCTGAAAGAATAATTTTTTTTCACTAAGTTAGATTTACGAAGTGGATAACATCAAGTAATAATTTCAGAAAGTGACATATGGAAAACTGCATTCAAAACCAACTAATGACTCTTTGAGTGGTTGGTTATGCCATTTGGTTTGTGTAATGCACTAAAAAATTTCATGCGTGTTATGGATAGTGTTTTACGTCCATTTCTTGATGACTTTTTGATTGTGTATTTAGATGACATATTTATTTTCAGCAAAACAAGAGAAGAACATGTCTTTCATGTGAATAGGGTGCTTGACGTTTTGAAGAAAGAGAAACTATTTCTTAAAATGTCAAAATGTGAGTTTGGAAAGACTTCTTTGGTTTATTTGGGATACAGTGTAGGAGGAGGCGAGTTGAGAATTGATCCTTCTAAATTGGAAGCCATTGTGAATTGGCCCACTCCCAAAACAGTAACCGAGGTAAGAAGTTTCTTAGGTGCAACTTAGTATTGGAGAAAGTTTATTGCTAACTTTTCTGCCATCGCATCTCCTATGCATGCAATGATAAGTGTGAAGAAAGGCTTCCAATGGGGAGGCAAACAACAACAAGCTTTCGAAGCATTAAAATACAATATCATTTCAGCTCCAGTCTTTGCATTACCGAATTTGAGACAACCATTCGAGATACAAACTGATGCTAGTGATTATGCCATGGGCACAGTTCTTTTGTACCATGGTAAGCCTATTGCATTTCATTCTTGAACATTCAATGGTGCTATAACTAATTATCATAAATATTAAAAATAGATATATGCGTTGGTACAAAGCGTTAAGAAGTGGAAACACTAGATGGGTAAAGAGAAAATTATACATACCGATCACCAACCATTACAATATTCGCTGTCACAAACAAAATTGCAGCAATCATGACATTTCAGGTGGATGGGTTTCCTTCAAAAGTTTCACTTGGTTATAAGGTACAAGAAATGTATTGTCAATAAAGTTGCTGATATGCTTTCAAGAACAATTATAAGTGCTTCTACTTTACTTAAAAATGATTCTATTGTACATGAGAGTTACATAGAACAATATCCACATGATGTTGATTTTCAAGATGTGTATGCTAGTTTGAGTGAAGGGAATCAAGTTGAAGAAAATGATTATCACATGCATACAAATTTGTTGTTTCATTTGGGAAAATTGTGTATACCACAAGGAGAGAGGCTAAGTGTCATGAGAGAAGCTCATTCATCTCTTATTGTTGGACAGTTTGGGGTAAGAAAAACAATGGCACACCTACAGAGGTATTGCTATTGGCCTCGCATGATAGATAGTGTGTCATGTTTTATAAGAGGTTTTTATATGTGTGAAACAAGCAAGCCTAGCAATAGGAAGCTTGGGTTTTACACGCCACTACTGGTACCATCAAGGCCATGGGAGAGTGTCTCCATGGACTTTGTTGGAGGTCTACCTATGTCAAGAAAACAACATGATTATCTTTATGTAGTTGTGGATAGATTTAGTAAAATGTGTATACTTATGCCATGAAAGAAAACCATTACTGCTGAACAAACTGTGAACTTTATTTTCAACATGTATGGGTTCATTATCGATTTCCAACTTCTATTGTTAGTGACAGGGATTCCAGGTTTGTTGGGAATTTTTGGTCCAATCTTTGGAGTATTATGGACACAAAGTTGAAAAAGGCTACTTCTTTTCATCCACAAACTGATGGCCAAACCGAGGTGGTGAAAAAAACCATTCTGCATCTATTGAGAGGATATTGCAGCAAACATCTTAAGTTGTGGGATGAGCAACTGCATTACATTCAACACGCTTACAACTGGGCAAAGAACTCTTCTACAAATACATCTCCTTTTGAAGTATGCTTTGGGTATTTTCCAAAATCACCATTGGACTTCATCGTTGAGAAGGATGTTGCAATTGATGGGCATAGTGATATTGAAAAGGCTCGAAAGTTCATTGAGAAAATTAAAATTATTCATCAACAAGTTCAAAAACAGCTTGAGAAAATTCAAAGCAAATACAAGGAGAAGCATGAAAACATAGAGTTGATTACAAATTTCAAGAAGGAGATGAGGTGTGGTTGCACATAAGAAAAGAAAGGATGCAAGGAGAAGGTAAAAAGATCAAACCCATTCGCTATGGTCCATTCAAGATCATAACTCAAGTTTGTAACAGTGCATTTCAACTTGAATTTCCTTCATATATGCAAATGTATTCAGTTGTTAATGTTGAAAACTTACGTTTGTATGAGCCACCTTTGATCGATGGTCAAGGAAGTGATGTTCAGCTGCCTTCTATTGAAAATTTCTCGCCAGAATTTCTGGACAAGCTTAAGGAAGATACAATTCTTGACAAGAGGACAAGAGCATCCAAGAGGGTCAGTGTTGACTACCTTCGAGTTGGGATAAAAGGCAGTAAGCCAAGCAAGGCAAAGGGGATGGAAGTTGGAAAGGTGAGGGAGCTATACCCTCATCTACTAAAGAGGTAATCAAAGCCTTTTGGGTTCCAAAAGCTTCCCAATTGGGAGGTGTGATCAAGTGTTCATAAATTTTGCTCAAAATTGAAAGTTACAGAATTGGGTTTAAACTAGAATGGTTGTGTAGATCTTGTATTTCTGATTCCGGCGTCGTGAACGGTTCGAAAAACCGATGTCGTATGAGGTAAATATCGTGTTCTGATCGATTTCCCAAACAACGAAATTTGCGACAGGTTTGACTAGGATGCTCAGTCAGCATGCAGGTGCATAGTCAGCAAAAAATATCCTTAAGAATATTCCATTTTCTCACACATGTCTCCTGAACAGTGTTATAAAATTTTTATGAGGTTCGGGGGGGTCGACCCCACAACCTCCGGCCTGCGCGCCAAGGACTCCACCAACTCTGCTACAACTTGTTTCTTATTATCTATAGGTTGTCAATGCTATTTAAGGTTTCAAACCTTAACACTTGGGGGGGGGCGCACTGCCGACGGCCTCGTTGAGTGGTCACATGATACAATAACAAACCACGACATGGAATGTAAAGCTGGCGGTATTAAACATTAAAACTTAAACTCAAACCTTATCACATTGCAAGGTTTCTCTAGCGGTTACGACTACTTCTGACAGGTTGATCGCCGCAACATTTAACTCCAGATTGATGTCACATGGCGCAGTTAAAGTTTTATGTGTCAACGGTTTTGGAACTCCAGTTCTAACTCCACTTTAACCCCAGTTTCGGCATTGGTTGCGCTCCAATTTTAATGTGACCGCGGGGTTCAGGGGTCGGCATGTGGGCACCCCCTCCCCTTAACCGTAGCTTTTAATGGTTAGGACTGGCAGTTACAGTATCGTACCCACTAAATTTCGGAAAAATGCCAAATTTGAACTGCAGTTATGTGTAGTTCTCCACATTTAGTGGAGGATTTCTATGGGTTATTGAGAAAAAGGTTAGGAAGGTCAATTTTCAACCAATTTTGGTGAAACAAGAACCTACCTAGACTAATTGGGGCATTCTGGAGCCATTGGTATAGAGAAAACAACCATTAGAGGCAAATAAACACATGTATTTGCAAAATTTTGAGCATAATGAAAGATGGACATTCCATTGGGAGCTGGACCAGCAGATGTAGCCTAGGAGGGGTGAACTGCTTCATCATACCTACTGTGTAAATGTTACGTGTGGTTTATTTATCTGTTATACACTGATGTTTAGTGTTATTTAGGCTTATTTTCATGCTTCTAATTCACTAAATTCACTTACAATTCATGGTTAAAATCCTCAATACTTAAGAAAACTATGGAGATAAGTATGCACATGTTTTCTCACTGAAAAGACACTTAGCACAACAAACTAATACATTCCTTTCAGATCAAAGATCGAAGTTTCAGAAGCAAGGTTGAAGCTCCAGGTCAAAGAAATTGCAACATAGTGCTGCTACCGCTATTGCTGCTACCGGATTAAGGAAGTTTGACTTGGTATGGAGGAAGTACGAGTCAAGGTCTGGAGTCTCAAGAATCACTATTGAAGGAATAATTACTAACTGGGTTTTCCCCAAGAGTGGGGTTTTTCCCTGACTGCTAGCCTACATCTGGTGTCGTTCATCGAAGTGCATTTTCTTTGATATTTTCTTGATGAACTAAGAACAAAGAAGATAAGAAGAACATAATAAGGAATAACGAATATCACATATAAATAATCAAGAATGAGAGAATCTTTCTACCTTTCTGATTTTGTAACATGGAATCAAAGTTTTGGTGAAAGAAAAAGGAAAAGGTAGTCTCAAGGATTTGATCAAGGAGGCACAAGAAGTTCATTAAAGGAAACTCTTTAAGAAAATAAGTCTTCACTACTTTCAAGGAAGATGTCTAGCACTATTAAGGGAGAGAAAAATCTTGAAGGAGCTTCAAACTATAGATTTTGGAAAAAGAGGATTGATCTCCTCCTTGAAAATAACAAGGTCTCAGACTTGGTGAAAGGAAAAGTAAAGAAGCCCATAGAAGAATCAAGTGATGCCAATAAGGTAAAATTCAGAGAATTGGAATTAGTGGCTATGAATTTGATGAAGGTATAAAGGACAACCTTGTCCCCTTCATAGCAAACATTGATCATGGCCAAGAAATGTATGATGCCTTGTCTAAAATATTTACCACAAACAATATTGGAAAGATGGCAAGCCTAAAAAATGAAATATGGACTACTAAGATGACCAAGGAGGATATTGTATCTACTTTCTTTGTGAAGATAGCAAAAACAAGAGATTGCCTTCTTACCATTGATGGAATGGTGTCAGATAAATAACTTGTGATCACGGCCATACTAGGGCTACCACGTACTTTGAGGAATTATGGATAGCTTGAAGTCTAGACGAGTTAAGAATATCAATGGTAGCCAACAATGAAGAAGTATCAAATGCTTATGTTGCTCATCTGTAATATCCCCAATTAGCAATTATGCTAATTGGAATATTAATTTTTGATAAATTTTGAGATTTCTAATGTCAAGTAGAAATAAGGTGGGTCAGGACCCACAATTAATAATTAAGGGAAAAAATATAACCTACTCATATAGTTTACAAGTAAAAATTGTGGCTTTATTGACGTCCATGTGGCCATCATTCGATTTGGAGGCAACTCCGTAGGTGGTAGTGTGGGAGAGGCTCTATGGGGGCAGCATAGTGAGTGGCTGGACGAGGGGAATGTGAATTCCATGGTGGGCCGAAGGTAACATTGGGGGCTCAATTGATAAAAGGAAGTGAAGGAAACTTATTTCCTCATTCATTCGTCTTCTATTTTTATTGTCATCTTGACATAGCACGCTTGTGTTGAGTGCCACGTCTGTCGCGCTGTTTAGCACACGAGATCTTCAAGCAGCGATTTCAACCTCTACCTCGGGGGACTTCGAGTGCCCTCTTAGGAGAGTAGTTCCACAATTTTTTTGAGGATTTGACATAGAAACATCAGTAAGAGTGTGTAGTACCTTCAGGACAACATAGAGGCAGCAGAGACTGCATAGTGATTGCGCAGTGCAATCTAGAGGAAGTGTTGGGAGTGTGGGAGAAAAGAGGAGTTCAAATGGAAGATTTCGAGGGGAGGCTAGCCACCTCCTACCAGGGATTTTGGAAGAATTTTAGAGACATCTACCAGCAGTTCCAACGAGGAGTCGAATTTCCCATAAGTTGGGTAAGACAAGTCCAAGAGGGCTAATTTTCGAGGTCAAAACTCGGACGAACCCTTTTTGGGTTTTTCTGGGTTTATTGAGGAGAAGCCAAGATTAATTTGGCAGAATTATATGGGCAGGTTTGAGGTATCAAGATGAGATCCTAACTCAGCTAGAAACTATAGGAGCTAAGGGAAAATTGAGCTAAAATTCCGAAGTCAATATCAAGCCAATTCCTCCGCAGGTTATTGTGGGTTTCTTGAGTAGAGTTTGTGGTTAAAATCACAGAATTTTGTGAGCAGTGTAGCAAGCCCTAGTAGCATTTCATTGGGACCCTCAGTAGCATTTTCTAGGCTAGGCAAGGCAATTAGTGAGCCACGCAGAGCAGTTTCTAGCAGGATTTTGTTTTGGTTTAAGCTGTCCTTCAGCCTGCCTTGAGCAGGCCCAGGTGCAATATTTTTAGCACCTCATTTGTACTCTTTCCTAGCATATTAATAAAATAGCTCAGCAATGATTTTGGCTCCAAATTCTGTGTTATAATTGTGTTTTCCTTGTTGCTATAAGTTTAGTCTATTTTTCTTGTATTACTATCATTTTCCCAATTGGGGATATTATAGCAATATTAGAGCTTCGTTCGTGGCTCAACCATGGGGATCTTTTCCTATGAAAAAGGAGGGTAGGTAGAACATTACCTAGCAAAGGCAGTAGAGGTGGAAAATATGGGGGAGTCAAGGAGAAAATGGGAAGAGAAATTCAGTAGCATCTTAAAGGCCTTAAATTATTTATCCAAAGGACAGAAGGGAAAGTTGGAAGGACTCAAGAAACAAAATAGGGATAAGAGCATTCGTCATGAGTTCCTATTTGGGGAGACTTCAGGGGTCTCACAACAGTGTGACCACCCTTTACTAGACACTCACCCACCAGCCTTCAGTAGGCCAACCAATACCACTATGCCTACATTTTTACCTTAAGTACTGAGTGAGAAAGGTAGGCGGCATGATCATATACCCATGGGAGATTATTTCTGAGAATGGCAGTCCATGGGGGGGAATTTCAGAGCAGTTTTTTCCTTCAGAGATTACCGCAAGCTCAAGAAGGATGAAAAAGGCAGGAACAGGGGGGGTCTAGCATGCAGAGATTAGAGTTGCAGTGTACCATTGGTAGGATACCTTTTCCCATGTATGACGGATCCACCGAGTGCATGGCTTGGGATCGGGTGGAAAAGTTGGATACCTTTTTCCAGCTTAACCGAATAACAGAGGGGGAAGCCATGAAAATGGCTACCTCACACTTGGAGGGTGAGGGCACACAGGATTGTGGGAAGCTTGTAGATACACCTAGTGTGATGCATGAATAATCTCTTATGGAGTACACTTTGGTAGCCCCAATGGATAGATTGGAGGAGGTAGTGGATCACACAACCATTGATGAGGAATGTTAGTCTATGACATACCTTTAGAATGACAACCATCTACAGTTGACTGAAGATCACATCTTGCATGTTGGGTTGTCAAAGCAGTGGGAGGCTCATGTTGAGTCCATGGTGGAGGAGGACGTGCAACCATTTGTTGGGCTAGCCATTAATGAGGGGCAACATAGAGGCCACGCATTGGGTTTCCAACGCAGTTCACCCCATAGGCACACTAGCAGGGACTACAACATTATTAGCCCACCCTTACACATGGAACTGAGGGAAGCAGAGTTGTCTAGATGTAACTAAGGGGATGGCCAGGTTAGTAAGACTGAGCAACATGAGTTGAGCATGGCACCACACCATCTTGGAGGGCTTGTTACTTCCATAGATTATTGTAAATTTGATCTCTCCTTTGGGATTGGATGGCAAGATGCACTGATTTGGTACCCCAAGGAGCAGGTTAAGCAACTGGATACATCCATGGCCATATTTTAGCAAAGTCCATGGATCTCCAGAGGGACACGAGGGCCAGATCGTTGTTGGGATCCAGGTAGGATTTCCCATCACATCATAGAGTGAGTAGGTGATGGTAGTAGTTGCACGATGGAACTAATGTTTGGGCGCACACACATTTCCAAATCTCTATCATAGCCCCAGACAACCCTACTGATAGGATGGTTCGACAGGGGGGATTATACTTTTCATGAGTTATATCAACATATTGACTGTGCGTGGAGTCACAGGGTGATTAGCCTACTTTGGCAAGAGCTGGTAGGAGGAGGTGGCATCAGTAGGCCACCAGACAGGTCATTAAATAGAGATGATGCTCTCTCATCAGTATATGCGATAATTGAGCTATGGAGTATAAGCATAATAGGTCATTTTCGTTGGCATGTGAGGAGTCGGGCCGCTCCGGTTCTTCAGAGCAGATGGGGAGATGTAACCCACATCATGGAGATGCATGGGGTTGTGTTGTAGTATTTCGAACCACGTTGGGGAGTAGGAGTGCCTCACATCACATTAGGTACATGTGGGGAGTGACAGGTGTAGTGACACTAGAGGGATACATGATGATACCAGATGGTATAGCCGTAGCCGAGGGTATTCGGTGGTGTACAAGGACAGGTTGCAGCATACAGTGGCATGTCGAGGAGTGCAAAGACACTTGGTGGTATGCAATGACACATGATACGGCACAGCGGGCTCATGGAGCGTTGCCTCCAATGGGACTTCTTGACGGGGGCATTACGAGTACTATGGGATGCAGATCACCTAGGATTGATGAGGATATTGTTGAGAATTTTGAGACACCATGTTTAGTGGAGATAGGGCTATGAGAGTGTTATCAAAAAATCTGAGGTAGAGAGAGTGTTGTCTGGAGGATTACTCTTGAGAATTCAGGTAGACTCTTGATCATACCCTTTGGGACATACCCACAAATAATCCTCCAGTGTTGCTTACAATCACAGAGTGTTTTTTTGGTGCCCCTTGACACTCTCCATTTAGGTAGAAGGGCATGGGAGACTCACCCTCAAAGAAAATTTTAGGGGCTAATATTCGTAGGTGGGCTAATTTTCCATGAGTTTTCCATAAAAAAGATTCACCAATTTCCATTTTTTATAAAAATGATTCGCCCAAATTTTACAATATAAAATTATTTTACCTTAAAAATCGCCAACTTTATATAGAGCTACTATATAAACCCATTATAAATTTGAATAATTTTATAAATATATCAATAAAAAATTTATAGTTTGCATATTATGGACTAGAAAAATTCGCAAATGTTTTTAAACTTCAAGAAAATTTTCCATCCTTAAAATTTTCCCTGCTCACCCTAGGCAGTTGGATGAGATATCGTGTGTCATGACATGGGAGGAGACTCTCCAATTGAGACACCTGGTAGGTGCACAAGTTGATGGGTGCATGATGAAGGATGGCTTGGTTGATTTCCAAGGTAGCATATGTTCCACCCCTGGGCTCACATTTAAGGGACAGTGGATGGTAGACTTCGATTATAGGAGGATACCCAGACTCTGAGAAGTGTCTGGGTGTATCATCAAGAGTTGGGATAGTGGATTTCACTACGTGGTCTAGCAGGAGCAGGGAAGGTACACATGCATGGGACAGACACGTGATACTTGGGGTCCACTTAGGGGACACATACAGGGGTCAAAGCTTGAGGGCCAAATGGGTTCTAATAGGCATCAGCACTATGCAACGACATCCTGTGAGGAGTGGGAGTTCTGAGGTCCTAGTATGGTTGGGGGATCCAGGGATCTGTTGGGAAAGTGAATCACTTCATGTTATGATGAGCAGGGACATGGAGGAGGGTGATACAGTCCACCTTGGGCTTGACATGTCAGGGAGCATAGAGACCACTACAAGGTGAGGAAAACTTATCATGTCATTTCTTAGGGTCATGATTGGCGGTGGAGGGATAGATATCAGCATCATGGAGATGCCTAGGCAGGATGAGCTTGGCCTTAACATGTTTTTCACCACGAGGCCCCAGGAGAGAGGGATACAACCTACGCACGATGGGGAGTATCTCTTAGCCAGAGTGGCGCAACTTCAACATGGTGGCACCTCTCTGATATTAGTAGGGGACCTGAGCATTACAACTCTACACAACTCGATAAAATTTAAGGGTGAGCTATATACTACATGGGGAGATCATGTAGATATTCCATTGTATTTAGAAATTCACTGATGGAGTGGGGGACTTCATTAGCATGGAAATTTGGTCAGTGGGATGATGACATAAGGGGCTCATGTGAGCGAGACGCTATCTTTGCATGGATTAGGTGTTACCTTCGAGGGTTTACTCTTAGAGTGTATGGGATTGACTACTTGGTAGGGAAAATTCATGAGGAGTTGGGAATAGTGCCATATTATCATGATTCCCTACTCACTGATGGTGTTCAAAGGGCTTCTGCTACTTGCTCCTGACAGGATGGTGAGTGGAGTAGGGGGAGCTTCATGTTGGACAGGATGGCTTGGGATCCAAGTATTGAGGGATCCCTTCATATCAGGGAGATGCAGATGTCGGGGATAATTCAGTGATGCATATGGAACCCTCACACATTTTTTTGTAGTGACAATAGGGAGTGTCAGCTAGAGAGGATGCTTGTTCAGGAATTTCTTAAGGACAAGCAATTTTTGGCAGGGAGGACTGTAATATCTCCAATTAGAAATTCTGCTAATCGGAATATTAATTTTTGATCAATTTTCATGTTTCTAATGTCAAGAAAAAACAAGGTGGGCCAAGACCCATAATTAATAATTAAGGGAAAAACTACAGCCTATTCCTATAGCTTACAGGGGGAAATTTCATCTTTAGGGTGGTCCATGTGGCCAACATTAGATTTGGAGACAACTCCCTAAGTGGTAGCGTGGGAGAGGCTCTATGGGGGTAGCATAGTGAGTGGATGGATGAGGGGAATGCGTATTCCATGGTGGGCCCAAGGGAACGTTGGGGGCTCAATTGGTAAATGGAAGTGAAGGAAACTCATTTCCTCATTCATTCATCTTCTATTTTGATTGTCATCTTGACATAGCACACTTGTGCTAGGTGCCAAGTCTGCCCTGCTATTTAGCACATGAGATCTTCATGCGGAAATCTCAACTTCTACCTCTAGGGACTTTGAGTGCCCGCTCAAGAGAGTATTTCCACAATTTTGGTGAGGATTTGACATAGCAACAACAACAAGAGTGTGTAGTCCCTTCAAGATTGTGTAGAGGCAGCAGAGGCTACACAATGATTGTGCAGTGCAATCTGGAGGAAGTGTCAAGAGTGTGGGAGAGAAGAGGAGTTCAGACGGAAGATTTGGAGGGGAGGCTAGCCACCTCCTACCAGGGATTTTGGAAAAATTTTGGAGACATATACCAGCAATTCCAGCTAGGAGCCAAATTTCCCAATAGTTGGGTGAGCCAAGCCTAAGAGGGTCAATTTTCAAGCTCAAAACTTGGACGAACCCTTTCTGGGTTTTTCTGGGTTTATTGAGGAGAAGCCAAGATTAATTTGGCAGAATTTTCTGGGTAGGTTTGAGGTATCAAACCTAGATCCTAACTCAGTGAGCATCTAGAGGAGCTAAGAGAAAATTGGGCTAAAATTCTAAAGTCAATATCAGGCCAATTCCTTCACGGGTTATTGTGGGTTTCTTGAGAAGAGTTTGTGGTTAAAATCTTGGAATTTTCCAAGTAGCGTAGCATGACTTAGCAGCATTTGATTAGGACTAGCAGCAACATTTTCCGGGCTAGTTCGTGCAATCAATGAGCCACGCATAGCAGTTTCCAACACTATTTTGTTTGGGTTTGAGTTGTCCTTCAGCCTACCTTGAGCGAGACCAGGTGCAATATTTTCAACACCTCATTTGTACTCGTTCCCGGCATATTAATAAAATGGCTCAACAATGATTTTGGCTCCAAATTTTGTGTTTTAATGGTGTTTTCCTTGTTGCTATAATTTTTAGTCTATTTTTCTTGTATTACTGTCATTTTCCCTTTTGGGGATATTACATCATCACAAGGGAAACTTCAAGAAGAAAGGGCCAAGGAAGAAGGTTGATATGTCCAAGATTGAATGTTATCATTGTCACAAAATGGGGCATTATAGAAGTGAGTGTCTCGGCAATCTGAGAAGTATGAAAATAAATAGAGAATATATGGCTAAAGAAGTATCCTCTCCCAAGAGAGCAAAGCCTGAAGAGAATGACATAAGGGACTTGCATTACTAAGCCCCTTTCTCCTAGCTTTAGATATTTCATTTGTATATTTTATGTTTAGTTATAGGTTTAACATATTCTGGAAAGAGATTTTTCTTGATTTATACGTTTTTAGATTTCCCTCAAAGCTTTGGAGGGAACCCACAAAAACTACTCAAGATAAGAATTAAGCTATTGAATGCTCAATAGTTATGGAAGAATGCCTCAAGGATTAATAAGAATCCCTCACTATACAATGCATTGGAATCAAAAAGGTTTGTCAAAGAACCAAAGGTATGTCTTAGATTTTAAAGTCTTATTTTTCCTTTTTGGTATATCCATTCTACATTACTAATTGTTGTTGTGTCTAGCTCTCATGAATCTTAAATGATTCTTGTTTGGGATGATTCATCATTTGATGAATATACCCACCCTATATACCTCAATTTTTTTGCATAAATAGAACCCTAAAAAGGTTCTATGGAAACCCTAACCTAAGGATATGTTGATAATGTGTGAAACCCTAAACCTACTTAGGGCTATTACTGAAGAAATTGTTATTCTGGTTAATATAATGATAATGTCGTGTTTAGGATTTTTATACGATCATGGAAGCTCTAAATAATTAGGGTTGAAATGATGTTGTTCAGAATCTCGAACCTTTGAAGTCTTAATAGAATAAGGGTTTGATTTTCCATGAACTGAAACCCTAGGTTTTGCTTAGGTCTACAAGTAAAATCCTTGTTATGAAAGGTCCTAGGATGAAAACTCTAGGTATATATTTCCTTTGAATGCCTAGCTAGGTCTAGGTCAATGTATATATGATATATTAAATATTGTCTAATCATATGATATGATCCTAGAAGTATGTGTTGACTTAATTTCTAATGGTCATAAGTTTCAGAATTTGGAAACAAGCTCTAGTCAATGTTTGAAGTTCTAGGATGATGTTTGAAAAGTCTAGGGTTTTACATTTAAAGCCCTAGTAGTGGTTAAATTCTCTAGTATGTGTATCTATATGAATCTATATAACGTTTGTTGAGAAGTTATTTATGTATTTATTAAAATCTAGGGTTTATATCAAACCTTAGTAAAAGTTGTTCATGTTGGATTTGCCTTGATTGAAATCTAGGGTTTACATAAAACTCCAGTAGATAGTCTATCTTATGGATTCAAAAAATTTCTAGGGATCACTATATGACATAACTAATCTTTTTTCATCTTGATTTGCTGATATGATTTAGGGTTTGTATCAAACCTAAGCTAGATGGTTGAAGTATTGAAGTATATTTCCTTGTTGATTATATAAAGTACGAATTATTTCGCTATTATATAGTTTTTTTTATGGCTGACTTCATGATTCTACAGAATTGGTTGTACGTGTTGTCTAAAGTTATGCAGGTACATCATATTGGTGAAGAAGTCCGTAAGAGAATTTTATATGATGAACATGATGAGAAGAATGGAAGCCATGGAAGATAATCCAACACCGAAGGAAAAAGTTAATCTCCCTACATTATGAGGGAGCCTAGATATAAGAATTTTCCCTAAGTTAAGATGGAGGGCGCCACATAAGTCTTGATTGGAGAATATATACTGGAAGAAAATTTTCTACTGTGAATTAGAGAAAGGAATATTCTCTCAAATATTCAACTAATAGACCTATTGAGATTAGTTGAAGGGAAACATCGGAACCCCACATTTTTTCTTTGATTATGTATTTGAAATTATATTGTTGATTGAGGTTGTGTCTATACAGGTGAATATCTCAAAGGATTTGATAGCATGTTGGTTACCAATTATTTTGATTAGGAGAGATTTTTTATCCTCGATTTGTTGGATCAAGGGGGTTTAGGCTTTGTGAGTGAAGCATTGCCAGGAAAGACATCAGGTCGACACTTTGTGTTGATGTCTAGTGGGAGGGTGGCATTGGGTGGATGTGCACCTAGTTCCCTTGGTTGATGGTTAATTAGTAAGCTTGATTGTACTTATAGAGGCTGAAATATTTAGTCCATCTTACTCCCACCTAGACAAATTTCCATCGTCAATAATTTAGTCCATGGAATTGCAACGCCTAAATTGTTGAGTGACCAGTGGATAGATTTCCTTGGTCAGGAATCTAGTCCATGACATTTAAGTGCCTAAAATTCTTCATAGTTCACATATTTGAGATCTAACTTGTACTATTGTATTAAGAATACCTCCCTATTTAAGAGGGAGTGTTGAAGATTGTAACTAGGTTCGGTCTTCATAAATTAGTGTCAGTCTAGTCATACTGCCATTAGTGATCAAAATTGCTCTTTTGCATTTGCATATTAGGAGTCCCATACCAATAATTTTCACCATTCCACTAGGTCATGGATCCATTGATGGTAGTGATTTTTCATTAGTTTTCCCTCATGTGAAATTTGTTGATTCTCCTCTCTATGGTCTTTAGTCAGTAGGTCATAGGATGGGTCTCATTAGGTTCTAGGGTCTCACCATGGTCAAATTAATGAGTCAAGTGTCAATAAACATTAGCAAGGTCATGAGGAAGTCAATAAACTCAAAATCACAGCACCTGGAATATCAAAGAGATGTTTTATTTAGTTTGATGTAGATTTCACCTCAAAACCATGTTTTGAGGTGAAAACATGATACTTTGCCTTTATTATCATTTATTATGTAATTTTATGTCAGCATATGTAATAAGTCACATCTCAGAAGCTGTTATCTCCACAAAGTCATCACCCTGCCTTTCAGAGAAATTTTCCATAGCATTTTTAGCGTCAAATCATGTTCTAAGTAGATTCAGTAGAAAGAGCCCAGAAAGAGCTTTCCAATGGTACATTACACTCTCAAAACTGACTTTTGGATTGAAATTTATGCCTAAGTGAACAAAGGTCCCCTATACCCTAAACCGAAACCCCTTTCCCACCTTTCCCTAAACTTTATTGTATTAAAGTTTATTATATTCTCTTATAAAACCCCTTTTTCCCCATCTGATCACATAATCGCATTGAAAAAGTCTTATATAAATACGATGTCATTTAAAAAAACCACTTCCCCAACATACCTTTGAAACTTTATAATAAAATTTAAAGTTTTATTATAATCGCCGACTCGGATCCCTTTCCCTTTGCATCGGAATCGCAACAATTAATATATGCACCCCGATTGGCCCTTTGTTAAAACTCCGATGCGATTGCATTGAGTTCCCCTGATTGTATATCTCCAATGGCAAACCCCTAATTGACCCCACCCGATGTTATCCTAGCCGTCGATCTGCCCATCCGATCGGATGGCCCATACTTGATTGGCACTTTCAAATGCCTCCTCCCGATTGACACCCTCTGATTACTCCTTAGCCGTTGATCGCCCCATCCAATCGAATGGCCTACAAGCCATCGCGCTCTTCGGCATCAGCATTTTTATATTACACCCTGCCCCGCTCTCCTCTGATTTCCCAACGCCAATGTACCTTTGGGTCCCACCATATCATTCCTCGCCTATTCATAATAAAAGGGTTTCATCCCCTTGTAAAACTTAAATTTTATTTTTTATTCATTTTACAAAGGCCTCACCCCCCCATCGCTTATCCCCATTGCATCGGAGGAATTGTATTATGTCCCTCTCCCTCTCCCGATTCTGATTCCGATCAATTACCCAGTCCCACCTTAAAGGCCCTCCGCCTTTTCAAATGAAAAATCATTCTTCACTTTATGTAAAGCGAAAAACAATTTTTATTTATTTTTAAAGGGATTTCCCCGCTCTCTTATTGCATTACCCATGGGGCCTTTCCAATCGCATCGGAGTTTATGCCGCGTCCTAATACGCCTTCCCCTTTCCCCGATCCCCGATTGCGATTACCCTTATGTATTAAAACACATCGCATAGCACATTACAAGGTTCTCTTATATGTTGTATCCCCTCTCCCACCCCTTCCGATTCCGATTGCAATGCGGACCCCACCTCCTTTCCCTTCACTCCCTCCATCTAAAATCAGTTTTTCCCCTCACTAAAGGCATAATTTCATTTTGTGTTATTTCAAAGGCAATTTATTAAAGTCAGTTTTCTTCAGAGTAATAATAGAAAGAAGAGCAACAGTCAAAGGCCGAGAGCTACAATGAGACCGAGATTTTTACAACAGCAGGAAAATAGGGTCAGCTCTTCAAATTACCTATTTTTTATTCAACAACGTAACAGTAAATCTTCCAAAATAGTCAAATGTAATGCTACTCCTTCTTTTAGGCAGATTGTTAGTTCTCTTTTCTATCTTCAGATTTCAGTTCTTAAGCTGTTAAAACCCCTTTTCTCTGGATCTATGTTCCCACATTTCAGCCTATTTAATGTAATTGTAAATCATTTGTAAAGCAATCTAAAAGCAGTAAGTAGGGGAATAGTGTGGAAAATCAAGGAGAACGCTTTGCGCTCCATTGTAACAGTTTTGGACAGGGAATTAATAAAGAGATGCAACTCTGATTTGTGGGATCCATGTGGTATGAAATTTATCATTTTTTCTCGCCTTTGTGTTCATATGTAAATTGTTATGTGTACCATTCATTCATAAACATCTCTTTTGAATGCTTTCAAGATAGAAAGGTAGAATCCATTTTTATGCTCTGCCTTGGGAAATCATTCAATACTCTGTGTTTCTCTTCTGTTTGAAAAGGATCCATCTCCCATGCCCTTTTCAGCTCCTCACCAGTCTTTCCATTCCATCATTATTTAACTTTAATCGCTAAAGTTTCTTGCCTACCTTGCCCCATGAAATACCCTGTATCTTGATTTAATTCCCCAGTTTCAAACTGTCCCATTTTTCCCACACATCTCTGAAAATTTCATTCATTTAAACATTTTCCCATTATTTATACCTAGCCTAAAATCAGTTTCATAATTGTATTTTGTTGAATATCCTTTCACGGAGAGAGCCCTCTCCTGACCTTGTAAGGCTAGCTACAAGGCTGAGCATGGTTTAGATGTTTCCCTAATTTTCATTTTTCAGCCTGAGGTCCAGATCAGGTGCTAACAACTCCCACCTGGACAGATTTCCATGGTCAAGAATTTAGTCCATGGAATTGCAACGCCTAAATTGTTGAGTGACCAATGGATAGATTTCCTTGGTCAGGAATCTAGTCCATGACATTTAAGTGCCTAAAATTATTCATAGTTCACATATTTGAGATCTACCTTGTACTATTGTATTATGAATACCTCCCTATTTAAGAGGGAGTGTTGAAGATTGTAACTAGGCTCGGTCTTCATAAATTGTATTTGATTCAATATTTATTGTACTTGTCAAAATAATAAAGAAAATAACTTTATATTATTATTAAATGACTTATTAAAGCATTGGTTTCATGCTTGGGTCATATTATTTTAGTTCAAAGTCCCCATTATGGAATTCTAGGTTTTATTCTAAGTCTATATGGTTATTGTAGATTTAAATTGACTCATATTGGGCTTTTGAATCATGCGAATAGGTCAAGTATTGATTCAAATATGATTTATGGAGCCTCCACATCATGTCGGCCTTCAAGTGATAAAGTCAGCCTCAAGTACAGTAATTTTAACCCAGCATAAGCCTATAAATACATGGAGATTGAATTCATTTGGAGACATCTCTCACACACTCATAAATTTGATATCTTCTGCTGCATCAGGGAAAAGTGCGAAGTAAAGGAAGAGGTCCTTTGGAGTGCAGTTTTGGGAAAGCTAAAGGAGTTGAATAAAATAAAAATTTTGGTGCTATTCTCTCTCTCTCTCTCACGTGCTATAGTCTTGAATATCAAAGTTATCCATGATTTATTGCATCATTTGTTGCATCAGGTGTTGTCAGTTGCTGCTGCCAAGAGAAGTTGAGGTCGAAGTTGATTCTTCTATATTATACTGCATTGAGAAGTTGTATTGGGTAAAAATAAAACTCCTAGAAGAAATATCAAAGTATTTCCATCAAGATCGAAGTTACAGAAGTAAGGTCGAAGAAACTGCTACATAGTGTTGCTACTATTGTTGCTGCGAGATTAAGGAAGGATCAAAAGGAAGGTTGACTTGGTGTGGAGGAAGTCCGAGTCAAGGTCTAGAGTCTCAATAATTACTATTGAAGGAAGAATTACTAACTGGGTTTTCCCCAAGAGTGGGGTTTCTCCCTGACTGCTGGCCTACATCTGGTGTTCTTGATCTATGTGCATTTTCTTTGATATTTGCTTGGTGAACTAAGAACAAAAAGGATAATAAGAACATAATAATAAATAAATAGTATCACAAGTAAATAATAAAGAATAAGAGAATATTTCTGCCTTTCTGATTCTCTAATAGGAGACCCATTCTGGTTTGAATGACAATTTTAGGTTGATTATATTCCCAATATTTGGAGGAAAGAGGAAGAGAAAAAATTATTTCCCTTATTTTATCGAGGATAGCTTGTCAAATAAAGTTTGTGGAGGCCTTGATATTCTTAAATGTGCATTTTTTATTCCCCTTCCAAATATTCGAAAAGATGAATCTTGGATTGATTTTCCATGCTCTGTTGGCAATGGGACTAGCAAAAGCGGATTCACAGTAGAATTATAGCGTGGAGAGAAGATTATTTTATATTCTGTTAGTCTGCCAAAAGAGCATATCAAGGTGGTCCCAAATAGAATTAAAGAAGCTATAGTTGTTGAGAATATTGTTGACAATTTTTAAATTTTGAAACAAAGAAGGCAGATTGAGGGGCCCTAAAGACCATGACTTTCAATCTTGTCCCATGTCAAAGTTTTGTTCCATAATAGAAGCCATAGAAAAAGAGTGATTTTGGGCTAGTATTTGAGATTCCATCTTTTATGTCATTTTCCTTGATCATCCTCACTATTTATTCTTTTTAGAAGACTGCAAGCTTCAGAGAGGTTAAAATTTCCTGAAGGACGATAATTACAATGAAGAATATCCTCTTGAACCACAATTATTCTATTTTATAATTCTTTCTTGATAATCATGCTTTCATTTTGGGAGGGAGGCTTAATCCATTTCACACACAACTTCTGATATTTTACCATTGGAAAGTGCAAAGGGATGAGTCCAAGTGATGTGCAACTAAGATTTGTCCCTTGAAGATGAGGGAGTCCCTATTTGGGTGGAGTTGTTCATTTTGAGCTAATTTTTGGCATTGATGCCATGAGTCATCCCAAAATAGTGCACTATTCTTGTATCTGATTTCCCAAAAACTATGCTATTGGACAATATTTTTGTTGCTCCAAGCAACATTTTAGATATGGGAACCCTAATTTTTCTTTTTCTTTTCAAGATTTGATATTACTGTGTATTTAGGGCATACTTACGCTTCCACATCTTGCTCCATACCTACTGGATTTTGATCCATCTCCACCAAATTTTAGCACTTAAGGTTTTTTTGAGTATAATTTGATCACAAATACTAAGGCCTCCTTTTTTCAAACTACATATTTTGTCCCATGCAACTAGAGCCCATTTTCAGTCTCTTTTGGCACCCCCCTAGAGGAATATGTGCTTAATATTTCTGCTCTAGTTTATGATGGCTTTGGGTGCTGCCATTGTCGAGAGAATATAGGTGGAGAGGGATTGGAGGGAAAAATTTAGAAAAATCAAGTGACCGACTAGATTAAGGAATTTGAAATCCCAACAAGAAAGTTTGGCTTCAAATTTAGGAAGAATATTTTCCCATATCTTTTTTGTAAGATATTTTCTAATTATATGGCCCCTCAGGTATCTAGATGGAACATAGCTTCTATAAAAACTAAGAAAAAAAGATATATGAATTTTGAAAGCTAGTGGGGACCTATTGTAAAAGAAGCTTTGAGATTTTTCCATGTTAATGGAAGTTTCCTTAAAGCATTAGAGAAGTATAAAAGGATGTTTGTAAGGGTAGTGGCTTATTTGACAGTGGATATGCCCAAAAGAAGAACATCGTCCACAAACTATTGATGAGAAAAAGAGAGATCATGGTAACCAATGGAATACATTTTAACTCACAAAGTTATATGACTAAGTTAATAGAGCTACCCAACCCTTCAGCGTTGAGGAGAAATGTGTAAGGGGAAATGGGGGTCTCCATGCCTAATACCCCTTGAGGTGACAAAAGTGGTAGAGTGAGACCCATTAACTAGGATGGAGAAGAAAAAATTGTAAATGAGGGAAAGAACCCAATAAATCCATATTTCTGCAAACCAAAAAGTAGTGAGCATGTGAAAATTAAATTGCTAGCTCAATTTGTTAAATGATTTTGACATATAAAGTTTAATGAGAATACCCAAATACTTATTATAATTAAGTGAGTGTGTTCATGGGAAACTATTATTTTTTCTAAAATTTGTCTACCTTCCACATAATTAGTTTTCTCATGAGAGATAAGTTAGGGGAGAATGGGTTTTAGTTAGTTTGCGATAATTTTGGAGATGATTTTATAAATAACATTACATAGGGAAATAGGTATGAAATATGAAGGAGAATAAACACGATATATTTTAGGAATAAGAGATATAAAAGTAGCATTAAGGGTTATTAAGGCAAAGGACGAGATTCAAGAGTATTATACTACTTACCAAATATCATACCTGAGAATTTTCAAGCAAGAAACCGGTAGTAAAGTTGTCTAGACTTGGGGAATTTCATTTAGGAATTTTCATAATAGCTTCTTCCACTACCTACATGGTGATTTCTATAATATACCTTGCTAAACGCACCTAATTTTTTTTAATTAATTAATTTAGGTACAATATTCACACAATATCATCTTTATTTATACTTTAATAATTTGCCACGGTTTTGTGATGACTATCCACTATTCTTTTACAATACACAGTTGCAAGTCAAGCCTCAAATTTTAAACACAATGGTTTAATTCATTATATTTCATTTATGTTTTCATTTACTCATATATTTTTCCATTATTCCTTTTAATTAATAAAGGACATACTAGATACACACTAAGTTACTCTTATTATTAGACTCAATATAGTCTTTTAATCCACCTTAATATATGCCTTTATTATGAATGTAAATGTATTTAATTAGGATTAGATTTGTTGAGATGCCATTTTTTATCTAGATATAATTACTTCTGATATTATTTACCATTATTTTTAGCTTAGTCAATTTTAATCAAGAAATTATACACCAAAAAATCAACCAATAGAAATCATAAGAAAGTAGAGATTGCAATGCACAATAACAAGAGAAATCGATGTTTAGGTTATAGACTAGGGAAAACACCCATAGAGGGGAAGACCTAATACAACCTTTCCTTAGATATATCCTTCAATTATACATCAAGACATGGATAATATTTACCACAAGTGCTAAGATCTCCTCCAAAATTTCTGCTACATAATGTCAAACAAGGTCACTAATGAGAGGCCAATCCACTCACCATATCACAGAACAAAGTTTGGATCTCTTCCCTCTGAGGCTCAAACATATATGTAGGTGAAAAATATTCTGATCAAATTACAGTTCTAGAATAGCTTCAAATCTCGAACAAATCTAAGTTAAATATTAGCAAATAGATCGGTGTTGGCACCAAAATTCTGATCAAATCAATAGCTTTAGATCTCAGAGCACCAAACTTCAGATCACAAGAATAATGAACAGATATTGGACCACCATACTTCAAATCACAAGAATAATGAGCAGATCTCAAACCACCAGACTTCTAATCACAAGAATAATGAGTATATCTTGGACCACTAGACTTCAAATCACAAGAGTAATGACCGAACATTGGAACACCAGAATTCAGATCACAAGAATAATGAGGAGATACCATAATATTAAAGTTTAGATCATAAGTATAATGAATAGACCTTGAACCTATAACTTCAGATCATAAGTATAATAAATATATATTGAACCTATGACTTTAGATCATAAGTACAATTAGAAGATATCTAAACACTAATTTCATGTCATAGATGTAATGAGAAGATCTCTAATCGTTGATTTCAGATCATAAATGTAATGAGAATATATATAGATCTCAGACCACTTCATGTAAGAGAGCGGATGAGTAATTTATGTGTGTTTGAATTGCATCCCAAGGAGAGAAAATTAACATATCTATATAACCATCATGGGATTGTGCAAACAAGGTAGGGCATCCAGAGGAAATAAATTGGTTGAGTATTGGACCAAAATTTCTTGGGATAATGTGAGACAGCTAGAGATAGTGCAGAGAGCTCTCAAGATTGAGAGAAGCATTGTATTTTTTCATAGTCTTGACTTAATGCAATATACAAATGGCAGGGTTTTTAGCTAAGGCTTTCCCAGATAAATATTTGTGTTGTGCGATTGAAATTGTTTCTCTTTCTTGTTCAAGTGATTATGTGATCGTAATTGGTTTTTCCAATTTGTAGAATAGATTCAAGTATTTTGTTTTATCATATTACAAGATTAGTTGAATCTACATGGATTTTCTACATGGTATCAAAGAAGGAATCACTATAGAAGAGAAGAATACAATTTTTTTTTGAACACATGAATCGAAATTACAAATCTACTATTTAGGACCAGCAACAAAATCGTGATGTATTTCTGTGGATTGAGACTCGAATATTCCCTTGAGGGTAGTTTGAATTACATAGCTTGGAAGGACAAGATGGAGGCAGTGTTGGAAGACAATGAGCTAAAGGAGTTCATAGACAATGATATTCCCAGGCCCACAACAACAAATGCTCAAAATCTTGATGCATGGAAGAAGAATGTAGTAAAGGCGAGAGCGATTCTGTTAGAAGGAGTTCGAGATCATATTGTCTCTAACCTCCATGGAAAGGCAACTCCATATCATGGAAAATTTTAGGGGCTAATATTTGTAGGTGGGCTAATTTTCCATGTTTTTTCCAAGAAAATATTCGTTAATTTCCATTTTTTTCTAAAAATAATTCACCCAAGTTTTATAATATAAAATTATTTTACCTTAAATATCGCCAAAATTATATAGACATCATATATATAAGGATAATAAATTTCATTAGGGGAATTTTGAGGTCTAAAATGGGCCTCCTAAGAAAATAATAAAATAATAGCTAAACCAATAAAATAATATTTATGAATTTGCAATTCACTTTTTGCACCACAATCCATGTAACCATAGTTAAATTCAATTCAAAAATTGTACAAAATTAAAAGTAATAAAAACTTGTATTGATGTGACTATAAATAAGAATGACCTTTTCAAGGAAAATTCATTATCATTGAATAACTAATGCATTTGTCCTTTGTACTTAAATAACTTAAAATAAAATATAAATATAAATTTATAAATTATAAATTATATTATATGTTATTAATTAAAATTTATATTATTTAAATTGTATAATAACATGTAATTAATATATCATATAATATAATATAATAAATGTATAGGGATATGCATTATTTTTTTCAAGAAATATGAAATGACAATAATATTTATTCAAAAAGTGTGAAATGACATTTATTATGAGTACTTTACTTTCACTTTAAAAGTACTTAGAGCACTAACATGGTTAACCATGAGTTTTTATCCACCATTGAGAATGTGACAAGTAAGTACCTTTAACTCAAACAATGCCACCTCAACCATTAGGGATGATGTCATCCTCTAAAATGTGATTGATTCTCATAAAGTGAATTTTGATTGTATATTTTCCTTAGAAGGCCCATTTTAGACCTCAAAATTCCCCTATTGAATTTTTTTATAAAGATATCACCAAATATTTTATATTTTTCATATTAGAGACTAGCAAGATTCTCTAAGGTTTCTAAACTTTAAGATAATTTTCCATCCTTAAATTTTTCCCTGCTCCATATGTTATGTGGAAGGCCTTAACATATTTGTTATGATAACAACAACAACCACAGGAAGCTGGCACTAAAGGAAAAGCTCAGAAAAATCAAGATGGAGAAGGGATACACAATACCAAAATACTTGATGAAGTTCACTCAATGTCGAGATGAACTTGGAAGTCTTGTCGTTACAGTTACCGAGGATGATCTGGTGAGCCTAGCACTTCTAGGCCTTCCCAAGAGCTGGCACAGCTACCAATATTTAGTGAATGGGAGGGAGAAGCTACCATAGTGGGAGCGATTTTGGTCCGACTTGGTACAAGAAGATATTTGACGAAATACCAGAGATGGATCCTCATCAAAGACTGATGATGAGAAAATTGTGCATTGGATGGAAAGGAAAAGAAAGGGAAAGGGAAGGAACCCCATTCCAAATCATATTCTAGTCAGGAAGGAAAGAAGAAGGAGTTGTCGAAGATTAAATTTTTTCGTTGTCATGAGCTTGGACACTATGCCAAAAAGTGTTCGCAAAAGAAGGCTAACAAGAAACGCTCAAGAGGAGTATCAGGTGAAGAACTTACTTCACAATTCGAGTTGGATTTCACTCTCATTGCATGCATGGTTTCATTTTTGATGAGTTATGTGTGGTACTTGGATAATGGAGCTTCATTTCATATGATCGTGTTGCACTGAAAATTTTCACCTTGACATTTCGTTGTCTGTATGAGCTCATTATCACTCATACTTTCCTCCTTTGCAAGTATAAAAACATCAGTTCCTCATATGAAGCCTTGAAAATAAGAGAAAAACTCTCAAAAGTCTCTAAAACTCTAGTATCGCACTTTCTCTTTGTCTTACCTGCAGTCCCGCACCTAATGGTCATCTCTCCTGCGTACCTGGTCGCACTTTCTCTGTGTTAAGGGTGCGGACCCCTGTAAAAGATTAAAATGGCGCAAGTAAAACTCAAAAATCTCACTTTCAATCATTTCTAGAAGCTTCTGGAAGGAATCTTGCAGTGGAAAGTCTACTCTTTTCAGGTTCATGTATCCCATGCCTTAAGGAGCTAACCCCTTGATGTGAGGAGCTTATCCCTTTGAAGGAGGATTCTATCCCTTCATAGGTGGAATTGTAACCTCCTCTTTTGCACTATAAAAAGAGGCATAGGGTAGCCTCAAAGGGTTACTAATTGACGAAACATTGATGAGTTCAAGATTTAGTGTTATTTGAGGTAAAGTGCCGTTGGAACTTAGACTCCTCTAGCTGAGATTTTGTGAGGAAAGATTACATACCTCTATGTGTCTCGGTTGGAATAGTACAAGGCTTTTCAGAGTAAAGGAGATTCCTGTTTGGGACCCCGAGAAGACTTGTTCAACATCAAGGCTGAAAAGGTTGTAAGGTTTTTCTACTATTTCAAAGTTAATACAAATAAGTTTGTTTTTCTCAATAAGCTGTCATTTGATTGTTTATTTTATGGATTCCTTGATCACCATAATAGATATGATTTATGAATATATGCTATTCAGGTGCTATTTGATGTTTTCTTGTTTGTGAGTGCAGATCTTCAAAGATAACTCTTTCGGGCGATTGAAGGACGACTACTTCGAACAAGTGTTGGATCTAAGGTAGGATCTTAACACCTTTGTAGCGTTTACTTATAAATCGTGATATATCTAGAGAAAGATATATTTAATTGTCTGTTTGTTGCTAGACTATCTTCTGATACTAGGGAGATCGGTCTTGTCCGCAAGATCGATTTATCCGGCCAACAAATTGGCGACTCCACTGGGGAAAGAATTTGATTTTTGGTTTTTCTTTTATTTTGACTTGAGAAAACAAATTTTTATGGTTTTTGATTGATGTATACTAGCTTGGGTAGCTTAGTTTTACTTTGCTTTCAAAAATTTTAAGAACTTTTTTGTTTTTATTAAAGTTTTCTGGGGACCGCACTTTGTCTTCACACACAATGCGGGCATCTCTGCACTTTCCTTGAGTAACCTGTTCGGGACCGCACCTGTTTGCTCTGAAGCCTGTGGACCTTTCAATTTTTGAAAAACTTAATATTTCTCCTTCTAGTTTGAGTTTAGATTTGATTTAGGATTCTTAGCATCTACCCAGATCTGTATTTTTCTGTCAAAAAGCCTTGTTTATGAGTTTCTTTCAGCAAATTTTTCATCTCATCAATCTCTGTTAAGTTAATTGGTTGTTTTGAGTCTCTTTTTTGAGAAATTCTTAATTTGATTTCCTTTGGTCATTACTTGAAGGTTTGTCTTAGTCTTTTCACAATTTTTCATCTTTTTGCTTTTGTTTTTGCAAGAAAAATTCCCCCCTCATTTGTTGGGGGGGGGGGGCTAAATTGTGTATGAGTGTTAATCGCCTTTGAGTATTTTTATTTTTGATCTTTGGAACTCTCACCCAATTTTCTTTGGAGTTGTCTTTAGTGCGAATTTTTGAAGTTTCAGGTGTCGGAATCCGGTTAAAAAATTTGAGGTAAAATCTTGGTTTTTGTTATTTAAACTGGTTTTTTGAATCTATATATGGATTCAGCACCCTCAAAAACCCCTAGGGCACTTAGATTGTGCAAGGTTAGGAATCAAACTTCTCTTTTCAATAAATTCCTATCGGATTTTAGATAAATTACACCAGAAAAAATCACCGTAAAAACCTTCAAAAAGTCACACTAAAGACTACTCGATTTTCTTTACTTACACTTGATTGGTTCTTAGATTAAATTAGAATCATCTTGTGTTTGAGAATTCTCTTGCATAGATTACATTTTCATAATTAGAATTCTCATTTTTTATGCTTGTTTTAAAAGCACAAGAATAAAAATTTTGGAATTGATTTGCATTAGTTTTTCTTGATGAAATTAGTGCATTAGAGAATTTGTTATATTTTCTCTTAGTGATCATTTTTTTGCATTATCGGAAGTGAATGGAAACTCTCTCCTTACTTTAGTTAGGATTCATCGAATTGAAAAGATTACATTATCATATTCGATTGCATTCAGTTTTGGGTCGGCTCATAACACCATTGGTTTCATATCCATTTACCCTTTTGAGTAATAACAGCCTAAATAACACAACGCTTAATTAAAATTCATCTAGTAATTTTTAAATTTTTAGGGCTCTTTCCACCAATCTAGCTCAAGATTAGTGCTTTGGAATAGGTTGTAGTTAACTTTCCAAAGCAACTAAAACAAACAAGTAGATAAATCTTGCGGTAGGAAATAAAACCAATTGTAACTGGTACATTCTGGGAAGCTTCTCTTAAAGGAGTTAATCGCGAGATCATGTCCAAACCTTTGAGACAATCAATTATGTTTCATTGGGGAAGATAGAAGATCTACGTGCATTACAAATGGTAAACCTCAGATTAACCAATTTTTAGGAGCGTGGGGTCACTTGTTGGTAAACCTTGGATTGACCATGTCGAGGAGCCTTCAAGGGGATTGAGCTTTCTTACTCTGCCCTTGCGCATACAATCGGATCGTAGACTGTTCCCCCAGTTGTATTTTTTGTTGTTGGTAACCTTAGTGTCCGTAAACTTAAGATTATTTCCCAAGGTGACGGTGAAGGAAAGATCTCACTGTACCTAGAGCAGACGTCGACTATACTCACTTGGACTCTCTAGGGGGTTCTCTTCACTCGAGATGGTTTTGTGAATAAACTTGTGCCAATATGTTTCATTAAGCAGGTTGTCGGGGTAACTGTTCTAACCGCCATTTCTACATTAAAATTCTACGATGTTGGATTTCATCACCAACTAGTGTTTTTAGTGCGGGAATCTACTGTTTTTGTGTGGTTTGACTCCTAGATTTGATAGCGCGTGTTAATTTGTTTGTTTTTACTTTTTTGAGAATCATAAGGGCATGAATTGTGAATTTTAATTGTTGGGTGTGAATTGTGAATTTGTTAATTTTAGTTTTAAATTGTTAATAAAATTCCTTTGAAGTTGAATATAATATGGCTGTTAAATTTACCAACCAGGAACCCCTCTTAACGAGAATGCTAGTAATTTTCCTTGCTTTGGAAATGTTGGTCCTCCTTATATGGCTACTTTGTCATTACCTGGATTTACAATAGGTTTACCGATATGGTTATTTTCAACTTCGTTGGCCCCGAATACTCCAATTTTTCCACCTCAACCGGATGCTTCACCTCAACAGATTTCACCATCTCAACATCACCAACCTTATGTTGACCCTTTACCTTCTTCGCCTAATATTTCTTCCTCCATTTCTTCCTCTTCGCTTGGTAAAAGCCTTGACGCTAGTAACCAGGTCGCTAAGAAGAAGAAGAAAGGGAAGAAGAAGAAGAAGAAGAAGAAGAAGCAAGATAAGAAATAAGTCAACCAACCAACCATGGATGTAAGCGTTGGTAGTGGTGAGGAAACCTCAGCATACCATCGTAACAAATACCCTTCTTAGACACAGCAGGGTGACCAGATCCTTGTCAGTATCACGGTATTCCAAAAGGTCTTGTGGAAGTATGAGTGAGAAAATCTCATCAACTTTCCATTGATCCATCAACCAGTGATAGTCAGGTTCCTGGGAAAAAGGGTAAAGTTAGGTTTCCTTGTAAGTTATGCAACGGGAGTCATCAAAATCACATTTTCCCTCACATGGATGAAGCCTCAAAATTATTGGAAAACCTTATTGTTCCACAACAAGAATTTCCAATTGGTTACCGTAAACTTTCTCCCAACCTACCATCAATTGACGGAGTGATTGATCTAATTTCAAGTACAGTCTATCCCACTCTTCCATTGGAGAGTGAAACTCATATCACTCAAGTTGATGATCCATTAGTTGATCAAGTGGTCGATTCGATTTCACATTCGGTCGATCCCATTCTCCCTATAGATAGTGAACTTCATACTGCTCAGGTTCTTCTTGTTACATCAGATTCTTCTACGCCAGGGGGCTTTTCACCTGTTTCTACAGAACCCCCTCCAAGTACTGAAGTCTTTTCCTTTGATTGGAATAGACTGACAGAACCTCGTCTTCCTTCCTACATCCCTTTCCAAATCATTGTGAATTTTGGTGATCGGGACATACACCACACACAGTAGATGAAGGTGCTTCTGTTAGTATTTTATCCTCAACTGCTTGGAAAGCTTTGGGTTCCCCTCATCTTGTGCCTGTTACACAGAATCTGAAAGCTTTTAACAGAACCATTAGTGAACCTTTAGGTATCCTTCCTAAGTTTCCTATTACCTTGGAAGGTAAAACTGTCTGTATTGATCTTATGGTAGTTCGAGGCCCCTTGGATTTCAATTTACTCCTTGGGTGAGACTATGTCTATGCAATGAAAGCTTTCGTATCGACGCTCTTTCACGTGATGTCTTTCCCTCACAATGGAAATATTGTGACTATAGACCAGCTTTCGTTCCCTAGTCTTGATTCGAATACCAATAATTCGACATCCCTTAATGTTCCTCATACTAAAGTGGTATTTACCCTGCCACGGGTTAATTATGTGGCAACCAGTCTCATGTTTTCAGTTGCCGATGAAATCGAGCCTCTCATTGTTTGCTCGACTTCCTATGACTTAGATCCGGTAATTGACATGGAAAAACCTATGGGGGTATTTGAACACGATGTTCTTATCCCTTTTGAGTCCCTTGACATGGATTCCTTCCAGAGACACCTTCTAGAGAACACTATTCTTCATTCGAGGAAGACCTCTTGGAAGCCTGTTAGGAGTGTGTCCATTGACATGTGTTTCTTCTAGTTGAAAGCCATGATCAAGTTTCGAGGATAGTTCTTTTTCTTTGTGTCCTTATCGTTAAAAAATTAATCGGTGAGACATTTTGGAGGATAGTTCTAGGCTTTTTTTGTGTCAACCTCATTAAAAAATGAATCAATTAGTCGAGATCATAGTTCCTTTTCTTGTGTTAAAAGCATTAAAAAAAGAAACAAGCACCAAAGAGGATAGTTCCTGTTACTGAGTCAACCGAGTTAAAAAATGAATCAGGTATGAGGACAATTCTTTTTCTGTGTCAACCTCATTAAAAAATGAATCAGTAGGTAGATTGTAGAGAGTATATTGATATATTAGAAATAAGTAGTTTCTGAGGATGGTTCCTGTTACTGAGTCAACCTCGTAGAAAATGAGTCAGGTATGAGGAAATTTCCTTTTACTGTGTCAACCTCGTTAAAAATGAATCAGTATATCAAGAGGAAAGTTCCTTTTACTGTGTCACCCTCGTTAAAAATGAAACACGTTTCCATGAGCATAGTTCTTTTCTTGTGTCAAACTCGTTAAAAAATGAAAAAAATCCTCCCCTAATTGAGTCGAGCCTTTGACTAGATCTCGTAAATGTTAAGTCATATATTTAGGTTAGTTATTTCAGTTTTTTGAATAATTTTCTTACGGTTTTAGGTCGGGTCTTTCATATGATCTCGTAAATGAACCTTCATTCCATCCAGCTATTAATTACTAGCAGTGTACTTAGTTGAATGAAATGAAGCTGGGGGGGCATGCGCTCTAGCAGTTACGCTTAGGGGGCATCAAGCACAGTTTTCTCTGTTTCAATCTTGTGTAAAATGAAACCTATCTGAAGCATAGTTTTTCTCTGTTTCAAGATTTTGTAAAAATGAAACCTATCTTGAGTCGATTTCGGTTATTTTCAAGACTCGTTAAAACTCATGAAAATCCTGAGATTATTTTTCTATCTTTCATTCTCGTAAAACACATGAAAATGCCGAGTCCTTTCCGTCTTTTCCTGCTCGTAAATTAAATTGAAAGTCGACCACAAGAGTACATTTTTATCCCTTTTTCGAACTCGTTAAAACTTAATAAAAAGAGAAAACCATGAGTACATTTTGATCCCTTTTTTCGAACTTGTTAAAACTTACGAAAAAGCGAAATCTTGAGTTCTCTTTTAAGCCCTTTTCAGACTCTTTAAAAATGAAAATATTGCCGAGTACTTGACTATTTTAACTCGTTAAAGTAAATGAATGATCTTCCCTTCAGTATAAGTTTACCCCTTTTACGGACTGAAATGGACTATTTACGAAAAAGGCATACGTTGACTAATTATGGTCAATAGAGTTCTCTCCCGCATTATTTTATCCTTTGGTATGAGAGACTAAATTCCAGAAAAATTTCCCCCATGGAGTCTTCTCTCAAGTTTTCTTGACTCCCTAAAATTGAAAAACAGGGATTTCTCCCATACTGGACTCGTTAAAATGTAACAGTAAAGGACCTATTCAATTTTAAGCAGGAACGAACCACTCCTTCTTAGGGTTTGAATCTTAAACTAAGTTGGACTCATCCGAAGGATGAGCTTATAAACAAGCCAATGTTATCCTCCTCAAGATTGTCAAAAATAAATAGGTACTTGCCAAAAATGGTAGGGGAAAAGAGAGAAAAATGAACCTGTTTGTTACATTTTGATTTTCGGAAAGCCGTTAACCACTCTTGAACACGACACTTTTGTTCACCTGGGTTGGGAAAATCCTTTGCCTAACAGTTAATCAAACCATATTGAAATTTTTCAGCCAGTTTTTAGGTATTAGATTTGGGTCAATTGTCACCAAGCCATCTACAGTGTCATTATGTGTTCAAGAGGACAGTTCAAACAAACCATTCATCTACAAAATATTTGTCTTCCATTTTGACCATCCCTGAGGCAGTCCTTGCCAATATATTTCTTCAAAACTTGATCTATGATTTCGTGTTGTGGGCTTGCCTACGACGGATCACTTTCTATCGACGACAACTCATTATCTAGGAAGTCGATCTAGAAATCGTCAGTACCTTGAAATCTGCATGCCTCAATGGTAGGTTTCTCACCTTCGACGACAGGTTGCATCATTGACCTTCGATCAAATGATTCCGTGACATGTTCGACTTCAACTCATTCATTCACATTTCATGGATTGTACTGAGTACTTTGAGGGCCATTGACATTACTGGTGGTTACTCTCACACTTGTTAATAGTTCACATCATTGACTGGTAATCAAGTGGTTTCTACCATGTTCGACTTCGACACATTCATTCACATGGATATAATCGTACTAATTCGGGAAGCGGAAATCAAGACCCTAGATCTAGTTTCTACCATCCAGGCTGCGAGGAATTTTGTTATTCATTTATACAATGGACTATTCATAAACATATGGCTATGTCCATGCTGCGTCTACAATATTGATGTAATATTAAAATCATTTATGTATCAGAACAAGTTTAGTTAGTTTTTTATCTGAGTATGGGAATGCCTACCTTAGCGATAATGTATATACATATATACATTTTTCATTGAATGTTTTTACAGGATCCGACTGGGGTGTCCACAGGCTAATCCTTGAAATGATAAAGTACTTCACTCTTCATACATGACAGACACACTCTTCATCTATTACAGACTTCGCACTTTAGGGGGAAATCTGTTGCACTGAAAATTGTCACCTTGACATTTCATTGTCCGTATGAGCTCATTATCACTCATACTTTCCTCCTTTGCAAGTCTAAAAACATCAGTTCCTCGTATCAAGCCTTGAAAATAAGAGAAAATCTCTCAAAAGTCTCTAAAACTCTGGTATCGCACTTTCTCTTTGTCTTACCTGCGGTCCCGCACCTAATGGTCATGTCTCCTACGTACCTGACCGCACTTTCTCTGTGTTAAGGGTGTGGACCCATGTAAAAGATTAAAAGGGCACAAGTAAACTCAAAAAGCTCACTTTCAGTCATTTCTAGAAGCTTCTGGAAGGAATCTTGCGGTGGCAAGTCCGCTCTTTTCAGGTTCATGTATCCCATGCCTTAAGGAGCTAACCCCTTGATGTGAGGAGCTTATCCCTTTGAAGGAGTATTATATCCCTTCATAGGTGGAACTGTAACCTCATCTTTTGCACTATAAAAAGAGGCATAGGGCACCCTCAAAGGGTTACAAAACAATTGATGAGTTCAAGATTTAGTATTATTTGAGGTAAAGTGCTGTTGGAACTTAGACTCCTTTAGCTGAGATTTTATGAGGAAAGATTACATACCTGTATGTATCTCGGTTGGAAGAGTGCAAGGCTTGTCAGAGTAAAGGAAAATCCTGCTTCGGACCCCAGGAAGACCTATTCAACATCAAGGCTGAAAAGGTTGTAAGGTTCTTCTACTATTTCAAAGTTAATACAAATAAGTTTGTTTTTCTCAATAAGTTGTCAATTGATTGTCTATTTTATGGATTCCTTGATCACCATAACAGATATGATTTATGAATATATGCTATGTAGGTGCTATTTGATGTTTGTTTGTTTGTGATTGCAGATCTTCGAAGATAACTCTTTCGGGCGACTGAAGGACGACTACTACAAACAAGCGTTAGATCAAGGTAGGATCATAACACCTTTGTAGCATTTACTTATAAATCATGATATATCTAGAGAAAGATAGATTTAATTGTCTGTTTGTTGCTAGACTATCTTCTGATACTAGGAAGATCGTTCTTGTCCGCAAGATCGATTTATCCGACCAACAGATCAACAAGAAATAATTCTTGAGCAACTTGGAGGAGAAGGATCTACAGATGCACATCAAGATGGGATATGACATGATGTATAGCATGACCGACATAGGTATTGTTACATTTCAAAGGGAGTTGGTATTCCTATCACATTAAAATATTTCATGTATGTTCCTGGTTTAAAGAATAATTTAGTTTTAGTTGCTATTTTGGAAGACCGTGGCTATGATGTGATATTTAGCAAAGGACAGGGTTTCCTTCATGACAAGGCCAATGTGATCTGTGTGAAGAATATCAGTTCAGTAAAGAACCTCTACAAATTGGATGTAGAATATTGTGTTTCCTTGAGCATGAAAGTAGAGAAGGTGCAGAGCCAAGACATCAGTGAGTTATGTCATATATAATTGGGTCATCTACACCATGGCGCTTTGAAGATCATGCAACATATTTCTACAAGACTTCCCAAGGGTGCACTTGAGCAGTGAGATACATGCAAAGGGTGTAGATTGGGGAAGTATACCAAATCCACCTTTCATGATAAGGAAAGCCGAGCAAGGGTGATCCTTGAAAGAGTTCACTCAGATGTGTGTGGACTGTTCTCGAAAACCTCCACAAAAAAAACACATTTATTATGTGTTTTTTGTATATTATTGTTCACATAATTGTTGGATACTCTTCATGCAGAAGAAATATCAAACATTCTCAAAGTTTTTTGAGTTCAACGCACTTGTCGAGAAAGATATAGGGAAGAAGGGGCAGGATCTTAGGAGCAAAAATCGTGGAGAATATGTCTTGAACTAATTCAAGAAATTTTGTGCTTTAGAAGGAATTTGATGGGAATTGATAGCACCTCATAACCCACAATAGAATGAGGTTGCAGAAAGGAAGAACATGCATATTGTGGGAGAAACACGAGCGATGTTGCATGATCAGGGTTTACCATTGCCTTTGTGGGCTGAAGCATGCAACACAAAAATATTTGTGCAGAACATAAGTCCTCCTTGAATTCTTAGGATGAGTACACTAGAGGAGGATTTTTCACGTAAGAAACCAGATGTGGCATATTTTAAAATTTTTGGTTAATCATTTCAGAAAGAAGCTAGAGCCAAAAAATAAGTTTGGAATATTTGTGGGGTACACCGATACACCTCACAACTATTAGGTGTACTTATTAGTACACAGGATGGCAATGGTCAGAAGAGATGTGAAATTCGAAGAAGAGAAGGCCATGAAAATTTCCCTTGAGAGGGAGCTTCAGTTGCATGTAGTTGAGGAGATATTAACTCCAGAATAAGAACCTCAAGATGTGGATAAATATCAAGTAGAGGAACAAAGAGAGGAAGCACCAACTCATGCGGAGACATCCCGAGATGGAAGGAAGCGCACTAGAGAGGATGACAGGTTTGTTATTGATGCTAGAGAGAATGTGGTAGCACCCACATCGTAGCCCAGGAAGAGAAGGTCCCCAAAGCAGTACACTGGCTACATGGATCTTATGAGCGAGTGTGTAGAGATAGAGCCATCCTCTTTCGAGGAAGCAATACAACAACTAGTTTTTGGTTATTCCATGGTTGAGGATTATGACTCCATTATCACAAACAATGCATGGGAAGTTGTCGCAGGACTGGAGGGGAAGTCAGTTGTAGGATCCAGGTGGATCTTCAAGGTGAAGCAGGCAACATATGGGAGTGTGGATAAACACGAGGGAAAATTTGTGGTCAGAGGGTTCTCTTAGGTGGAGGGGGTTGATTATGAGGAGACCTTTGCAACAGTCAAAATGTATTACTCAATCAGATCCATCCTCACACTTTCAACGTAGATGGTATGGCAGATACATGAGATGGATGTAAATACAACCTTCCTCAATAGAGTGATTGAGGAATAGGTTTACATTGAGCAGCCATAAGGTTTTGATACATTCGAAAGAGAGTCACATGTGTGTAGACTCAAGAGAGCGATTTATGGATGAAAACAAGCACCTCGTGATTGGTACACCAGAATCGGCAATTACTTCACTAGGTTGGGCTTCACCAAAAGTGAGAAGATGTGAACCTTTACCATATTGTGGTAGATGGTAAAATTTTGATCATTGTACTTTATGTCGATGATTTTATATTGACAGGTGATGAGCAACTCATCAATCTTACAAAGAGGATCTTACAAGAGAATTTGAGATGAAGGATATGGGGTTCTTGCATTATTTCTTGGGATTGGAAATTTGGAAAAGAGATGGGGAACTATTTGTATCTCAGGTCAAGTATGCCAACGAGATTTTAAAGAAGTTCCACATGGAGGGCATAAAACCCATGGACACTCCTCTAGAAGTAAATTGGAGGAAGGGGGATGCTACTTCAAGCAAAGTAGTAGATGCTACCATCTACATGGCACTTGTGGGTTCACTCATGTATTTGGTGAAAACACGACCAAATATATGCTATGCAGTTAACCAACTTATTCAAGATATGGTTAATCCTTCCAAGCTCTATTGGAAGGCGGGCAAGCATGTGTTGAGATACCTCAAAGGCACCATAGAGTTTGGGTTATGATACTGATAGACAAAGGGAGTGAAACTCCAAGGCTTCACAAATTTATATTAGACAGGGAGTCCATCTGACAGGAAGATCACATCAGGGGGAATCTTCAGCATTGGGTTAGTAGAAATTTCCTAGTACAACAAGAAGGAGAGATTAGTTGCGATCGGGCTCGCAGAGGAAGAGCGGAGCAGTACATGGTTGCTAGTCAAGTAGCTTGTGAGGCCATCTGGATGAGGAAGATACTTGTTGGTTTTTTTGGTTAGCAGATGGATCCAACGATGATTTATTGTGATAACCATAGTTGCATAAAACTCTTGGTTAATCCAATTTTTCATGAAAGGTCCAAGCATATTGATATATGGTATCACCATCTCAGAGATTTTGTGCAGAGGAGGATTATGTCATTAGAGTACATTTCTACATAGGAGCAAGATGTACACATCTTGACAAAGGCACTATCAAGAGGAAAATTCGATTTCCACATAGGTGGGATCGGGGTAGCACACAATCCCTTTATTTTTGAGAGGGAGTGTTGAAATTGGAAACAAGAATAGGCTTCTAATTTGATTCTCCTTTAATTAAATTAGAAGGAAATTGTAATTCCACATAACATGACAACTTGTACAATTTAACTAAGTCAAGAAGACTTAGTTAGCTCAGTTAATTCGATTTGAGGGTCAAACTAGAGGCATGTAGAGTTCTCTCTAAGTTTTAGGGGGTCGAGTTACAATTTATTTTGAGTTGTAATTATTTGAGTTAAAATCAATTTAACTAGTTCTAATTGATGAAGGAGCTAGTGAGAGGTCCATTGAATTAAATATGATTTAATGCACATGCTGTGATCAATCAGATAACCGATAATTCATTATAAACAGTTGTTGCATGTCATTTCTGAGGAATACCCAGTTGATATTGGAGTTAAAGGGAAGTGTATTATCAGTTGTATAATTAGAAAATTGTACAGGTCATGCATGAGGTCAGCAGGAGGCCTTGGATTTATTACGCAATAAATTCTTGGGAATTTCCTAATTAATAGGGGCTCAATTTCCTCAAGAATGTGTAAGCAAGGCTAAGAAACCCACAGGTAAGAAATTAGTTAAGTATTCAACCAAACTTTATGGGATCAGAGTGAGACAGTCAGAGATATTGCAAAGAGCTCTCAAGCCCGAGAGAAGAATTGGATTGTTTCATATTATTGACTTAATGCAATATACAGATAGCGAGGTTTTTAGCTGAGACATTCCTCGGATACATATTTGTGTTATGCGATTGAAATTATTTCTCTTTCCTGTTCAAGTTATTATGCAATCATAATTGGTTTCCGCAATTTGTAGAATATATTCAAGTATTTTGTTTTAGCAATTACAAGATTAGTTGAGTCTAAGTGGATTTTCTACATAATGTCCCTATATTTTTCAAGTGACACAATAACAACATAATCTAGGTAGATAATTTCTTGATCTCAACTAAAGAGGCATTCTCCACAAGTCCTAGCTTATCTTTGGAAGACACAAAATTTCCTTTGGGGAGAGGCTTCATTCTATTAACTGCTTACTTATTAGTCAAGATGTATTGGATCTTCACTACTCCCTTCTGCACCATGTCACATATATAGTGATATTTGATGCCAATATAATTTGAATTTCCAGGGAGCAATGGATTCTCTAACAACTTTATACAACTTTGATTATCACAGAATATCACTATAGCTTCCAGTATTTGATCAAATAAACCAAGAAGAATTTTCTAAAGCCAAATTGCTTCTTGAGGCACAACACATGTTGTCATGTATTCAAATTTCACAAAAATTAATACCACACCACGATATTTTCTACTTATCCAAGAAATAATTTCAGATCCCAAACACAAACATCCATCGGTTGTACTCTGTCCATTTTCAATATTTCTGATCCAATAAGAGTTAGAGAATCCCCACAGTCTATTACCTGCAACATATTTTAGAAAATAATTAGCAACTTGCTCATCAATAGATATCTATAATAGATAATACAAGCCATAAAATAGCTTACAAAGCCCAATTTCTTCATAAACCAACTATGCAATAAAACACCCATGTCATTCAGACTCATATAACGCCCAAAAGTGTTATGCATCTAGTAAAAATGGAATTAGCATTATATGATTCAACGATCCAATCAATAGAATTCCTCAAGTCAGTAGTAGAGCTTCTACCTCATGAACATGTCCATGGAATCACAGTCCACGATGTCAAATATCAGTGAGGAGTTCACCAAGCTTCACACTTTCAATCAACTCCCTCTTACACTAGGTATAGAGATCCTCAACTCTTGTCAAAATCACAGAAAGTAGGTTCTTCTTCAACAAATTTGGATCAACAATAATATTCAAGACTTCTAGCCATTTTTGAAGTCCTAACAGACTTCTCTTCTTCATAGATCAATACTTCAACCAAGATAATTTTGTATGCTCCCTCTGAATGTAATGCTCATCAACCACAAGTATTCTTGGCATCTTGTTTTTCCATTGATTTCCATGACCTTGGCAATCTTTGTCATGTACCTTCAATCCTCATTAGGAGGTCAAGGAAAAAAAATACAACCAAGAAAGTTATATAAATACAAGAGACTATAAATAAAATAATAATAGAAATAATAAATAAATTACTTATCTCTTGAGGGTATATCAACACCCTCTTGATCTTGGTCTTCTTGCATCCTCATCCACATCATCATTAGGGAGATAGGGTTTCTTCTTTCATTTTGTTGAAGTAATCAATCCTATATTTTATTTGGTCATCTTCTCCGACCCTTATGATTTGTTAGGGTTTAAAATTTCATGGCTATGGTTTTAATTCCAATCCCTAGAATTTAACAATTCTTCAAGTTTGGTATAGAGTGTACAAACCCTAAAAATTCAACTTTGTATCAAAAAATCATAGGTATTTATTGTTCATTCCCTATTAGGGTTCATAAAACCTAATAAATAAAAACCCTCTTTGCAACATATACTCAATAGAGCATTACACCCTAGCTCAAATTCCAAACCAAACGCTCATCAAGACAATAAATCTAAAAAATCCTAACTGCAACATTGACCTTTGACCATACAAGACGTAGCAATGTTCAGAATTTTAGTGTCATCAAACTCATGCTAAAATAAATCATAATAACATGCACAACTTCCCATTAATGTGCATGCTCATCATGTAAACAACCCCGATACTCTATCATTGAAGACCAATTACTGAAGCTCTCACTAGAATATTTGGTGAAATTTCCGACGGCCAATTTGTTGCTATTCCGACACATAGTCGTCGCAAGAGCGACAGTTAGAGGACGGGAAAAACGTGGTTTTCCATCCCGTCGCAATTCCGACGCACTTAAAAAGTGTCGCACTACCGACACTTTTTCCGTCGCTTCCAAACAGGCGTCGCTCTTCCGACGTTTCCCAAACCGTCGCGCTTCCGACGTTTGTAAACTGTCACACTTCCTACGAAATGTGGTCTGAAGTTTTGAAAGTCGCTCTTCCGACGTTTGTAAACTGTCACAATTCCGACGAAATGTGGTTTGATGTTTTCAGCATCGCTCTTCCGACGTTTGTAAATTGTCGCAATTCCGACGCAATGTGGTCCGACATTTTGGACGTCGCTCTTTTGATGTTTGTAAACTGTCGCAATTCCGACGAAATGTGGTCCGACGTTTTGAACGTCGCTCTTCTGACGTTTTGAATGTCGCTCGTCTGACATTTTTATACTGTCGCTCTTCCAACGTTTTTAATCTGTCGCAATTCCAACGCTTACAAGGCGTCGGTATACCGATGGCGGGTTCAATTTAAAAAAAAAAAAATGAAACTTTAAAACAGGATAGTAAATCTCCAATATTTGTTATGAATTTTGGGCGTTCCAATGACCGTGAAATATTAATATAATAAACCACCCCGCAGCGCTTCGACTATAAACAATCATTTTTTTTCACAAGAGAAAAAATTTTATTTTGAATATATTATATGAAGTAAAACAGTCCATGAAGTCATTACATTTTTACATCTAAAGATTGGAACCCAAATATCCATCCAAAAAAGTGGAAGTCCCACCCCAGACAATGATAGAAAAATACCCCATGTCACATACAGGGACATGATATAAAACCCAGTAACAGTCCACATGGAGATTATCGACAATATGAGAAAGCATCCAAATATGCCCGAGGCATCTATAAGAAAGTGAAATAGCAGTATGTAGAATAGTAAAGCAACAGATAGAGTACCGACGTCCATTGTTCCAAATACAAATTAAAGTACCCACAATCCTTGAACAAATAAAATCGCTAATCATGTGAGGAGTGTGATATGTCCAAAATATAAAAATACCATCAGACCATATCAATAAACCAGCAACATAGACCAGTATCACTAGTTTTGAAGGCAGAGTGATAAACATTAATAATTTTTTTCACAAGAGAAAAATCATTGTTTTGAATATATTATATGAAGTAAAACAGTCCATGAAGTCATTACATTTTCACATCTGAAGATTGGAACCCAAAAATCCATCCAGAAAAGTGGAAGTCCCACCCCAGACAATGATAGAAAAATACCCCATGTCACATACAGGGACATGATATAAAACCCAGTAACGGTCCACATGGAGATTATCGACAATCTGTGAAAGCATCCAAATATGCCCAAGGCATCTATAAGAAAGTGAAATAGCAGTATGTAGAATAGTAAAGCAACAGATAGAGTACCGACGTCCATTGTTCCAAATACAAATTAAAGTACCCAAAATCCTGCAACAGAGAAAAACGCTAATCATGTAAGGAGTGTTATATGTCCAAAATATAAAAAGACTATCGGACCATATCAATAAACCAGCAACATAGACCAGCATCGCTAGTTTTGAAGGCAGAGTGATAAACATTAATCATTTATTTTTTCACAAGAGAAAAAACGATGTTTTGAATATATTGTATGAAGTAAAACAGTCCATGAAGTCATTACATTTTCACATCTTAAGATTGGAACCCAAATATCCATCGAGAAAAGTGGAAGTCCCACCCCAGACAATGATAGAAAAATACCCCATGTCACATACAGCGACTTGATATAAAACCCAGTAACGGTCCACATGGAGATTATCGACAATTTGAGAAAGCATCCAAATATGCCCAAGGCATCTATAAGAAAGTGAAATAGCAGTATGTAGAATAGTAAAGCAACAGATAGAGTACCGACGTCTATTGTTCCAAATACAAATTAAAGTACCCAAAATCCTTGAACAGAGAAAAACGCTAATCATGTGAGGAGTGTGATATGACCAAAATATAAAAATACCATCAGACCATATCAATAAACCAGCATCGCTAGTTTTGAAGGCAGAGTGATAACCTGTCAACACATAAAATAGTATCATAAAGCGGATACAGGAAATGTGCAAAGACATGTACTATTGATATACGCCTCACACAAAAAGCATCCATGATAGAGTAAAAATATGTATAAATCCAGGGTCAATTTTATGTTCTGGCTCGCTTGTTCCCGAAAATAAAAACCATCTGCAGAAACCCAGGCTCGCTTGTAAGATCAAGCTCGCTTGATTCCAAAATTGGTAACCATCTGTTGCATCCGAGATGTAAGGTTCAGGCTCGCTTGTTTCCATTAGTAGCCCGCTACATCATCCACCCTGTTCATAGCAAAAAGGTTCCTGTAGATATACAGAGAAAGAGTATAATATGTAGACCATATAAACATGGCTCTGTATTTCAAAAAACAGGTTTAAAATAGAAACAAGGCAACATTTTTTTTTCCAATTGTTATGAACATAATTCGACCGTGAAATATTAATATAATAAACCACCTCGCAACGCTTCGAATATAAACAATCATATAAACATGGCTATGTGTTTCAAAAAACAGGTTTAAAATATAAACAAGGCAACATTTTTTTTCTAAGTAAAGTTAATCTATTAACAGTGGGAATAAAATTACACCGAAGTCAAAAACATTGCCCAGACTCATGGAAAATTTGTCATCAAAAAATCAAAAAATTAAGAATAATGCCCTCATATAGAGAAATTAGTCTTGAACGTTTACAAAATTCAAAAATATTACAGAGGTCCATCACAGTAATATAATCTAAAAGCAGCCCAATTAAGTGGGCTGCGAAGCAAGAAAAACAAATTAACCAAACTACTCCTCCGGCTCCTCGACGATTCGGCACCATCCTTCGGAAGGTCCAGGATCGCTAGGTGGTACCTCCACAGTCATGCCACCGCTCCCCTCCTGAAGGCCCGAATGCTGGCCGGCTTTTTCTGAGCTCAGATCCGCCGGACGGGTGCATTGTTCTTCCATTTGGGCCTCCTCACGGAAAACCACAGTAATTGAAGCTGTGATTCGTGGGCGGTTCAGAGAGAAATTAAAGGAAAAAAGTGCAGTGCACGTCGTGGGAGAAGGTGAAGCGGTGTGGAAATGAGGAGCAAGGGAGCCCATACGGTGGCCAGATCCTAGAACCCGACCCCGCCCACTTCTAGTATCTGGATAGCTACCTGTGTGATAATCACTGGACTGGGAAGATGACTCGATTGAGGGGCTGGAGGGAGCGCGCAGGGGTTGACCTCTAGTGCTCCCCCTGCGGCAACGCATTCTTTGACGTAGGTGAGGCATGGGTGTAGTCTCAGCAGTGGGCACAAGAGGAGACGGAGAAGCAGAATTCCAAGAAACAGAGGAAGATAGACAAGGACCAGACCGAGAGAAATGCAGATATGCAGCAAGGTCTAAGCAGCAGTTCAGGTGGCCACTTCTCCTTCTCGTCACAGTGAGCAGGCAGTGTAACCCAGCAACTGGATCGTTTGAAAAACCATAGCGAAATTCCATTTTATCGACCCGACTGTAATGCAATCGAAGGACGCCTGTCATAATTAATCTCTGATCATTAATGAGAGCCAAAGGCCGGATCATATTGGAGCATGCGAAATCGCTAACAGGAGTGGATGTCCGATCTTGAACAGTGTTAAAACTTAATGCGATTTGATGTGAAAACCTTGGAACTTAATTGAACAGCGTTAAATCTTAATGCGATTGATATGAAATCGCCACATCCATGTCCCATCGCCTTAAATGTCATCGAATGCACCCGCATCCGAGAACAGGGCAACATTTGATTGAGGACACATGGCAGAAATTGATTGGAGCGGATCTTTGTTTGGGCCGCTCACGCGGTGGAAATCCGGACCCGAAAAATATTAGGGCGAATTTGATAAGAAATTCGCGTCACAACTCTCCCTCCGTACGCCAGCCCAAATTCGGACCTGAAAAAGATTAGGGTAGAATTCAATTGTTTTTCGCGTCACAAAATTGGCCGATGTTAGCAGGCTATTTTGGAACATGAATTTGGTTTGAATTATGGTTTATCGTTGTTTGAAGTCCGGCGGGCTCGACTTAAGAACAATTTTGTTTGATCCCATCTTATAAAATTTGTGTTGGTTTTCTTTTATAATACACATATTTATAATAAATCATGGGAATACCACACTAAACATGTGGAAAAGTTATATAAATTATTGAGAACAGTCTTTTTTATGTAAAAATATCCAAATGTGCTTTTTGTAAATAAGAATTCGAGTATTTGGTTCATATTGTTTTAAAGGAAGGAGTGAAGTTGGAGCCTCAAAAGATGCAAGCTATTACAAAATGACCTATTCCTAAGAAAATCAAGGTTCTTAGAAGATTTTTAGACTTACATGATATTATTGATAATTTGTTAAGAATTATGCATGCATTTCAAGTCCACTCACATATCTCTTGAAGAAAATATCATTTATATGGAATGATGAGGCTACTTTGGCATCCTCTCTTTTAATGGATGCCATGTCTTCTACACCAACATCGGTTGCACCTACTTTTGGTAAAACATTCATAGTAGAGTGTGAGGCACTAGGGCAAGGAATTTACGTAACATTAACACAATAAGGGATATCATTGGCTTTTAAAAGCAAGGAATTCAAGAAAATATTTGGTGAAATCTACGTATGAAAAATAAATGGAAGCAATATTACATTCAATAAAAAATGGGGATAGTATATCATTGGGAGGTACTTTAAAGTCAAGATATACCATGATAACATAAAGTATTTTTTGAAGCTATGATTTTCATTAGAAGATTAACAAAAATGAGGAGAAAAAATGCAAAGTTTTAATTTTGAGATAATCTGCAAAAAGGGTAAGGAAAATTTAGTACATGATGCTCTTTCTAAAATAGAAGAGGCCTCAAATTTATATCCAATTACATTTTTTATTCCTAGGTGGCTAGAAGAAGCTTTCCATAATGGAAAATGACAATAGTACTAAAAAAAAACTAAAATTTATAAAGGAAGGGATGAACTCTATGGAGCATTGGGAGTGAAAGAGAGATATACTTTGGTGCAAATGTAGAATATTTTTATGCACGCAAGCATATTTGAATAAACAAATATTAAGGGAGTCCCATGTCTCTCTGATGGTAGGACGCAGGGTCCCTTAAAACATCTCAAAGGATCAAAAAATATATTTTTGGAAGGAATGAAGAAAGATATTCAAAATTTTGTAAGAGAAGGTCAGGTTTGCATAATAAATAAAATATAGATGGTAAAATCTCTAGGGTTACTTCAACCATTCCACATGCATATTCAAAGACTAGAAGATATATCAATAGACTTTATTATAGGGTTACTGAAATATAAAGGTAAGTATTACATTTTTTGGTCATTTATATAGACAAATTTTGTAGATTTTTTTTGTAGAGCTCAAAGTACATAAACAACAAGCCAAGTGGCAGAAGTGTCCGTGAAATAAATTCATAGTCTTCATGGTTTTCCTAAAGTAATAGTAACAAGAAACTTTTGGAAATAATTATTTAATATGAGTGGAGAAACACTAGCTTCCATGAGTTCTACATATCAAACACAATCAAATGGTAAAAAAAAAATAGTTAACAAATGTTTTTAAGGTTTTCTACAATGTTACTCTTTAGAAAAGCAATCTTAATGGATGAAGTGGGTTCGTCAAGGAAGAATGGTAATATGATACTACCTATCACACATCTACTAAAATTTCCCCATTTAAGGCCCTTTATGGATATCAAACTCCTAGTATCTCATACTTTTTGCAAGATAAGTCCAAAGTATAGGAAACAGAGTCACATATGGAAAATACTAAAGAAACTTTGAAAATTATTATGGAAAACCTTCAGATGACATGAAACATGATAAAACAACAAGGGGAACAACATTGAAGTGAAAGATAATTTGAGGAGGGTAATTGGGTATTTTTTAGATTATAGCATTATAAGCGATCTTCATTCAAGAAAAAGAAGAATAAAGAATTAGCTCAAAAATGTTATGGCCCTAAATAATTATTCATAGGATTGCACAAGTGGTATAGAAGTTATATTTTCCTTCTTCTTGCATTCATAATGTTTTTCATGTATCTTGCCTAAAAAAGGTTTTGGGAAAAAATATGCCAATGTAAATAGAACTTCCAAAATTAGATGAAGAATGAAAGTTGATTCTTGAACCACAAAAAGTTATAGATAAACATTTTGTATCTCTTTGACATATAACCATTATGAAATACCTAATCAAGTGGAAGAATATTCCTCTAGAAGAAGGTACATGGTAAAATGATCAATTCATGATGAAATACCCACGGCTAAAGGGTTCGTTTGAAGTTTTGACAAAGGTTTTGTTATATGTTTTATATAACGTGCGGCGGCATAGTTTTATTGTTTGTTAAGGTCCCACACAGTGATAAAATTTGAAGGGCAGGTCCGAATTTCAATTAGAAGGGCATATATCTATGTCGCCCTTCCATAATGAAAAGCTTTAAAAAAAAAACTTTTCAATTGACCACAATAAATTATTTTTACATTTCATTTTTAGAAAGACAAAACCATCAATCTTTATATTAATAAAAGACTGTTACATATATAACAATGAAGAAGGCTCCATCTTTCATTGCTTAAATATCTCATTGGCAATGTCAACATAAGTCTTGAAGACACTATTATAAGAATTTGGATACATACCACCGGGATATAGGAGATTCTTATGTGTCAGATTGTGTAATGAAATTTTGACTTTGTCTCACAAGGAGCAGCAGCATGGAGGTCTGGATTTTTCTTATAGAACTTTTTTATTATTATTTGAAATGTTGTTTATAGATATGAAGAAAACAATGAAATTATGAGCATGGTGGACAATTAGTCAAGCTCATGATGCCAAACCATGATGATGTAAGTTTGGAATTTAACATTTTTACATGTTAAAGACAAATAGTCAAAATCACTGACAACTTAGTATTCCATAATTAATAATCATTCCATGTTCACTTTTGTTAATAGGTTTATGTCACACGATGATCTCTCTTCTCTGGCATTTACTTGTATTGAAGATCACTATTCTAGGAATAAGGAGTTATTTTCTCCAAAAATAACCCTAGCCAAACATTGACAATGCATCAAGGATATCTTTCTATGCTTCATAAGTACATATGTTCTACTTCTAAATCATGTCTTGGAAGTGGTTGTTTTGCTATAAATTATTCACCAGTTGGTTTCATACCAAAGTCTTTTTCTCATTTTCAACATCCAATACATGAAAAAGATAATGGTTTAAAACAACATAAATATTTGAAATTTTGCAAGAATTGTCTGGCACACTTTGAATATGAATTTTGAAGTCAAGTGCATGATGATGTATAGGATCAAGTGTCATTTTGAATACCAAATGTTTCACAAGAAACTTCTCAACATGCTACCCTACAGTAAGGATTAAATGACAATATTGCATCAAATATTTCCATAATAAAAGTGCACCTCGGCCATAAGACTAAACAACTACAAATGTTGTAGATCTAACAAGACCACACAATCAAATGTATTCCACAATGCCAATACTATATGAAAAATGAAAAGGAGTTTGCAACCAAAAATACCTTAGGCAAATAGTTCAATTAGATACACCAAACCATCAGCAAAAAGGAAAACCAGCCTACTCAAAAGGCAAGCGCTTACCTCCTTTAACAAAATTTTGAGTCCCGAAACAAGGGCCTTTATTGTCTTGTCAATGCCCCTAGTAATTTGAACGGGGTTTGCACCTGCTGCAACAACCTAAACAAAAGGGTTTCATTTCAAATTATTTTCCACAAATTTAAGATACAACCATTGTCAGTTTTGTATTTCCTAACAAGCTCATAAATTTTGACAAAAGAACCAAAATTTTTTAATACCTGATAGCAATTTTATCACTCAAAAACTATCTTAGACTCAATAAGCCCAACCCAAAACTAAAAAACCAAACACCATAAGACCCTACAAAAATGAATAGATGATCTTAATCCAGTACTATAGACAAAAAGTTACCTTTACACCCTCACTTATTAAACCCTATGCTGTTGAATTTTAACTTCAACTGCTGCAGCAGAAGGACGGATGTAGCAGCAACATTTTTTTTTGGAGGTTGCTTGCACGCCATCCAGAAATTTAATTCAGCATTTAAAATTCCTGCAAGTTTTTTTGTATACGGCCGCAGCCATATTTCTGTACAGGATTATATTTAAACACAACAACCAGCATTAATGCAATTCACCAACCAGAAATTAAACAAACAAAAATTTACCCCCAAGTTTTGTAAATTGAAAAGGAGGACACGTGGAGCATTAATATTGGATTGCATGAAATTGAAGGGAATCTGAAAACCTGAAAACCGGACCCAGATTTTTTATAAGGCACATTGGATTGAGAACTCGCGTTACAAATTAGACAGACGTCAGCATCCCATTTTGGAATGCGAATTTGGTTTGAAATTCAATCTATTCAGACTTTTGAAGTCCGACGGAAAGGGTTCTTTAATGTTTTGATAGTTTAATTTTATGTATGCTTTAATATATACATATGTTTTAAACATATGTTATATATATATCATATGCAAAATGAAAGGTGGGCCATAGAATTTAGTTTTAATTTTATTTTTTTTTAAAGAGGGTTTATTATAATATGTTTTATATGTTACGGCATATAAAAATAAAAAGGTCGAAAAAGCTTGGTAGTTTTTTTTATAGACAGTACGTAAATTTTTTATTACACAGCAGTGTGTAAAAAGTGAAAGACTGAGTGTAACTTTTAAGTGTGTATGCACAGTAGTGCGAAAGGGAAAAACACAGCAGAGTGTTTTAGAGACAGAGTATGTTTGTTTTGAACAGACAGTGAGTTGGTTTTATGCACTGCGTTTTGTAGTAGTCATAATTTTGTAATCCCTCTCAGTGAGGAAGTAGTGTAATAGTTTTTTTTTGAGTTATTGAAGGGAATAGAAGTTTGTTTTCAAAGTATTGAAACTTTGTCTCCTGTCAAAGAAATTTTTATTTTCTCTATGTTAGAGGAAGGGAGATTTATTCTCCATTCATTGGTCTGGAATTTTTCAATATTCCAACATGTGCAAGAACAACAGATGTTGTGGTTCCATCCCCAGCTAAATCATTTGTCTTTGCCGCAGCTTGCCTTACCAACTTGGCCCCAATATTTTCAACTTGGTCCTCTAATTCAACCAATAAAAAGGCCAAAACCATAGCATTGAGATACATTTCATTACACTGTCAATAACAATAAAATTTGACTCAGCCATAACCCTTTCCTTTTATTTTTGTGAAAAGCTTTATGCATTACTCTAATGTGGCTAGTCCATAGGCCAAGTAGACCAATGGGTAACAAATATGTTTCTTTTCACCTTTGAGTTTTCAAATTATGCCTACCAAATCTAAGACATTTAAGAGGGGGAACTAATACAATGTTAAAAAGAAAACCAGAGCACACATCTACAAATTACCTCCTTAGCTACTGTCACACCATCATTAACTATTTTTGAAGAACCATGCTTGCTCTCCAAGACAACATTTTTCCCTTCGCCCCAAGGGTGACTCCAACAAGATCAGCAAGTTTGTTCACACCACCTACAAGACAAATTGACAATGCTTTCAGTAAGTGTGCAATTGAATTCCAGACCATATGCCAAAACAACCCTCCATGAAAAATTAAAATAACACATTAAAATCGAATATAAGTGGACAAGGAAATATCCACCGCAGTAAAGTTTCATGTGCAGGTGACCTTCCTTTAAACATAATTTTTTCTCTGACCCGCAATTTTTTTGTCACTGAGCCATCCTTGTTGAAGTACAACTCCTTTTCTATAGCTCTTGTACTAACTACCTTCTCTCTGTCGCGTAATCTCAGAGTCCCTCTTCTGCTTGAGCGATTAAAGGAAATGGGTGAAAAAACTGAAAGAGAAGACAATTGTCTGCCATAATTATCGAACATTGCACCCAACTTCTTCCCCTTTCCATTGTTACCCAATGAGGTAGATGTGGCAATTGTTGTCATACTTCCCAAAGCAGAGGCCATATTCTCTTATCCTAAATATAGAATTACAAGATCTTCATATTAGTATGAACCTTAAAAAACATGACTCCCATTGCTAAAAACCACTTTTAAGTTGTAACAGGCAAACTAAATAACTATCGCAACTTTTGGAGAATTAAGAGAGAAACAAACAAAGAGAAATACAACCACAATCCTCATTTTAATGAGACCGGACTATATATTTGCATTAAGATAATAGAAAGAAATCACGACTATATTAAGGCTAGCACAAAACAATCTTTAACCAGTGTCTCTCGTGGCCTTCAGGTTGCCATGCTAGAGGTTGCATATTTTTAATTTAAATTCTTGACCTCTCATGCCCATCTATGAATGCATCCAATGGGATATCTACATCAAATGCTCCTTTATATCACCAAAAACAAATTCCCTACTACAAGAGCACCAGTATTGATGGATCACCCCACACCATCCCACCCACTAGAAACAGTGAAAAAGGAAACCCGAGAAAACTACTGAAATATCTCAAGATGACTATATGGGTGGTTCTTATGAATCAACCAACCATTGAGAACATGCTCATCAATCCAAACCATGAGTATTATGTGACAATATTCAAGTAGGCACTGAATCGGATTTTTGAAGCTATGTTAGAGAAACCCTAAACTCTCACTGAAAATAGGTGAAATGTGGCACCACTCAGAGATTGACATGTGCCAATTGGTACAATTGGTAGACAATTGGCATGCTCAAAGAACGAGGTGATGCAGGAATGACATGAGGGAGAAAATATCATAAAAGCCCCAAATCTGGAGAACTAAAGCTCATCACCAACCTGAGATTGACAACTTTACATGATGTAACCTATGAAATCGTAAATGGAGAAATCATAGTAACAATAAAGTAACCTATGTAACAATAAAGTCGGATTCATCCTAGGAGTGGTAATGGGAAATCATAGTGAACAACAGGAAACATGCATAGTTGCTTACAATCAAATAGATGAAAAAACACATACAAAAAACCTAGATAATAATCATGAACAAGCTTAATATTGAATTATGAACTGTAAAGGAACTTACAAAATGTGACATTACGAACCTGGTCAAGCACACAAGCAAAAATATCCTGGACATGACCTTGGTTGACAAGTATTTCTCATGATGCAAGAGGATTTGTACCTGCATTTCCAAGTCAATCAAAATCCATCATTATCTATACAATAAATACAAGTAATTGATGTAGTATTTTTTACTCTAAGATGCATTCTTATGATAATGTTAGAACATATGTTGAAAATTTCAAAACATACCTGAATAAGCTACTCTTCGTTTCAAGAACAATTTATTGGAGTCGCATGAACTTGGAACAAGCCTCCCACGATCTGAAAGAGTAGCAACTAAGTCAACAGTGACTTTTTTGTTGCTACGCTGGACCAAGGGAGGTTTGCTCCAAGATTAAATCGCTCCAATAAATTATTCTCTACTAAACAGGGCCAACCACGTGAAGGTGGAAGCTCTTATGGCCCCTCCCCCCTCACATCACTCTCAATTCCCCAATACCCAATCTATATTTCATTTTTTACTTTCATGAGCATAAAAAAAAAAATTTCAATAACTAATAAAAAAACAATTCAACAAAAAGTACGCAAGGAAACATTGCAATTAATGCTTGACATAAAAATAGTATGATAAATGAGTTTTTTATATAACGCAAAAAACGTTCCAAGTATGGTAACGTTTGTCTTATAATAATACAATATTTTACATTGTCAAATTTTCTTTTTCTTCTTCCTATTTTTAAAGCTTCTAATTACATCATCAATATCATCGTGCTCTGCTCCTGTTTCGTGCCTTTCAACCCGCACTGCTGACCTAGTTGCGTATTCACGATGTCTGGGCTCATCCAGTGACGGGGCATCGCCTACAAAAACAGATAATATTGAATTTTAATTGTCAGTTTTTAAATATCATTGAACTAGTTCGGTAATATTAATAAAAAAAATTGCAATGAGATTATTTACCTGGTGCACCAGTTGTCACCGCTGACCTAGTTGTGTATTCACCATGTCTGGTCTCATCCAGTGACGGGGCATCGCCTACAAAAACAAATAATATTAAATTTTAATTGTCAGTTTTTAAATATCATTAAACTAGTTCGGTAATATTAATAAAAAAAATTGCAATGAGATTATTTACCTGGCACACCAGTTGTCGCCGCTGACCTAGTTGCGTAGTCACGATGTCTGGTCTCATCCAGTGACGGGGCATCGCCTACAAAAACAGATAATATTAAATTTTAATTGTCAGTTTTTAAATATCATTGAACTAGTTCAATAATATTAATAAAAAAAATTGCAATGAGATTATTTACCTGGTGCACCAGTTGTCGCCGTTGGGACTGTTGCCCTGTCTTCCTCTCTGGTGGTAAGATCCTCAAGGGAAACATTTCTCTGTCATTTAAACAAAAAACGTTATAAGGACAACCATCAAGGTATAATTAGAAAAAATTATAAGTGGAAATTAATTACCGTCACAGCCCTCACTGATAGTAGCATTGTCGGCCTGGTCCCCACTACAATGATCAGGTTGCACGTGAGGATCATCTACATCTGGCTCTAAAACTGGGTTATTTGCCTCGTCGGTAGTGCTGCTCCCCTGATTTAAGCAAAGTTGTTAGACATTAAATTTATGGACGAAAACAAACATATTGAAAGGTTAATGTTTTACCTTATCAGGCATTCTAGATCTTGGGACTTGCCCCAAGCTTCTGCGACGTTCAACTACGGCTTGATAGCCGAAATGGAAAGCGATATTTTTATCTTCCTCTGTAGTTTATGTTCCGAAGTCATCACCCTACATTACATATGATTGTGTATTTTTAATCATATTTGATATGATTACAAAAATGTTGGAAGGTGATACAATTAATTATAAGATGTTTAGCTACTTAATTACAATTCTTGCGGCTAATTTCAAGTAGCTGCCCTGGCTTATCTTGTGATGGCCATTTTTTTCAATCCTAGCTTTGGTTGCCTTTGAGGTGTCAGGCAACCTAGCATCAAAAGATTGAAGTCAGATATGACGTAGCACACTTTTATTTTAGACATAGAGAAAATTAAAGCTATTGAATTAAAGTTGTAATTTACCTTGCGGGTCCAGTTGGCATTTTTCCTTCTTTCTTTGCCCTTTTCTCTTTTCTGTCATGGATAAGTGCTCTCCACTTACTCTCTGGAACTGTGAGAGGACGCTCGTATCTAGGGTTAAATTTCAATTGCATCCTATAGGTGTCCCTGGTATATTTCAAATATTTGCCAGCTACCCGAGCCACCGTTGTTCTGTCAAATGTGCCGACCCCAAAAAGTGCTTCTAGATAATCTAGAAGTTCTTTTTTCAGGTTGGAATTCTGGGAATTCCACCCTGTGCGTATGGTTGGGCCAAAAATTACCAACGCATGGCTCTCCAAAAACCTGTAGAACTCATTGTTTCCTACACACACACAAAAAAAAAAAAAAAAAGGAAGAAGAAGAAGAAGAAGAAGATATTATCATTAATTTAAAAATAAAAATCATGATAAATATGTTTTAGATAAAGTACATGAAATAGTTAAAATATTAAAATTTACCTGGGAGTTGTACGTGCTTTATAGGGACACCTTCATCGTTCACTAACAACGTTCCACTAATGGTCCTTGTGGAGCTGACACGTGTAGCTCCAGGAAATGCAATAATGTAGTTGGCCATATCAACCTCATCATTGCCAACACGTTCAGCGGTTGGCTGGGTGTCTGCTTGGGCAGGGTGTGTTTCTTGGCTGGCACCTAAAGGATTAGAAGGTGTACGAGAGGGTTTCTGGGCAATCTCTTGCCCTTGTGTCCCACTACCACCAACACTGGGTCCAGCAAGTGCCAGAAAACGCTACATACAAAAGAAATTTTTGTTAGTTTAGTCAATGTAAAAATTAAAAATTAAACTATCACAATTCATCTCATGCATAACAAAAAAAATATCCTTTTCACTTTTTATTATTACCTGATATGTTTCCAGCTGTCTCATAAGTTTTTTTATCCTCTCTTCTGTTTCAGGTGTTTGAGGCGCGTCTATCAAAGTATTCAATTCTGACCTTGCATCTCATGCCTTTTTTTGCAACAAGAACACTGGAGATAGGGATGAAGAAAGCTCTTCCTCAAAGAGGGAATCATCAGGCGTACCATGGCTAGGTGTCTGCATATTTGAACAAAATTAATATTATTTCAATTATGTAAATAACTAAAATACCTGAAGATAGAGCAATGCTGGCACTTTACATTTTCTTCCGATGGCCTCTTTCCATGATCATCCCGTCTCGGGGTTGTTCCTGTACTGCCCTGATCAGTCTGCCACATTGCAATAAAATTATAAATGTAAAAACTTGAAAACAATATCTAACTTGAAAACACAAAATGAAAACTGAAATAATTTTTAATAAGACACCGGACGACAGAGTTAGAGTTTCAAATATGCCTTGCATTGAATTCAGTCTTGGAAACATGTCATTGCACATTAAGGCACCCAAACAAGAGACGAGTTGACAATGAAGACCTTATTGAATATATTGTTGGAGAAACTTCTAGTAAACTTGTTGTGAATACCTTGAGGACATTTTTGGAGCAACATTGTTGAAGCTGATGGTATAGCATTGTTGGAGACGATCTTGAAGGGCCTTGAAGTGAAGATTTTGGAGCAACTATTGAAAAATCCTTAGAGCATTTAAGTAAGGCACTTTCTATCTTCCATCACCTTTTTCCTTTCAATATCCTTTAAACGATTTGGTTGATATTTAATGTTTGAAATCACGTTATAATTCCTTTATTATATGTGTTTGGGGAATTTCCCTTTGAAATTACCCAAAAATACCCTGGCAATTTTATCTTCAGGATGCATGTCTGACCCTATTGTTCAATATTTTGATTGATAGTAGTAAACATAGAGAGTTAGGGGGCTCTTGACTTGGTTTGGTTGGGCCATTAGATCCCTAAAATCTACTAGGGAGAACCCCCCTTGAGTTGGAGGAGAGCTAGCCCGAAGTGAAAAGAGGTTGGTGAGGTGACAATGGGGCTATTGAATTACACATGGTATCACACTTTAGCTTTAGGACTTATCTTGAGAAGTGTGAGATTTTTCTATATCAATTCTCAAATTGTTTACAACAATATTGTTAAGAACTAATAAGAAGTGATGTTGAGGGGTTTTTGGGTATAAGAAACAATACCATTTAAAAACTAGGGTTCTCAGTCCTTGGCATTCCTTCACATGGGCCTAGGGGCACACTAGAATAATTTCACACTAAACCATGCAAACTTAAAAGTAACTTAACAGATCCATAAAGTAATAATAATCATAATTCCTAATTTCCTATTGTACGATATGATGCAAATTATTCAAACATGAAGCAATGAAGACATGCAATGTCTGAATTTCAAGATTGATGAACCAATACAAAAGTTAGAAACTACAACTTTGATTCAATACTCTGTGTCCTAACTCCAGGAAGGAATCTAGTTTGTAGTATAGAACATGCATCGTGTATTATCAATTCTTAATTGACAAAAACTAAAGGTCATCTACCTCATCAATTTCTTCCCATTTTGTGTTTTTATGTTATATTCCTTATAAAAGTGTCAAATTTCTCTCAAAGTAAGCAACCACTGAATAAAATAAAAAATAGTTGAGATATGATTGAGAAATGGCCATTTATTTCTTGAAAGGATCTTCACAATTTCTTTGGTTGTTTTTCATCTCAAGAAACAAGAAATTACCTAAGAAAATATCGTGATGTAATATAAGAAACAACACGGTGCAATGGCCATTTTCAAAGCCAAATGATGTCCATTGAGGACATGGCCTTTATTTGGTTCCTGTTTCATAGGAGTTTCGGGTAGAAATGGAACTTTGTTGTACCATTTCTAGTAGTAAAAAAGGAAAACCTTCTTTTTCCATGGGAAATAATTTACCTTTCCTTTTTCAAGATAATCTAAATCACAAAAAATATGAACTATACTGCACACATTCTTGGATAATGTGAAAGTGGAAAAGGAATACCCTACACAAGTGATGCACACATGTACATTTTAACACTAATATATTTTTGTAGTTGAAATGCAATGCTTGTTTTCATTTAAATGTAGGGTTTTTAAAGCAGGGAGAAATAATGGCTGCCAAATTAATAAGCGTTTCTTTGGGAAAAAATTTAAATCTTGTATTGGGTGATGAAGATAATAGAGGGTATTGAATCTTGATTCTTGACATCTAGAGAGAACCCTACAGCCTAACACAATCCAATGTAATTGACCAAAAAAACCCAAATAGAGTCAACCCTACTATAGGAGGAAGGGCCTGCAGTAAGAACTTACCATTTTGCAAGACCTGGGGGCGAATGTTGTTCTGCAAGAGCTGAGGGCGAATGCTATTCTGCAAGAGCTGAGGGCGAACACTGAGGGAAAATGCAGGGCGAACGTTGTGTTGCAAGAGCTCAGGGCGAATGCTGAGGGCGAATGCTGTTCAGCAAGAGTTGAGGGAGAATGCTGAGGGCGAATGCTGTTCTGCAAGAGTTGAGGGCAAATGCTGAGGGCGAATGTTGTTCTGCAAGAGCTGAGGGCGAATGTTGTTCTGCAAGAGCTGAGGGCGAATGCTAAGGGCAAATGCTGTTCTGCAAGAGCTGAGGGCGAATGCTGTTCTGCAAGAGCTGCGGGTGAATGCTGAGGGAAGATGTTGTTCTGCAAGAGCTGAGGGAAAATGTTGTTCTGCAAGAGCGGAGGGCGAATGAGCGCGTGATATCAGACGTTAATATAGCTATTGCGACGGATATAAGTTTCGTATTTTTAATAAAATAATTTTTATGTAGCGCGCATATAAGTTTCGTATTTTTATGTAGCGCACATATAAGTGTCGTTATACTGACGGTGGACAAAGCGTCGCTATTGCGACGGATGCCTCCAAACGTCGCAATTGCGACACTTAGACATTGTGTCGCACTTGCGACGTTTGGAGGCAGTCGTCGCAATAGCGATGCTTTGGGGCATAGTGTCGCAATTGCGACGTCTTCCTCCAAACGTCTCAATCGTGGCACTTTTTCTAAGTGTTGGTATTGCGACACTTTTCTATAAACATCGGTATAGCGACGGTTTCAAGTGGGATTGAAAAAATTTGGGAAAATTTCCGACATTTGGTCAAAAGCGTCGGAACCAAGTGTCGAAATTTCCCCCAAATGTACTAGTGTCTGCCACTTGCAAGATACATAGATACTCCCTTCAACCACTACACTTTACGACAATCAACGACTTCACACACAATATATCTCTACCCTGTGCATTCAATAATAGGGAATTTCACAAAACCAATGAGTACATAAACCTTTACCAATAAAAGGATATTAAAACAAGACAACTCTTCAACCTTTACACTAATCAAAAACCATATTCCATGTAATATTAAAGACCAAACATGACACATCAAATTCATTAGCCCCTATGTTAATTTCTGCATTGTGCATTATTTACTCCTTGTAACAAAAATGTTGATCTTATCCTATATAATTTTGCAACAAGTTAATACAAATGCTTTTCTTGCAATGAGACAAGTTATCAAGATCCAGAGTATATGAAGTTGTTTGCAAAACCTTTATGACAATTGCAATATAAGTCACAAAATTTTATCACTACAATCCTTTAAGCAGGATCATAAAAAACATGAAAATTCATGCAAGGAAGAAACTTAAAAACACCATCAAATTCATAGGCAAACTCTTTTAACTCTTGTCATTTATCTCTTCATAACGCACTCATAGTTTTCACACATATATTTTTTTCAAAACAAATAGTGACATCACATATATCCCAAAAAATGTATGTAAAGGATCTGCCCTATGTATTCAATGAAAACCCAAGTAAATAAGTCATTCAAAGGAAACTATTATGGTAACCATGTAAGTTATGGACCTTATTCACATGAAAGGTCATTTTTATACTTTTTCATTTCCTCTACAAAAGAAACAAACCAATAAAACACTTTGTCCATAAAATACCTCTTCCCCAACCACCACAACTTCTAAGGGAAACACACATGTGCAACCTTTGGTCATTGTAGACCTCTATCTGGTCCTATGCGTAGATAAATAAGTGCACTCATTTAAACTACATACCTAATCTATATCAAATTCATTGTACCATCCTAATGCAGTCGTGATGTAAATCGAGGACATTCTAATCCATAAATTAATGCATTTTAAATATACTCTCATAAAACAAAACAATATGCAAGAAGAACCTTCAGTGCATATATCCTTGAACAATATCAACTACATATCATTACACGCCAATGATAACTTATAGCTAGATCTAAGTGTGATCGATCTAAACCAAGAATAAAAATAACTTACTATCTATGTGTGCATCAAATGGACCACAACCTTTAGATAACTTAAGAGATATATTCACCTTTATTGGCTAGACTAGAGGGTTTAGGCACTGTTGCAATCAAGCAAAATGCAACTCATCAAATTCATACATTTGGATCTATGAATATACGCCTGTAAGAAGAAGTTTTTGCGCACAACAATTTCTAAGGGAGAATAAACTAACAAACCCCTATCATGATAAGCTCTTCATTACAATAGTATCAAATCAAATCATTTGGAATGCTTGCAAACTCCTTTAGACATTGATCTATACAACAATCTACTGATAAACCTTGCATTCATTGTGTAATCTAAGCAAACCAAATGTGTTGTAAACTTCAGAACCATACCATGTTCAAAAAATACACCAGTAATTCACACTTTTAGGAAAATGATCCATGTGTGTATCCCTTCTCTGTTCGAGACATATCATAAGATTATATATATAGTGCATAGAAAGTCTAGTGAATGTGTGGTGTGTATACACAATGTACCTCTAGCAATACCATTTCAGAAATTAAGGTGGATCGACAAAACAAAACAAAGAAAAAGGTTCAATATTCAGTCGATCCAGAACAAATCTTACACATGATATGTCAAAACCAATCCATTACATAGTTGAACTATTTTCTTTCTTTTAAATTGTTGGGTCCTTATATAATAGTGAAAATAATCCTGTAAAATCTTACCATTTTCGATTGAAGCATGTCAAATCATGGTCATTCGCACTATCTTCTTCCTATTCTAGATCAAAAAAAATAATTGAAGATTGTCTCTTCAACCCTAAAAAAATGCACACACTTGAATTCTCAGATCTTTAGATAAACCAGTTCCAGAAAAAATACACATATATGTTTGATGCAAAATCATTCCACCAAGACGCACTCCATTGCACAATCTCACCGCTCTCATATCATGTTGAAATACCATTTCTAATCTATATATGATCACTTGTGATATTATTTACCATTATTTTAGCTTAGTCAATCTTCATCAAGCAATTATACATATGAAATTCAACCAATAATAGTGATAAGAAATTAGATATCACAATGCACAATAACAAGAGACACCAATGTTTAGGTTAGAGACTAGGGAAAAACCCCACAAAGATGAAAACCCATTGAAACCTTTTCTTAGAAAGATCCTTCAACAATACATCAAGACATGGATAATACTAACCACAAGATGGCTTCCACAAGTGATAAGATCTCCTCCACAATGTTTTCTACATAATGTAAAACAAGATCACCAATGAGAGGCTAATCCACTCACCATATCATAGAATTTTGTTTTGGATCTCTTCCCCATGAGGCTCAGACAGATCTATAGGTGCATAAAATTCTAATCAAATTACAGTCATGAAATAACTTGTGATCTCATATGTATTTGAGTTAGATATTGGCAAATAGATCTATTGAGGCACCAAAATTATGATCAAATCAATAGCTTTAGATCTAGGGCCACCATAATTCAGATCAAAAGAATAATGAGTAGATATCGAACCACCAGACTTCAGATCACAAGATTAATGAGAAAATCTCAGACCACCAGACTTTAGATCACAAGAATAATGAGAAAATTGCATACCACAAGACTTTGCATCACAGGAGTAATGATTAGATCTCAGACCACTAGACTTTAAATCACAAGAATAATGAGTAGATCTCGGGCCACCAGAATTCAAATCATAAGTATAATGAACAAATATTGAACCTATGAATTCATATCAAAATTCTAATGAAAATATATTGAACCTATGACTTCAAATCGTAAACATAATGAGTATATCACTAATCACTGATTTCAGATCATAAATGTAATAAGCATATCTATAGATCTCAGACCAGTTCACACAAGAGAGCAAATGAGTAAGGCATGTGTGTTAGAATTGCATCCCAATGAGAGAGAATTAACCTCTATATATATCCATCATGTGATCTGAATGAGTGAGTTTCTAGGCAAGAAAACTAGCCATCATGTGATCCAAATGAGACAGTTTCAAGCCAAGCCAATTAGCCATCATGTGATCCCAATGAGAGAGTTTCAAGGAAAGCCAACTAGCCATCATGTGATTCAAATGAGAGAATTTCAAAGCAAGTCAACTTGATCATCTAGAAGAGTTAACATAACACTTGTGGAGCCACTTAAAATTATAAATAAAAATAATAATTTTGTTTTTTTAATACAATGAAAATAAATAAGTTTATGAATACCAAGCATAGCTATAATTTCAAAAATATTTTTCTTAAATTTTTTATTAAAATTATTATAAAGACCAAATCAATATAAATATATATATATATATATATATATATATATATTCTAAGAATATTCCCACATTGATTTATATATATAGAAAACATTGTGATCATGATAAGACATTGTAGGTTTCACCCCTTTCTCCTTTACATTTTATACTCAGGTTTAGTTTTAAAAGATGTTACTACTATCTACCTAGACTTGTGGGTATTTTGCATGTTAAGCGTTCCCTACACATGGTCTATATACTTTCAAATGTTTAGTTCAAGCCCAAACACTTGAAGGACTTTGTGATTCACTTTACAAATGCCTTATCCACGACATATAAAATCATATCTATCGCACCTTGTATATAATTCTTTGCATGTTGTGTATTAAACCATTGGTTTAAAGTTTATGGCCACATATACATTTAACCTTGCTCTAAATTTGAGGTGGAAGTCAAAGGAAATCATGTCGTGGTACCCTTTGTATTTGTGGCACGATTTCGTTAAGCCACAACGAGGGTTCCACCTACCTTCACGGTGTGTAACATGAAAATTTGCGAACCTTTAAATCTACGATTGTGATGAGGTTTGGTTGATCAATGGTATATGTTGTTGGGGTTTTTTTGGGTTGTCATTGTATTTGCTTGGGTTTGTAGATAGAGCACCGCTATGCTTTGTTACCCATCTTAACTTCGTCATCCTTTGTGAATACAAAATAATTGTAACCCTATCCTCTCTTCAGACATTGCTCAATCTTTTTGAGTGGAAATGTGATATGACTCCAAATGGTTGGATTGGCATGTTGCAGGTTTGAGGTTCGTTTACAGGGTTACAATTATATTTCTATACAAAACTAATGATTTTATGTTTATTAGCTTTAACTAGTTGTTCTCTTTGTTCTTGTAGACTTGTAGGGAGTATTTTCCTTAGGGATGTCTAGACTTATCCGTGGTTCAATCGTTGACGAATGTAGTTTTATGATACTCGGTTTTCATGCTTATTTAAACTTATTAGAAGGATTACTTCTTTTGGTTCTTTTTATTCAAGTGAACACACATATTTTTCTGTACAAGATTTTTAGTGGTTTTTAGTGGTTATTTAAAGGTGAATCCATGAAGATGGGTTACACTTTTGGGTCAAATGTGGTGATGAAATTTCAAAATTTTACTCTTTTATTGAATTGGAGCACTTGAAATTCATATAAGTGTTGTGAATTTTGATTCAGAGTAAAAAGAAAATTTGTGGAGAATTATGTTGTTGTCATGATTTTTTTTGAAAAAAAATTTAGTGTCATATAATCCGTCAATTTTCCATTAAATGAAATGCTTGTCCTTATAAATGTTCACACATCTTAATAGGTATGTGTGTGTTCACATAGCATAATTTAGTCTTATATATATATATATATATATATATATATATATATATATATATATATATATATATATAAGCATGATCTTCATTGAGAGAAAACTTAATTATGTATTTAAAACTTTATTTTTTAATGCAAAATTATATTTTTTATTATTTTTTAAAGTTGGCGAATTAATATACATGTCTTCACTAAATATTTTTTTACTATTTAAATAAATTCAAAAATCAAGAGTACCTTTTTGAATAGGACTAGTAAATGAAAATTGTGGTATTTTTTTCATTTTTTCAATTTGTATATTTAATGTTATTGATTTTGTATTCAACCCCTTTGAAACTATCCAAATTAAGAACAAATACTACCTTAAGTTAGCTAGGGTACAAAAGTTGTTGCAGAGAATTCCGCAGAAGAAGAGCTGAAACTCTGTTTTTATGCCCTCAACAACTAGATCGAGTGTTTGAGTGTTTGAGATAAAATTTCAAATAGTTGGATTGAGGGTTTAAGAAACCCAACGTTGTTAAACAGAGGATCACTATGAAAATTAAGAAATAATAAATAGAAAGAAAGGAAATATCATTTTTTCATAAAAAGGGAAAAAATAACCCATATACATAATTTATTAAATTCATGCAAAATTTCTTTAAATCCATGCAAAATTTCCTTGAGGAAAGGATAACGTCAACCCATTATTAAAGAATTTGTAAGTATTTGCGAAACCACTAAATTAATGTAAATGATTGTTGGTGTTTATGCGTCTTCACATTGCATATAATTTATGATATAAACCATATTATAGATCACAATATTATTGAAAAGTAAATGAATTCATAGTATGAAGTTTATGGAAATAAACTGTGAAAGATTTTATTCCAACATTTGTGTAGAGCAGATGCCAAGTGTAAAATAAAAATTTCTTACTCAATTTGGTTTGAGAAGTTATAACATTAAAATAACTCAAGAGTAAAAATTTGAATTCTAGAATATAAAAGAATTTATTAAAATAATTGTTTTTGTTTTGGAATCCAAATTTATATATTAATTTTTTTCAATATTTTAAATTTTTTCCATTTCACTAACTAATTTTTTTTTTTTTGTAAATAAGATGGATCTATTCACATTCATATAAAACATAGAATTATATCGGTGTCAGTACCAGGAAAAATGACAGACTAATGTCTTACATTGCATTCATTACATTTGTCACTTTGGAAAATGTTTTCACCCTCCAGGAAAGGAATTACAGAGAGAGATACAGAGGGGATGGAGCAGCGATCAAAACATAGATAGTTAAGCCGAGAAAAAAATGCCTTTTGGCCTCGATGAAGAAGTAAAACTGAGCATTTGTAGATTGCAGTGATATAACCTGGAGAACTAGAAGCCTGGGGAGCATGGTTGGGCCGCTTCGTCCATTAGGAAGTCGTCTACACTGATTGGACGTTCTGGTGTGCTGCCATCTTCGAAGCTATAATGATGATTCCCGCTGGAGGAGGGTCCAATGCCACTAGGGCTGAACTGCACAGAGAAAGTTCGGGGAGCATAAGGATCAGTGCCTTCATCTTTGGTGACAGGGTTGAGATGGCGAGTTGTAGTTCAACGTTTGAGAAGAGCGTAGTGCGGGGAGCTTTTGTCAAAGAACCGACGATGGTGCACCTCGCCAACGTACATTAAAAAAATTTCAGTGAAGGAGTCAATTTTCCACTCCAGGATGTTGTTGCAGTTGTTTCTCTTATAGGGCCATGGCAAGCATGGCCTTGGTCTACCAATGGAGTTCAATGGTGCGACTGAAAATGTTTTCCCTAACTCTCATTAGGCCAGGGTCGAGAATCCATCTGAAAGCTTTGTCTACAAATTCTGTCAGAGTTCGTCTATGGATTTTCCTGGCTTTGTCTTCAATTTCCTCAATCTGAGTCTTCATGTCCTGACTGGTAGCTGCAGCAAAGTCCAACACTGCGTTTCTGGTAGCAGTTTCCGCTCATGTTACCAGTGGCAGAGAGGGGGTGGTCCAGTGGGTACCACGGGCTCGCCCACCATGGGCAGGGAGGGGGAGATTGACTGTGCGGGGGGGCATGAGATATTTGCGGATCAAAGGGGGGTGGGTAAGAGCCGCACTCTCTAATGGGAGGTCGGGTGTTGGCCGGGCACGGGGAGAGACAGGGATGAGAGGGCAAGCAGGGAAGTTGGAGACAGGGTTGTAGAAACCTAAAAACGGAATGAGGTATAGCAAGGCAGGGTGTGGTTAATATAGGCTGTAGGGAGAAAGCACGACATGAGATGTGGTGGGTGAATGGGACACTTGGGTTGGAGATCATCTGTGGGAAATAAATGTTACAGTTGGGGCTGTCATTCGGACTTCTGACAAGGACAGAGCCATTGGTGCGCTCATACGGATGGAGAGTGGTGAGGGTGTGGGAGGTCTGGATCATAAATGCCGTGGGGGAGGAGCGGTGATGCCAAGGAGATGAGTTGTACTTCGATCAGCAAATTGTTGTCCCTGATGCAACAAAATTCTTTTCTAACGTCTGGCAGATCAAAGGCGTCCCACAAATTGGACAGGAGATGGGTATTTCCGTTAACACCGACGTTTTCCAGCAGGTTGACCAATTAGTTGGCCTTGCGTCTAACCACGTTAAACGTGACGCCTTTGGCCCAGTCGATGTGGAATTTAATTTTCTGAATAATTTTGTTTAGTCTCGAGTTGTCTGAGACATGGTTGACATTTCTGTCCCGCTGGTTCTTTTTGCAGTCTTGGGTAGCGACATTTCATTAAATATTTTAATTTCAATCAAACAATATATATTTATATACAAAAATTAAAAATAAAAGAGTAATTGAAATTAAATGATGTATAATTATATACAATTATTGAAATAACATTAATAATATTTATACACAATAATTGAAATTAAAATAGTTAATGAAATCTTAAATTTTAAAATATGTTGATTTTTTAACATATAAATTTGGCTATAAAACCAAAACAATGTATTTGATAAAATGTTTTATTTTAGTATGCAACTTTTTACTCTCAACTATTTTGATGTTATATCTCCTCAAACTAAATTGAGTAAGAGATTTTTATTTTACATTTGGCATATAGTTTACTTAAATGTTGGAATAAAATCCTCTCACATAACTTATTTCCCAAAACTTCAATACCATAAATTTATTTACTTATCAATAGTCTTACTATCTATAATATGGTTTGTATAATAAATTATATGCAATGTGAAACACTTAAACACCAACTGAAAATTATATAATTTACATTAATTTAGTGGTTTCGTAAATAATTACAAATTCTTTAATAATGGCTTGATATTATCCTTTGCTGAAGGAATTTTTGCATGAATTTAATAAATTATTTATATGTGTTATTTTTTTCATTTTTTAAGTTTAAATTTTATAAAAAAATCTTAACTTTTATATAAAAATGATAATTTTATTTCTTTATATTTATTAAGTTATTTCTTAGTTTTAATAGCTCAATGGAGCCCTTAGAAGATTTGTTTTAATGCTTGATCAATCAATCTTTCCGTCCTCAATCGAGTTATTTAACTCGATGGAAGGTTAAAAGATTTCTCAATTAAACGCTTAAAAAGGCTCAATCAAACTGTTTTTTTCACCCACAACGCACCTTGCTTGCCAAAATGTGTAATCCAACTTCATGCATAAACCCTTAGAAAATGGTTTTAAACTTGGGCCTTATGTTGCCTTGTGTACAATGTCACTTGTGAAGTCGTATTTTAACTTCCGGCCTTTCCTTAATCGAAATTACTATCAGTGGAGGTCCATTCTTGAAAAAGGTTCAGTTCTTCATCTAGTAAGTTGATATTATCTTAAAGAAAAATAATTTCTTGCAGTTTATGTATTGGTCAATTTATAAGTTGGATTTTATTAGTAAAACCCTAGATAAAACATTTTGTTTTTGTTCAACTTGGAATAAAGATATAACTTTAATATTCAGTCATGTCCGCCTATAGATAGACCAAGTCATAACTGGCTTTAATTCTTCGAGACTTATTAAACTTATTAGGTATTAACCTTATTCGAATATGTTATTTTTATGTTTCTCTGCGATTTGTTTGAGTTTTTATGTATTTTTAGATAATGCTTTTAGGGTTTCTAGTTGAAGTCTTTTCGCAGGTATAAAATCGTTCTTCCAAGGTTCTTTGGTTTCTTTTTTTTTAAATTATTTTATTCCATTAATCTCCACCTTACATTTTGATTTTTTCAAAATTCCCATGTATGATAAAACTTGGTGTTTAAATTTGGAATTCTTCTTCTATAAGCTCGAACATGGAACCAAAACCTCTCAATATATTAATGAGTTTGGCATCCTTCCTATATAAGTTGGAAAAATCAAACCCCCTGGTTACTTCTTCTATAAAAATTAGTTCTCTCGTCGCGTACTAGGACATGGAATCTGCTATGGACTATTTTCCCTTAGCGGGGTATTTTTTTGTCAAAGAAAATTTTTGACCTTTTTGTTTTGTCAAATGACTAAAGCCGAAATCCTTTTATCAAAGTACAATTCCATTTGTAATATGACATGGATATTTTCAACCTTATAAGCAAATAACCTCTTCTCGTAATTTGTATTATATGTTGAGTTTTGGTTATTAAATTCAAATGGATAGAATTTGTAACCTCTTCTTCTTTTTTTCTATTTCGATGTTCACATTAATTTCTTCATACTCATTTATTATAATAGAAATTCCTGGATATTCATTGTAGAATATTCCTACCAGTGTTGGTTCTCCCATTATACTTTAAGATATAAAATTGGGTTATCTTCTTTGTTTACACAATTTTTATTTGTATAATAGGTTTTTTCTTAAGTTTATTAAATAGAGTTTCTTATTATTCACAAAAAAAATCCATTCTATCATTTAAGGATTAAATTCAAACTTAGAAATACAATTCAGATTCTCCTAATTTACTATTATTATAAACTATCCTTGATCATATCCTTGATTTTTACATTATGTTATGGTTATACTCTTGTATAACCAAGCTTACTCACAAAAATAAGAATGTTACTAGCATACATTACTCTAACTATGTTATATTTTGTTCTCATCATGTTGGTATTTGTTTTAAATATGTTTGCATTTTTTTCTTCAAGTGATCTGTGTTTATCTAGGCTTGACCTATGGCTTGAGAAACCATGAACTAGGGGCATCTAAGCTGTCAAAATCACCGGAGATCACACCCGACCTGGGCCACACCGACCCTAAGTTGACTGGATTTTAGCATGTCTCCTCCCCTTAACACAATGCAATAAACTCCGTGAGGTTTTATCCTGGGCTACCTTACTAACGAGGACCATCCTCAACCGGTTTTGCTAGTGGGACTTGACAATATGTTTACGGTTATACTAAAATCCGAGTTGAATTATGGCATGTGCATTCAATGGTAAAAGTTTATCAATCTACTCACATAACATTTTAGAAAATAACTCCATAGTAAACTAAATACTACTTCTATTCATATGTAAATATGTATCATAAAATCGTTGTTTTGAATATACAAATACTTGAACCATATCTAATGTTCAAAGAAGAAAATTATATTCTTGTGCTTTTTGGTTGCATGTATACTTAGAAAAGTTTCATCTACAAAGTACTTGCAAATATAAAATCATTTAGAAAATGAAATATATTAAATACACAAGTTAATTAAGGTATTGGCCTCTCCATTTGTTCTAGAAAATAATAATGGAGCTATCAAGCTCCACCCAACCCTAACTCATTCTCATTAAAGGCCCCCCCAGGCTTCAATGGATTGCAAGTCAATTAATCCTTTGTTCTTCCTTTCTGTCACTATACTTCTTATCTTAGTTCATCACTACGTGAGTCTCATGCAAGTATATGACAAGAAAACATACACTTTTTTCAATTATGTTGGTAGTTAGTAACTACCTCCTCCTTATCCACCATGTGGCAGATAGTTACCTGGATGATTAATGAGCTCATTCTTCCTAGCCTCCTGTTGTGCTATGCAACAACTCCCCCCATTTTTATTTTCAAAATAGTTTAAACTTTTGATAATAGAAATAGGGACCCTTCTTAAAGGTGTATTTTCCATTTTAAATAAAAAAATTAAACTCCAAAAAACATTTTTTTTTTATTAAATAAAAACAAAAAACCAAAAAAGAAATTAATAGAATATCCTTGTGATTACCCTATCACAAATCGCATCCCGCATAATCTTTTCTCATCAAGGTTAAGCAAAAAAACAACGAATCCCCGATTTTGCGATCAGTGATTTGAATTTTGCAAGCGACATCATAAATCGCACATCGTGGATATACGTTTAAAACTTTAAGCAGTTCTTACCAAAGTTCCGATATTGCAATATTCTGATGTTGCGATATTCCGATACTGCGATTTTGTGATTTCGCGATATTGCGAAATTGCATATCGCATAAACAAAAAGCAATTTGCTTCACAAAAACAGGTTCAAAAGGCATGATGCGACATATTTGACAGGTTTAAATAAAGGTTTTAATGTGAAAATAAATAGTGTCAGAAATGATTAAGTGTGTTTTATCATCCCAATGCAAACAATTATTGATTTGTTACGATTAATTAATGATATAGCTTCTTCCCAAATCTTTTCTTTTAAAATTGGTCATTTCAATATATCTTTAATCATTTGATCATTACTCTATCTTAAATAGGGATTTTCCTTCAAGATATGTCCATACGCAAAGTAATATAGAAATACAGCAAACAGACTGTTGTAGAATTGGAATACACAGAAATGTCGTCCATAGTCTCAGATATTGTTTGCACTGCAGATGGAGGTGCTACAAAGTCGCAAGCTATCTATACTATCCTCGAAGATGAAGAACCTAAAGTAGTGGAGGTCAAAGCAACTGCTGATGATGCAAGGCCCTCAGATTTACAGTTTAAAGATATTGCATGCTCCTTCCTTCATAAAATAGCAGCAAGGGCCATCCTTTTATCATATAGCGATATGATAAGATGGGTGCTTGAGAATTCAACAATTAAAGACAGACAATTCAGAACCATTAAGAATGAGATCTTAGGTTCTTTCAGAGCTGAAGATTTGAAAGTCATGTACAAGCTACCCGACCAACAAGACACCTATGACAACAGGTTTGTTGAAAAATTTGCAAAGAATAATGAAGACCCTTTCAAAAAAATTCAAGGTTGGAGGAAATTGGATAACAAGTTTAAACATGAGAAATCAGGTATGTATCATATCGCTTCACTTGAAAATCCTTACAATTTCGCAGTAGCAATGTTATGCAGATTATATGGTCTCCCTGATAACACCAAGTTATCTATAAATTGGCTTCCCTTGATTGACTCATGTGTTAATTCTCACATCATGAATTGGGCAACCATTATTTCCGAAAATCTAGCTAAAGTGATTAATGAACATCGCCAGGCAAGAGCTTCTTCTTCCAAACCCGTCCCCCAATTTTTCATGAGTGCATATATTTTTGATGCCATATGTTTCTCTACCAGTTTTCCAATTATGGGTTGGAAATGGACTCCCAAGGATCCTACCCCTATTCATTTGAGTCATAAAGAGATATGGGAACATAATTATGTACCACATTTCCACAGGTTGTGTTATGGGGTTGTATTACCATTACATCAGTTAATGTTCGATAGATAGAGCCCCGGGTTCACTAAGGAAGCAATTATAGATCTCCAAATGATAAGAAGATGTTTCATTGAAGAACCATTTTCATATATCAGAGTATTCAGAAGCTCCGCTCCTCCACATGTACTTCCTCTGTATGTTTCAGATAAACTAATGGCAAGAGAAGTGGCTTATCAAGCTATTGGCAATGGACTCACTAAATCTTTGAAAGAGAGTAAAAAATATTTATGGCCAAGTTTTCCAATTCAGTGTGGTTCATTCTCCCTCAGCTATTTCACTCATGCATTGAAAGAATGTCAGAAGATTGAGCTTTTGAAGCTCCCTGTTTTACCACCAAGGCAATTCAACCCAGAGAATATTGCTAATAAATTTACTCAGTCAGTCAAAATCAAACCTATCATACACACAAATGATAGATTTGAAGACATTTTGCAATCTGTTGGAACTTTTGAAGAAGTTCAAAATTTTGTTAAATTGAATATAATCCTGGAGGAATTACAGAAATTCAATGGGTATAGAGAACAAAGACTCAAATGTATTCCGCAGAATATCTTGATTACTAGTTATATGATTGAACCAACCAAGGTAATCATAACTGAAGAATCAGATTCATAGAACATAGTGAGCTAGATAAATTCTAGACTTCAGTTGATAATACATTAATGGATACCCCGAAGGGATCATCTACACAGAAAAATACAGGATTTTAGACTCCCGAAGGTCAGATAGTTTCAACAAAATAAATCACTGTAAGTCCTAGGATAATCTCCCAAGATACAGAAGTTATTCCTGCATTTCCTACTGATGAAATTATTCTGAAGGTAACTAAAATCCCTCCACTGGATGTATTCTACAGCCCTCTTCATAAATTTGTAGTCAGGAAACAGAGAAAAAGAAGAAGGATTGAAACACCCCCAGGTAATAAGGTTATGGAATTTGTATGGAAAGACACCCCATCCAACCCAATTGAAAATCTAAGTCAGCTATCACAATTTGCTGGAGCATATACTACTGCAACAATGGACAAGGCAACCGAAGTATCTATTTTGGTTCAAGAGAAAGATGATAAATAATGCAACTACAACAACAACTGGATGAAGAAAGGAACAATATGAGTCAAAAGGCCGAGCAACAACTCTTCAAATTTCAGCAAGAGATGTAAATACTTAAGATAAGTCATGAAAATGAATTATCCAACAAAGAAACACTGATTAAAGAATTGAGAGAAAATCTTACAAAGTATGAAGGCATTCCTACTGCAGAGGAATTCATTAAAGAAGCATTGGCATTGAATGCCTTACTCTCAAAACAACAAGATTTGTTTGTCTTACAAATGTCAGACATATTTCCACACTTAGAAATCAGCGAACAATTGACTAATGCAGTCATTGACCAGAAAATTGAGTTTAACGAACTCAATACCAAAATTTTTGACTATACTGAATGGCAAGATTCAGAGGAAGGGAGAAGGTCAAAACTCCCAAAGATCAAAGAAAATTATAAAGATATTCTCTTTACTGACTCGGATGCACAAGTAAAACAGGAAAAATTGGCAATAGCCAGAGTAGCAGGCATATCAAAGAATATTGTCAAAATGATCAACCACATGTTGCATACTTCCGATTTAATTAAAGAAAGAAATAACAAATTGATTCCTGATCTCAAAATATTAGAGCAAAGTTGGAAAAATACAAGTCAAATACGAGAAGAAACAATTTCACAGCTGAAAAATACTGATTGGGAAGCATATTGGCAACTCCTGGTTAAGCCCCATAGTCAAACAATGACATTGAATTGTTCTCTAGATTCCATAAATAAAATGCAGCCACTTTTACTTGATGCTATATTTACTGGACAGATGAAGACACACTTTGGGAAGCCTCCACAAGTTCAACCAATGCCTAATATTTGTGAATAGAAAAGCAGAGCTGGCAGTAACCTATCATCGAGCATGATCATGAGCTAGTTTGTTTTGATAATTTCAATTTTAGCAATTAGATACTAGGAATGAGGAAGTTTGTTTGAAACCACCTCATAAGATATTTTTTATAATCTATTTTTGTAAGTAGTTAATGTAGTATTTAAACCCTTCTCATGCATTTAGAGAAGGGTCCAGGATTTTTATTAAAAACATTTACAAAGAATGTTTTACTGTGAGTTTGTGGATGTCTTGATAAAGTAATGGAACATGGTCTTTTCAATTACATATCATTTTGGTTGATCATTGTTGATGCACTTTTGTATTCTCTGAATGACTTATTGATAAACAATTGAATGTGGCCTATTATCGGTGATCAGATGAACATAACAACACACATCTGGTACTATTATCATGTATGCTAAACTATGTTTTAAACATTAGTGATAAATATAGCTTTCATGAATTATGTATGAAATCAATTATTTCTGTTTGAAGTATCAGTCACACTATTATATGATATAAGAATAGAAATTGATTTGTTTTATATATGATCATCAGAATATATGTGATATGTTTCACATCTTTTTTTGATTAAATATTTTTTCAAAAGAATTATCTTACAAAAGTATTAATTATATTCAGTTTGTGATTGATCTAAATCATCACAGATTGAATAGATATCATTTTAGATCGCATAAAATCAACATTATCCCGGGTTATATTAGATCAGATTTAATTTAAAGTTTTTCATTTTAGAATAAAGTTGTTTTAGTTTTTAGTTATTCTTCATGAAAATCATTTGAGAGAAACCTAACAATCATATAAAACCCAAATCTCAGAAACTCATCCCATCACACCCAGTCATAGCCACTATCCCAAATGGAAAAGGAACGGCTTTAAGGTCCGGATTGGGTGGTTATCCCCCTTGTTGTTGCCACATATTTTTGAGGCCTCAACATTTTTGGCGCAAAAAGGAGGATCTAACTATGAATGGAATACAAATCTAAACCTCAAACTAGAATCCCTCATAATAGTTGATCTCCCCAAAAGCATCCTACATCTTCCCAATCAAACTCTAAATCACCAACTCAGAAATTGGAAATTGTAGAAGCCTTCCCCTCCTCTCTTGAAATATCTTGACAGTCATCTGCTTCAGAATTTACTCCCGATTCTCCCGAAGTTCAGTCTTTAATTAAAAAATTAGAAGGAATATCTATTTCTGCTGAAAATCCTGTTAATCCTGAAGCTTCGGAAGAAAGCGTTACTTCCCTATTTAAAGAAACTGGTATATTAACCCGATCCAAAAGCAAGAAACTTGGAATTCCTCCTTTTGAGTTCCCAATATAATCGCATCGCAAAAAAGTTTCTATATCTAGATCTAAGTCAGATATGAGTGAATTCACGTCAACTTTCCCTTCAACTACTTCTTCACATCCTCTTACTCAATCCACATCTTCTTATTCTTCCATTTCCTCTACTCAAACAATCAGTACTATCACAAGTAGTATTGTTCCAGTTATAAGTTCTACATTCATTCCCCCTACTTCTTGACCTACTTTTGTATCTTCACAAACTTCAAATCCAATTATGGCTAATTAGCCTTAGACTAATCCTGGTGCTGTATTAATTGCAAATCCAAATCCCCTTCCATATCATCCAAAAAAATGGGTACCTAAATATAATCCAGATGATGTACTTCCCGCTGAAGAACATATCAATAATTTTATGTTAGCCATGAATCTTAATGGAGTTTCTCATGAAGATATTGTAGTAAGATTGTTTCCTTATACCTTACAAGGATCTGCAAGATCCTAGTACTTTTCACTTCCAGCAGGATTTATTGCAGATTGGGCAACTTTTGAACAAGTTTTTCTTGCAAAATTTGGAGATGATAGAACTGTTGCATCTTTAATCAATGCTCTTTCCAATCTAAAAACAAATTCAGGTGAAAGGATCAAAGATTTAAACAAAAGATTTAATAAGTTATTAAAAAAAATCCCAACCGCTTTCAAACCTGCTGTTGATGTACAAATAGAATGGTATATTTATTCTTTGCCTTCTAGTATAGCTATTTTTGTAGATAGAGCTGGTAAAGCTACCCTTTTAGAAAACATGAAAGAAGCTCTTGTTGTAGCGAAAATAATCTTAGCATTGGAAAAATGATCAGAGATAGAAGACAGGAAATCAAAGAAAGTGACATTTAGTTAAGCCTCCAAAAATAAAGTCTCGAAAGATCCATTTGATCTTGAAGGTCTTCAAAAAGTGTTAAAGACTATGTCAAATGACATGATTGAGATAAAGAAATAGGTTGCTGAAACATCAGTGCCTAATAAATCATATCACCCATTTAAGAAAAATCCTTCTTCAACATCTCAGCCTCCAAATGTGATTTCAAATGCTGAATCTGATCAAGATACTGAAGATCCCTCACCATCTGAACAGGAGACAAAGTCTGAAGAAGAAGTTGAACTCAATGGGTTATGGGATTTTATTCTCCCCACAAAAGAAGAAAGAGAAGCTATGCCTGTGTCTACAAGAAGTAAATATTCTTCTAATTCAACTCTATCAGATCAAAAATAGAAATCTCTCCCCACAAAAGAAAAAACAGTAGCCAAAAAATCTAAAACTTTTTAGACAGATCCTATTTCACTAAATCCTCTTACAACTTCCAAAACTTTAGTAGTTTTAGATACAGTGGAATTAAATATAGTTTAAGGTATGAAAAAGACTAAAGTAAACATTTCATTACATGAAATGACCAAACTCAAACAACAACATAATATTTTACTCAGAGAACTCAAGGCAATCTTTGTAGATCCTATACAACCACCGGTTATAGCCCAAGCTTCTAAAGATATGGGAAAACCTTTGTCATCTTCAAACAAATTAAATCCTAATGATCTTGTTTTAATCGGTGATAGATCTATTTCTCACACTCCTCCTTTACTTCTAACTTATGATATTTTCAACAAAAATGTTCATAATTGTCTTATTGATTCAGGAGCTTCTTCAAACATCATGCCAATAACAGTATGTACAAAACTGTATGTCACTCCTCAAAATTTTGTTATACATATAGTTCAATTAGATAGAACAAAAGTAGAGGTCATTGGAGAAATGTTGTTAGTATCCATTAGATTATCATCCAATCCAAAGGTATTGCAATTAATTGATATTTTAGTTGCAGATATCTCTGAATTTTATGGTCTTATTTTAAGCAGGGATAGGTCTGAAAAGTTACATGGATATTTTGCTGCCGATTGGTCACACACGTGGTTACCATACAATGGTAAACCAAATTAAATCAGAGTTGATCGTGAGAAATTTATGAAACATACAGTCACTGAACTCGAAGAAACAAATGAACCTGTAGCTTTCACTAATAATATTATCAGAAATTACTCAGCTGAATCGTTTCTTAGATCATTCAATGCCCAAATTTCACCTTTTTCAATAAATACTGCTATTTCTCATATTGAAAACTTTTCTCAAACATACACTTCTAAGTGTATTAATCTTAGCAATAAAATTTCAAAACATTCTTTGTTTTGGACTTTATACTTTGATGGTTCAAAATTAGAAGATGGTGCAAGAGCAGGTTGTGTTTTAATCAATTCGCAAAGAGAGAAAACAATGCTAACTTGCAGACTCAAATTTCAATGCACGAATAATACCACTGAATATGAATCATTGATACAAGGTCTGTAAAAAGCTATTAGCTTAAATGTTAAAAATTTGCAGGTGTATGGAGATTTTGAGATAATTGTTAAACAAGTTAGAAACACAATTCATTGTATTTCTGGACTTTGAAACACTATCAAGCTTTGGCTCAAAGCCTTACATCCCATTTTTCTGCATTCAATATCTCCATAATTCCTAGATTACAAAATGCAAGTGTTGATTTACTTGCTAATGTAGCATCTAAGCTTATACCATCTGAAGAATTTAGCCTAGACAGATTTTCAATTGAGTTAATTTTTAGGCCTTCCATTCCTGACAACATAACAAATTGGAGAGTATTTAATAACGATACAGATATAGTAGACTTTCTTACATCAGACGGACCTTATGAAGGTAAAATCATAGATGAACATGAACATGATTTACAGATTGAAGATAAACAAAATGCTAATCCAATTCCCAAATCTGTAGTCAAAATGGAAGATCTCTATGATTTGAAAGATAGGTTTAAGAATATTACCAATTCGAAAACCCAAAGTTCTGCTTTAAAATTTGAATTGATTAATCTTGGTACACCAGAAAAACCTCAAAACATTAACCTAGGTCTTGGTTTAAAACCTGAAGAAAGGATGTCATTCATTAAGTTGCTGAAAACATATAAAAATATCTTTGCATGGGACTATTCATATCTCAAGACATATCATACTTCTATAATTCAACATACTATACCTATGATTTCAGATGACAAGCTCATTCAGCAAAAACTTAGAAAGATCCACCCAAACTTAGAAAGTCAAATTAAATCTGAATTAAATAAAATGCTCAAAGCCAAAATTATTTTTCCTGTTAGACATTCGAAATGGGTATCAAACATGGTCTCAGTTAGAAAGAAGAATGGAGATATTAGGATTTGCATAGACCTTAGAAATTTGAATAAAGCTTGCCAAAAGGATAATGTTCCCTTGCCGACCATGGAACAGATATTATAGTCAGTTGCAGGATATGAATTGATGTCTTTTCTCGACGGATTTTCAGGATACAATCAGATTATGGTACATCTGGACGATAGATTAAAGACAACATTCAGAACAAAATGGGGAACATACGCATACCAAAAAATGCCATTTGGGTTGATTAATGTTGGTGCTACATTTAAACGTGCCATGGATATAGCTTTCAGAGGACTAATCAATAGCTCAGTTGTTATATACTTAGATGACATTACTGTTTACTCTAAGCATAGAAACAATCATGTTAATCACCTAAAACATATTTTTCAAAGATGTAGAAAATTCAGCATTTCCTTGAATCCTAAAAATGTTATTTCGCCTTATCAGAAGTTAAATTATTAGGGTTAATTGTCTCCAAAAAAGGAATCCATATTGACCCCGATAGGATTCACGAAATAAAAAAAATTCCTCTACCACACAATAAAAAAACAATGCAATAATTTTCAGGAAAAATTAATTTTGTAAGAAGATTTGTTCCTGATTTTTCTCAAATCATCTTACCCTTACAATCAATGATCAAGAAAAAATAAATTTTTAAATGGGGAAAAGATGAGAGAAATTATTTTGAGTTGATTAAGAAAGCTATCATTGAAGCTCCTTCTTTAACAACTCCCGATTTTCTTAAGCCATTTGTATTATACACATTATCTTCTGATATGTCATAAGCAACAGTTTTTACACAGCTAAATGATCAAAACATTGAAGGACCGATTTCATTTTTTAGTTATAATATTCAAGGTGTTGAGTTAAATTATTCAGCTGTAGAAAAATAGGCTTTTGTTGTGTTTAAAGCCTTGAACCATTTAGACCTTTTCTCTTAAAAACACATACTAAAATAATATTACCTTACTCAGCAGTAAGGAAATTATTAATCCAACGAGAAGTAGGAGAGAAGAGAGCAAATTGGGTTACTGCATTCAAGAATATGATGTAGAGATACATCCTGTTAAAATTGTTAAAGGTCAAGGCCTTTGCAATATGTTAACTGGAGCCTCTCATTTACCATCAGAAGAATATCAATCAAATGAAATACAACTGTTCGAGGTAAGCCTAAACGATTCTCAGTCACAATATGATGATTTGAATTTTTTCATAAAAAATGGATATGCTCCATTATATCTGAATTACATAGAAAAGCATGCTCTAAGGCTTAAAGAAAATTAATATCAACTTATAGATGATGTGTTATTTAGGAAGAATTATGATTCTGTGTTATTGAGATTTTTAGAGAAAACTGAAGTTGAAAAAGTAATGTAGGAATTACATGATGGACCAGCTAGAGGTCATTTCGGAGGAAACACCACAGCTCATAAAATACTGTATGTCAGTTATTATTGGCCAACTCTATTTAAAGATGCACATGAATATGAGAGAAAATGCAAATTGTGTCAAACTACAGCAGGAAGAGAAAGGAAAGTAGCATTTCCACTACAACCAGTAAATATACAACAACCATTATAACAATGGGGGTTAGATATCATAGGTGAAATAACTCCAAACTCTTCTAAACAACATAAGTACATTCTAACTGCAACAAATTATATCACAAAATGGGTAGAAGCTATCCCATTAAAGGTGGTTAATACACAAAATATTACAGATTTTATTGATCAGTTCATAATCACTAGGTTTGGCCTCCTGTCAGCTTTGATATTTGACAATGCATCTTACTTTTCTGGAAACGTTATGATAGGATTCGCTTTGAAAAGAGGTTTTAAATTAAAATACTCGGCTAACTATTATCCACAAGGTAATGGATTAGTTGAATCTACAAATAAAAACCTTATCAGAATCATCAAACGAACTATAGAACAAAATCATAAAAATTGGCACAAAGCACTATTATTTTCTCTTTAGGAAGATAGAATCACTCAGAAAGCCTCAATAGGTACTTCTCCATTTGTGTTAGTTTATGGGAAAGAAGTAGTTCTACCCACAAATATAACAATACCATCATTTGCTTTAGTGCATTTTATTGATGAAAATCCTTCGTCTTCCCTTCAACTTAGACAAGATCAAATTCTTATAATGGAAGAACAAAGAGAAAAAGCCAAAGTTGTACATGCTCATCATCAAAAAATAGTTAAAGCCTCATTTGACACAGCATCTACCAGCTCAAAAGCTTTTGAGATTGGAGACCTTGTTTTGAAATGGGATAAGGCACATGAGGAAAAATGTAAGCATACCAAATTCCAAAAAGTATGGCTTGGTCCACTTCAAATCATAGAAAAAATAGGCTTATCCACCTTTTTGTTGCAAGGCTTATTAGGTAAGAAAGATTCTTTGCCTATGAATGTTCAAATTCTTAAAAAATATTTCTCTTAGAAAATCAAGTTTTGAATTTTATTTTTCTTTAGGAAAATAAAATTTGAAAATAACATCATTTTTGGTTGATTCAAAGTTTCAAAATTTCTGATAAATTTATTTGATCTTTCACTTCTATAAATAAGAAAAGTAAAAAGGTAATTATAACTATGAGAATTGAGTAAACCTTATTTTTTTAAAATATTTTGAAATTTACTAAAGGCATTTACTTTCCGAAAAGACTCTTGATGTCATAAAATATAGATGTTATGTATCAGTCAAAAAAGGAAACTTTTAACTTAGCAAGGATTCTCTACGAAAAAGTATCTACCAACTCTATAATTATCATCCATAGCTCTTAAACGAGCTAATGATTCATCCCATCTGATAAAATTTCTTCTTCAAAGTATAATTAAAAAAAGCAAAAGAAATATATACAATGTACAAATTCAAAAGAAAATAAGTCTCATCACGAGCATATTTATCATGATCATAGAGAAATAATATAGTCTGATATTACCAATACTACATACCAGAACAGGGTAATAGCTAAATGATTATAAGAATCAAAATACAAGGGGTCTCATTACGAGCCAGCTTGTTCAGTCTAAATTATTATCAGTGAATCACATTGTCACTATCAGGCCACCAAACCTGGACAATGATTTTGAGAATGTGTCAGGAAAAAGAAATTTAATTATATGTCAAATTATATTTTGAAATAAGAAATCAAATTCAGATGGGACCATGAATCATTATTGGTTAAAAGATAACCCTGTCGAGGCTATAAACATCTGCTGGCAACAGTGGCTCTATTTATGATAAATGAGTAAAAATCTATGAAACCAATTTTTAGAGAATACCTACTTTATCTTTTTAAATGTGAGTACCGACTGATACAAACACCTATGTGTTATCACTGAAGGGGTTAATTAAGAAAAAATGAGATAGGTAAATAGATTATATTCTGGAAAAACATTGTTTAATTCATGAACTATACTATTTTTATTCTTATATTTTTTTCTTGTTTTGAAAGTTTAGAAATATCAAAATAAACCAATCAGAGATATCTGGTTCTCCTAAGTGAATCGCAAATTTTTGTGCTATGCAACAACTCCCTCCATTTTTATTTTCAAAATAGTCTAAACTTTTGATAATAGAAATAGGGGCCCTTCTTAAAGATGTATTTTTTCATTTTAAATAAAAAAATCAAACTCCAAAAAACATTGTTGTTTTTATTAAATAAAAACAAAAAACCAAAAAAGAAATTAATAAAATATCCTTGTGATTACCCTATCACAAATCGCATCCCGCATAATCTTTTATCATCAAAGGTTAAGTAACAAAATAATGAAATCTCGATTTTGCGATCAACGATTTGAATTTCTCAAGCGACATCATAAATCGCACATCGCGGATATATGTTTAAAACTTTAAGCAGTTCTTACCAAAGTTACGATATTGCGATATTTCGATGTTTCGATATTTGATACTGCGATTTTGCGATTTTGCGATATCGCGAAATCGCATATCGCATAAACAAAAAGCAATTCGCTTCACAAAAAAAAGATCAAAAGGCGTGATGCGACGGATTTGACAGGTTTAAATAAAGGTTTTAATGTGAAAATAATTAGTGTCAGAAAAGATTAAGTGTGTTTTATCATCCCAATGCAAACAGTTATTGATTTGTTACGATTAATTAATGATATAGCTCCTTCCCGGATATTTTCTTTTAAAATTTGTCATTTCAATATATCTTTCATTATTTGATCATTACTCTATCTTAAATAGGGATTTTCCTTCAAGATATGTCCATACGCAAAGTAATACAGAAATACAACAAACAGACAGTTGCAAAATTGGAATACATAGAAATGTCGTCCATAGTCCCAGATATTGTCTGCACTGCAAATGGAGGTGCTACAAAGTGGCAAGATCTTTATACTATCCTCAAAGATGAAGAACCTGAAGTAGTGGAGGTCAAAGCAACTGCTGATGATGCAAGGCCCTCATATTTATAGTTTAAAGATATTGCATGCTCCTTCCTTCATAGAATAACAGCAAGGGCCGACCTTTTACCATATACCGATATGATAAGATGGGTGCTTGAGAATTCAACAATTAAAGACAGACAATTTAGAACCATTAAGGATGAGATCTTAGGTTCTTTTAGAGCTGAAGATTTGAAAGTCATGTACAAGCTACCCGACCAACAAGACATCTATGACAACAAGTTTGTTGAAAAATTTGCAAATAATAATGAATACCCTTTCAAAACAATTCAAGTTTGGAGGAAACTAGATAACAATTTTATACATGAGAAATCAGGTATGTATCCTATCGCTTCACTTGAAAATCCCTACAATTTCACAGCAGCAATGTTATGCAGATTATATGGTCTCCCTGGTAACACTAAGTTCTCTATAAATTGGCCTCCCTTGATTGACTCCTGTGTTAATTATCACATCATGAATTGGGAAACCATTCTTTCTGAAAATCTAGCTAAATCGATTAATGAACATCGCCAGGCAAGAGCTTCTTCTTCCAAACCCATCCCCCAATTTTTCATGAGTGCATATATTTTTGATGCCATTTGTTTCTCTACCAATTTGCCAATTATGGGTTGGAAATGGACTCCCAAAGACCCTACCCTTATTCATTTGAGTCATAAAGAGATATGGGAACATAATTATGTACCACATTTCCACAGGTTGTGTTATGGGGTTGTATTACCATTACATCAGTTAATGTTCGATAGAGAGAGCCCCAGGTTCACTAAGGAAGCCATTACAGATCTCCAAATGATAGGAAGATGTTTCATTGAAGAATCATTTTCATATATCAGAGTATTCGGAAGCTCTACTCCTCCACATATGCTTCCTCTGTATGTTTCAGATAAACTAATGGCAAGAGAAGTGGCTTATCAAACTATTGGCAATGGACTCACTAAATCTTTGAAAGATAGTAAAAAATCTTTATGGCCAAGTTTTCCAACTCGGTGTGGTTCATTCTCCCTCAGTAATTTCAATCATGCATTGAAATAATGTCAGAATATTGAGCTTTTGAAGCTCCTTATTTTACCACCAAGGCAATTCGACCCAGAGAAGATTGCTAATAAATTTACTCAGTCAGTCAAAATCAAACCTATCATACACACAAATGATAGATTTGAAGACATTTTGCAATCTATTAGAACTTTTGAAGAAGTTCAAAATTTTGTTAAATTGAATCTAAACCCGGAGGAATTACAGAAATTCAATGAGTATAGAGAACAAAGACTCAAATGTATTCCGCAGAATATCTTGATTTCTAGTTATATGACTAAACCAACCAAGGTAATCAGAACAGAAGAATCAAATTCATAGAACCCAAGTGAGCTAGATAAATTATGGACTTCAGTTGATAATACATTGATGGATACCCCCAAGGGATCATCCACATAGAAAAATACAAGATTTCAGACTCTTTATGGTCAGATAGTTTCAGCAAAAGAAATAACTGAAAGTCCTGGAATAACCTCCCAAGATACAGAAGTTATTCCTGCATTTCCTACTGATGAAATTGTTCTGAAGGTAACTAATATCCCTCCACTGGATTTATTCTACAACCCTCTTCATAAAGCTGTAGTCAAGAAACAGAGAAAAATAAGAAGGATTGAAACACCCCCAGGTAATGAGGTTATGGAAGTTGTATGGAAAGACACCCCATCCAACCTAATTGAAAATCTAACTCGACTATCACAATTTGTTGTAGGATATACTACTGCAACAATGGACAAGGAAACCAAAGTATCCATTTTGGTTCAAGAGAAAGATGATAAAATAATGCAGCTACAACAACAATTGGATGAAGAAAGGAACAATCTGAGTCAAAAGGCCAAGTAGGAACTCTTCAAATTTCAGCAAGAGATGGAAGTACTTAAGATAAGTCATGAAAATGACTTATCCAGCAAAGAAACACTGATTAAATAATTGAGAGAAAATATTACAAAGTATGAAGGCATTCCTACTGCAGAGGAATTCATTAAAGAAGCATTGACATTAAATGCATTACTCTTAAAACAATAAGATTGGTTTTTCTTACAAATTTCAGACATAGTTCCACACTTAGAAATCAGTGAAAATTTGACTAATACAGTCATTGACCAGAAAATTGAGTTTAACAAACTCAATACCAAAATTTCTGACTATATTGAATGGCAAGATTCAGAGGAAGGGAGAAGGTCAAAACTCCCAAAGATCAAAGAAACTTATAAAGATATTCTCTTTACTGACTGGGATGCACAGGTAAAACAGACAGAATTGGAAATGGCCAGAGCAGCAGGAATATCAAATAATATGGTCAAAATGATCAACCACATGTTGCATACTTCTAGTTTAATTAAAGAAGGAAATCACAAATCGATTCCTGATCTCAAAATATTATAGCAAATTTGGAAAAATACAGGTCAAATACAAGAAGAAACAATTGCACAACTGAAAAAGACTGATTGGGAAGCATACTGGTAACTCCTAGTTAAGCCCCATAGTCAAATAATGACATTGAATTGTTCTTTAGATTCCATACAAAAAATGCAGCCACTTTTACTTGATGTTATATTTACTAGACAGATGAAGACATGATTCGGGAAGCCTCGACAAGTTCAACCAATGTATGATATTTGTGAACAAAAAATCAGAGCTGGCAGTAACCTAACCTATCATCGAGCATGATCATGAGTTAGTTTGTTTTGATAATTTCAATTTTAGCAATTAGATACTAGGAATGAGGAAGGTTGTTTGAAACCGCCTCATAAGATATTTTGTATAATCTATTTTTGTAAGTAGTTAATGTAGTATTTAAACCCTTCTCATGCATTTAGAGAAGGGTCCAGGATTTTTATTAAGAACATTTACAAAGAATTCTTTACTGTGAGTTTGTGGATGTCTTGATAAAATAATGGAACATGGTATTTTCAATTACATATCATTTTGGTTGATCATTGTTGATGCACTTTTGTATTCTCTGAATGACTTATTGATAGACGATTGAATGTGGCCGATGATCGCTGATCAGATGAACATAACAACACACATCTGGTACTATTATCATGTATGATAAACTCTATTTTAAACATTAGTGATAAATATAGCTTTCATGAATTATGTATGAAATCAATTATTTCTATTTGAAGTATCAGTTGCACTATTGTACGATATAAGAATAGAAATTGATTTATTTTATATATGATCATCGGAATATATGCGATATGTTTCACATCTTCTTTTGATTAACTATTTTTTCAAAAGAATTATCTTACAAAATTATTAATTCTATTAAGTTTGTGATTGATCTAAATCATCACATATTGAATAGATATCATTTTAGATCACATAAAATCAGCATTATCTCAGGTTATATTAGATCATATTTAATTCAAAGTTTTGCATTTTAGAATAAATTTGTTTTACTTTTTAGTTATTCTTTATGCAAATCATTTGAGAGAAACCCAACAATCATATAAAACCCAAATCTGGGAAATTGGTCCCATTACACCTAGTCGGAGCTACTATTCCAAACGGAAAAGGAATTGCTTTAAGGTCCTGACTGGGTGGTTATCCCCCTTGTTGTTGCCACTGATTTATGAGGCCTCAACACCTCCTAAGACAATGTTATGTCTTTCTAGGAGAATTATTAATCAATAAATTTTCATAATTTAATAATGTAATCCTCAGGTCAGATCCTTAGGTCTTACAACATCAAGGGTAGTTAAATTTAACCATTAACTTGTAATGTTCCAAAATAGGAAAAACAATGCTAATATATAAAATCATAAATTTGCACCATGGAAATTCAAAATATTGCAGTAAATACTCAGAACAATATGAAACATTGAAGAAATTGAGCCATTTTATTATGGAAATGGGAAATAGTACAATTATATAGAAGAAATCCACCTGGGCTTGCTTTTTTGGAAAGCGGAGCAAAACCCAAGTAAGACAATTAAAACTAGAAATATTCCAAGTGATGCTCTGCACTATCCCAATGAATCTGCACTAGAAACTGCAATGGAATAGATGTAAACCCCACTTCTGGTGCTCATAAAATTCTCTAAAATTACTCCCAGACTCCTCAAGCCAATCTGACCAAAACCCAGAAATGGTTTGGCTTGATCATGACCCTCCAAAAATGACCTCCAATAGGCCCTATGCTCCCCAGTAGCTGCCGAAGCACGCTGTCTACAGAATCACCAGAAAAATACTCCACAAATATCCAATAATTTAGAAAATAATTCCTCTGACACATCTCTTATCTCTCCCGGCATACAATGGTTCAAATGGTTGAGGCACTATATCACATGTGTGCCCAACTTTCCTCCTCTGCACTGGCCTAGTGACTGCCATGATGCTCCTAAAATTTGCTATCAATCCCAACCTCCAAAACTCACACAATATCTTAGAAAGCTAATGATCCTTCTCCTCCAAATATTCTCCCGTCAACCAACCTCCGGAAAGAGCTACAATAGCCTCACATGAAACACCAGTGCGTCCTCCAACAATACGCACTGTTGGGGAAAATGAATGCAAATGCTGAAGATAGCTCAATGAAACTTCCTCAGATGATAATGTAAAAACCAATCTAGGGTGGTACTCGAAGTCCCTAGAAGAATGGGTGATTTCTCCGCTCAGAAAACTCATGCTAAAAAACAAGTGACCCGACTAAGCAGCTCGAAGAACTGAGATAAAATTGATAATCCAATAATGCCAAATGAAGTGATATTCGTTCCTTTTATAACCTTCGTTGAGCCTTCTTCCTGCCTTTTTATTGCATACGTTGTTCCCACTCATGCTTTTCAAACCAATTATTAAGGGTGTGTGTATTTCATGTGTGGGTGGTCCCCATTCATCACCAACAAAATAACATAACATAATGTTAACTAACCTATAACTCCTAAGTCCTCTAATGAAAAATCAAATCGGCCCTGACATCACCAAAATTGGCCCTCAAGACATAAAAATAAATCTCGTGAAAAAATAATTTAGCAAGGTACATTACATTCCTCCCCTCCCAAATGTTTCTTGTCTCCAAGAAACTTCAGTGTTGGATGCTCTAATATGTGTTCACCCTCCCAGGTGGCATCCTCATCCGAAAAGCTCTTCCAACGCACCAAATACTCCTTGATTGTCCTGCTCCTAATATTCTTCTCCCTAGTCTCTAGAATGGCCTTCGGTTCTAAAACTAGATGTCCCTCATCATCAAGTGGAGGCAACTCCACAACTGTTGTAATATGTTTCCCAACACCCTCTTGAGGCATGAAACACAAAAGATATTGTGGAATCTACTTCCTGGTGGAAAATCCAACTCATAAGCTACCTCTTCGACCCTCTTGGTCACCTTGTGAGGTCCATAAAACCGAGGTTGTAGCTTTCAGCCCCCTTTTGTTTCAAAGTGGACTGTAAGTATGGATGCAAGCATAGGAACACCAAGTTCCCCTCCTCAAAATGTCTCTCCATCCACTTTCTATCAGCATATAACTTTTGTTGATTCTGAGCTATCAGTAAATTATCCTTGAGAGCCTTGAGGATGCCTTGGATCTCTTAGATCCAATCTTTGGCCTTTGGGGCCCGGTTGTCTCCAAAAACAATGTTAACAAAAAAGAAAACATCATAACCATATAAAGCATGAAAAGGAGTCATACCGATGGACATATGATGTGTGGTGTTGTAGCAGTATTCTCTTAAGTGAAATTAACGAATCCATGCCTTTTGCTGCCCGGTCACATAGTTCCTCGGATACCCTTCTAGCCACTTGTTCACCCTCTCTGTATGGTCATCTCTCTATGGATGGTAACTAGTGCTCAGGGCAGGCTTCGTGCCCACTAACTTGAAAATCTCCTGCTAGCTGAATCCCCCCATAAATATGTTGTCTCTATCACTGACTATGGTCTTAAGGAGTTTGTGTAGGCAGAAAACCTCCCTAAAGAACAAATCTTCTACATGAGAAGTTGAGTACCAAGTCGGAATTGAAAATAAATGTGCATATTTGGTCAGTCTGTCGACCACCACATAAATACAATCCTTCCCCTGCACTGCGGGAAGTCCTGTGATAAAATCCATAGAAATGCTCTCCCATTTTCCCTTAGGAATGGGCAGAGGCTGTAATAATCATGTTGGATGTGTCAAATATCACTTATATCTCTGACAAGCCTCACACTCCTGTACATATCTCAACACATCTCCCTTGAGGTCCTTCCATGTGAAGAGCTCTCTCACAACGATATATGTCTTCGTCAACCCCTGATTCCCCGACAATGGAGAATCATGAGATGCATGAAGTACCAACTCTCTTAACTGCGAGCTTGGAACCAGAAATATGTGCCCCTTATAGTAGATAACCTTCATCATCACTCAATAATTCTCATCTGCATGAATTCCCTCCAATATCTCACATGCTCTATGATCCTTGGATTATTCCACTAATAACTATGCCTTCCAGTCATGGCTAATGCTTATGAGTGAAAACCCTGCAGGTATCCTAGATAATGCATTGTCTATGACATTGTGCTTTCCCCTCACATTCTCAACATCAAAAGCATAGACCTACACCTTGCTGACCTATCTCTATTTTCTGTAATTGAGGCTATGCTTCCCCACGAAGTGACGAATACTGTTATGATCTATCTTCACCCTAAATCTGTTACCTACCAAATATTCTCTAAACTTGGCCAATGCATGCATAATGGACAACATCTCTTTGTCGTATATATAATACAAAATCTCATGTTATAATAGCTTCCTACTCTCTAAAGAAATGGGGTGACCCTCTTGGGATAAGATAGCTCTGATCCCCTCACCCGAAGCATCACACTCCAAGGTGAAAGACTGCATGAAATCTAGAAGTGCCAAAACCAGGAAACTACTCATCACCTCCTTGAGGTGATAAAAAGTTTCCTAAGCTCCATTTGTCCATGAAAAATCCCCCTTCTTGGTCAAATTTGTGAGGGGTGCTACCAACTGAGGGAATCCCTTGACGAACTTCCTGTAGTAAGTGTACATTCCCAAAAATCCCCTCAATGTTGTCACATCTTTGGGCTTTGGCCAATCGTGAATGGCCCTGATCTTCTCCTCATGCACCTTAACCCCATTTGCGCCAATAATGTGTCCCAATTACAACATATCTATCAAACCAAACTCACACTTGGACAATTTGGAATTGAAATGTTGATGCTCCATAATACACAACATTGTCTCTAAGTGATGCAAGTGCTCCTCTCATGTCCTGCTATAGATCAAGATGTCATCAAAGAAAACCAATACAAACCTCCTCAACTGCCCCATGAACACATGGTTCATGCAGGAGTAGAACATGGTTGGGGCGTTGGTCAATCCAAAAGGCATGACCAAGAAATTGAAATGACCATAGTGACATATGAAGGTTGTCTTCGGGATGTCTTGATCCCTCACCCATATCTGATGATATCCTGACCGTAAATCTATCTTAGAGAAGAACTTGTCTCCTCTAAGCTCATCTATCAACTCATCAATGCGCGGTATGGGATATCGATATCTATGGTGGTCCGAGAGATTGAAGAATCAGGACCACCATAGTCCAATTTATGCTGATATTCACTCTTCTTCTGTTTACTTCAACATTTGTGAGGCATCGTTCTAGTACATCTATTGATGTAATTCCAACCCACAACATCTCATGAGTCTGTAACTGCTATTTTTTTCCATCTTTCCAAGATCCTTTCCAAGACTTAAAATTATGGAATAAATCTGTATAAATGGATCTAGTTCTATTAAGCATAAAAATGGATTAAGTTTTTTAATGTATTAATTTCTTTAAATATAAAAATGTACAATTCGTTTGATCCTTCTCAAATGTTTCTTAGTACTCATTGTTTGATAAATAAAGATTAATGTTATCACATAATTACTTAAACACATTTATCATTTTATACTCAACAATAAAAACATTTATTTTTGTAAAGATCATGTTTTTTTCTTTTTCTTTGGGCCCTTTTCTGAATCTTGAATCAATTCTGCAACACATCCATATGCCATATTCTGCATAAGGAGAAAATGAAATTCTATTAGAATTAAATTAATGTAATGATCATCTACACAAATCCGCAAATGTGATTTTATTGCGCAAATGGGTTGAGCTAAGAAACTAAAAAATGGTTTGGTTGGATGATGTATAAGACAAAGAATATTTCCACGAGTGAAAATATTAACCATTCATTTAATAAAAACTCAAAATTCTCCAACACTAATTCCAATATAGACCATGGCGTAATTATATAATTGTAACATTCTCGGGTTCACACATATGGACTCATGTAGACATTTCACAGTTTTCACATTCAACATATATATCAAGGATCAAATGTGATGGCAGACTCCCTGTCTAAAATAAGATTGTTGGACACCGAGGGCTACATGTTTTACATTTTCATTTCTGAAGGGATTATCAGGGAGGAGGGCAGAATTGCTCTCCCATAACGGGTTCACTGGTTATTGTACTCAAAATATGTTGCTACTATGTTCTTCTATGTTTTCCTTTCTTTGACATTGTGGTTGGCATTGGTCACCCATATCTGATAGTGGATGCGTAGGATGCTTTTTGAATATGTTCCTTGGGGTAATTTTTAAACACTTGGTTGAATACACTCTTACATTTGATAGATAGATAATTGGAAATGATTTTGAAATATGTAGCTGAAGTTTTGCCCTTTAATAAAATTTAGTTTAATTTTTTTCCTCTAACTTTTTTTCTTTTCTTTTAACCATAGTTTTTTCCTTATATGTAATAATAATAATAATAATTAAACTTAAAATAAAATATTAAAGTAAGGCCACACTTCCAAATTTAAAATCATAAAATCTTTGTACTTTGCTTTCCTTTTTCCTTTCATTTAGAGTGTTGGTTTTACTTGTAAATTTGTTTTTCATAAATAAATGGATTCTTTGATGAGAATAAAATGATAAAGAGTTACGTTGTTTTTAGAAATTAAAATAGAGTGTTGGTTTTACTTTAATTTTTTTCATAATGGATTCTTTCATGAGAATAAAATCGAAAGGACTTACTTTCTTTTTAGAAATAAAAATATTATGGCAAATAAATAAAACAAAACAAGAATGTGTCAAATGAGTTTAACTCAAACGATTAAGAAAAACAACTATTATCCTCTGCTCAATATCATCCAACTTTTCAATATCCTATTTTTTAAAATATTAACTCGACGCATTCCCATTCCTTTGTAAACAGTAAAAGAGTAGCAAAATCTCCATCATATGCCATAAAGTTTGTTCATCATTGCAAAATATGGTTTCCTTTAAGAATTAACATAGCTTTGGATATTCCCATTCCTTTGCAAGCAACAAAAGGTGGGAAAAATGTGCATCATATAAGGTTGGTTTGATCATGATTGCAAAATAGTTCAATGGTACAACCAATATTTTCCAGAGACGTGGGTTACAATACACTCTTGGAATTTTAAAAGACTATACTTCAAAAGCCAAACCCATAAACAGTTTTAATCATGAAATGGAAAGAAGCCTGCCTTTCTGTACTCCATGGGCGGCCTGACTTTCAAACCTCAATTTACATATGGCACCACATGTCCTCTTAATTAATTTCGAAGGACAAAACAATTTTTATTAAAAATGAAAACCAAAGTTTGAAAAGGAAGTAAGTCCCTTAAAATATGGTGCACCAGCTGTTAAAGGACAAGTTTATTTGGTATTGCTTTGGAACATGCTACCCCCCGTAGGTTTCCATTCTGGAAAGTTCGATAAATGGGTCGAGTACTTGAGCCCATACAAGATAAAATTTTATGGTCCATGGCTTTCGTGCTTTTTATTTTCAACTTGGTACAGCTTACAAATCTTTAACCCAAATCAAATTTTAGGTGTGTAAACACAAAGATATCCATATCGCGGGGATTCAAAATAATTTAAATTTAAATTTAAAAATAGGTAATATATTTATTTTATTTTATTTTATTTAGTTAGATTAAGATTAAGTTTGCCATTTTCATTGTTGGATAGAAAAATGATTTGTTTACGTGTAGGATTTATTATCAAGATTATGCTAGATTCAATTTAGATTGGATACTAATTAAGATTAGATCTGTCACCTTTAATGTTGGATATGAAAATGATTTGTTTATGTGTAGGATTTTATTATCCGATTGTGCTAAATTCAATCTAGATTAGATACTTTGTAAGACAATTTTAAGGTGGCTCCCACTCAACTCATAAAAATTTAAGTAATAACCTGATTAGAACTAAATGAAAGAAATGAGAAAACTCAATCATAACCAAGAAGGGTTTCACACTTCAGGAAAGTAACCATCAATGTTAAAATGTCAAATTTTTGGTCTAAAAAGAGAAGAAGAGATACAACTAATCTATTTTTAATTCTAGTGATAACATTCATAATTATATTTTTACTACTATAAGATAATCATGTCCTATTTAATAACTTAAACATGCATACAATTATTGGTAGCATATAATTGTATAATGGCGCATAAGTCTTAAGAGGTGCGACCATGCTTTGATACGACATCTTATGGCTCAAACTTCAATAAATCCAAATATAGAATTCGAACAAATAATTTGCAACCATTAACGCATAAAAACATAAAAGCAAGATATTTTAATTTTGATTATAATAGCAATTGGTGAGAGTATTATTTGAAATTTGAAGAAATTAAATTGCTTACAACATTGTGAATGCAACACTATTTCGCTCTAATTTCTTTCCTCCCAACCAATCTCTCATTCTTCACCATTGAGAGCCCACTAATTCCTCAATCAACTACCTATTCCATTTCTAAGCCTTCCCTCCAATTAGCCAAACAAAAGATGTTCCACCCCTTCAACACCTTCATTATATAGAATTTTTCTTGTTCGTCCATACCAAAAGAAAACTTTTCATAGGTTCCACTTACCATTTGAATAATTAATCGTACAATTTGCAACATTTTCTTAATTTAAATTACCTTTAATTTTCTCATATATATATATATATATGGCAAAATTACATTGTTTTCCACTACATGACAAAATTCTATAGGCCTCATTCTTACTAGAATTGTTGCCCAATAGAAAATTTTCAAAAATTCTTACTCTCAGCCAGAACTGTTTGGTTGTCCAAAAATTGATAGAGACACAATACTAGAAAACCATTAAAATAAGGACACAATAGATCACCATTAAGACTAAGAACTAGGGGGGAGGTGGTAGTTGAAAGTCACAATGCACATGTTTTTCCATAATAATGGATCAAGCGATCATCAAGATGATCCAAGCTTTCCTGGAGGTAACATTGATTGTGTTGGATATGGGCCATGCTATCCTGCATGTGCCATTAGTTCCATTGGAGGTCGTTCATGAAGGAAATGAGTGCATTTATTGCATCATGCTTTGCCTTTGAGAGCTAATCCATTGACACCTAATGCTGCATATGCATGGTAAACATTTCATTTAGTAATTCAAACTATAAGACATAGTACCCAACATAGTGTGTGAACCCCTCCAAACAACGATGTTATTCTTGCAGATTAGGAGAAATAGGTACCTGGTCAAATGAAAGCTCTAGTGGAGTCGAAGCCTCAATAAGAGAGCAACTGGGTTGTCCCCTTTCCCCTACAACCCTATGGTCACAACGAAATTGACATGGCATTCTAATATTGTCTAGAACACAATGGCATTTGAAACTGCAAATTTTACCAGAGAGTGCCCACAATGAATATTTACAAACCTCCATAATTGAACAAGAACCTTATTACCTAAGAATTACCAAGTATTGGATGCACCCAACCCACCAGAGTAACCCAAGCAAGTGGGAAACCTATAACAAGAAGAGCTTGGAAGAGAGAGCCCAAAACCAGAAAATACAAGGGCTAGCAAGTAGGACTTGTGGCTGTTACCCTTGTGCAAAAGCCATAGACGAATACCAAAAGTGGAGTGCACAAAACCAAACAGATCGCAAGGAAAAGCTCCCACAGAAGCACACAAGGCCCAGGGAGATAATTAGTAATGCAATCCCCCAAGCCACCAATGCAACCAACACCAGACTGAAAGACCCCCTCTTCTCAGACTTACAATAAAACAACATAAGAGAAACCTAGACCGAGATGAGACACAAACCCTGAGGTTAAGCCACAAACTATTCGCCACAACATATTGCAATAAGCTCAACATACCATACAAACCAAAAAATAGAGAAAACGACTAGAGGGACCTTGCCTAAAAAATGAAATTACATGTCACACAAATAAAGCAAGAGAGCTAGACAAAATAGGGGGTTTGGCTTACCTTTAGGGTTGATTGAATTCGAAGGGAAGAGTGCCACAGTAGCCCTGCCACTAGTGGGAGAAGTGTCTCCTCTTCGCTTAGCAACTCCTCAGACTTAGAAATTTGTCAAGGGCTAGGATCCCGAGTTTTTCTCCTAATTCCATGCCGTCCTCTATAACACATGAAGACAAAGTAGTATAACAAGAAATTTCTATTCCAAAAATTCCTTAGTATACTTGCAGGGCCTCCATGAGACTAACCCTTTCACCCCTCATAACACTAGACCACCATCGACAAATAGTAACATCAAGAAACCTCAAAACACTAGCCAAGCTTCGTCATGGTAAAATAATATGTGCTAGACAATTGCTACATGGGGGAGCATGCCACGTCACCCCCTTCACGAGTCTTGGGATTCGATGGGGTAACTAGTGCTCCCCAACCCCACTACCATTTTGATCATCCACTCCATCGAGATCATTATCCTTAGTATTATTATTATCTTTTATTTTAATTTTTTTTTTCATACCATATATTTATTTTCTTAATATAATATTATTATTTAATATATTAAATAATAAATATCATTACATAGAGGTGCATGTCCAATGATAGATATATTTATAAGCATATATTATTCTTTTATGCCAAGTGTCATGATCGTAATTTACAAATTCTGAAATTTGTAATTAATATTAAATCATGAATGAATGGGTTACATAGTTTATAAACATATATGAAGTAGTTAAGATAATATATACCAACCTATATCCATCTTAATTCTGGATCTATCAAGCACTCAAATCGATCAAATCTCTTTTCATCATAAGATATTTGCATCTCAAGGGATTTGATACCCCTCGACACTTGGTAGATCCAGAGTTTAAATGGATCTAAGTTGGTTTCTCCCCTTAAATAGGCTATATTTCACATGAATACCATGGAAAATACCACAGGTTCTCATAAACCTGGAGCTCAAAAGCCACCGGTAACTTGACAATCAAGTTTACTATAACTACCCAACAAAAATTAATAAAAACAAATAATAACATGAATATTTGTTTTTTGACAAGTTGTTTGTGATCCTCTATGCTTGCCATGTGGCTTGAGGAGCTGCGACCCAAAGGCATCTAAGTCGTCAAAGTCACCTGAGGAGCACACTTGGCCTGGGCCATACCAACCCTTAGCTAACTAGATTTTTTAGCATGTCTCCTCCCCCTAGCATAGGGCACAACCACCCCCTATGAGGTTTTATCCTTGGCTCATCCTGAACTTGTTGTGTTAGTGAGACTTGACAACATGGAATTTTATTTTAACACAACGTTATTTTTTATTTTTATTTTTATTTTTCAAGTTTATCTCAAGTAACCAACAAAAATTGATTAAAAAAATAATAATGTAATTATTTTCTTTTAAATAGGTTTATTTGTATTTTTACCAATTCAAAATGTTTACAAGATAAAACTTACAACATATCTTGCATACTAGGCTCAAGAGGGCCTCAATTTTTTTTGTCTAGATGAAAAAAAACATTGGTTTCTAATAATGAAACATATAAACCAGTACATACAATATACTTTTGCAACAAGTAAGGAAACTATCATCCCCTGTACTAGTTCATTTGACAAACATGAACAAACATCTGAAAAGCAATGTATCACTTGGCAAAAACTCTATACAAACAACCAACATACTATAATACAAAAACATAAACATAACCACCTCTCAGCACAAAAATTAAGCATGTAGAAAATTATGCATGTGATGCTTTTAAATTTTTATTTAAATAATTAATTATGTTGATAGATATGTTTTTTTTGGAAATTTATTTTTATAGTTTTAATTTAATTATACATTTTTAAAATTTTATTTAAATAATTAATTATGTTGATAGATATTTTGGAAAATGATTTTTAGAGTTTTAATTTAATTATTAATAGTTATTAGGTGGTTGGTAGAGATTTAACTTCCATCAAAAATATTTTAGAGTATTTTTAGTTATATGAACATGTGTCATATGAAATGAGTTATGATTTACCTGGTATGTTGTGTTGATAAGCCAGGGTATTGGCCCATCGTGTTTTAAATAAACTTATTTATAGATTAAGAATCTCCATAATAAAATGGGATGAATCTCCATGTTACAATGTATATATGTTTAACTTATATATTAATTATTTTTATCATTAATAATAAATATTATTTTCCACAGGGTCTTGGATAGATGATGATCTTTGTCAATTCTCTGTCCCAATTGGGATGATATATTGTACATGATGAAGATGTAGTCTTGCCAAGCTTACTATATATATATATATATATATATATATATATATATTACATAAAGTTTAATTTGTATGATTTTTTAAATTTTAGCAACTTGACATGTATGATAAAGTTAATGTTTTGATGCTTATTATGGATTGATGTCTATAGGAATTTACCATCCAATTAATTTAAGCATAGTCTAAAGAACGACATGATTTTGACAAAATTCAACAATTGTTTTGGAAAAACTAGGTTATAGATGTCAAGTTTAGAATTTTAGGAGGTCCAAGGGTTGTTGAGTGTGCCGAATCCATTTCTACTATTAAAAAAAACTTTTCAAACACTCCTAGTTTCATATTTTTTGAAAAAAATTTGTCGAATTTCGAAGAGAAAATCATCATCCCAGCGAAATTTTCACCTTAGATAAACAAATCTTTTAATTTATATAATTATGCTAATCATATAATTTTCAACATTTTCTTAATTTAATTTACATATATATAATAAAACTATAAATTATTATCTTATTTTTTACTTAATAAATTATTATCCATATATTCTATTTTATTTTAATTTTTTAATATTTTAATACTAAATATTTTATTTCTTAATATAATATTATTAGATAATATATTAAATAATAAATATTATTACATAAAGGTCTAAGTTCATTGTATTAAAGGATATATATATATATATATATATATATATATATATATATATATATATATATATATATATATATATATATTTAGAAACATAGATTGCATTTCGAATGTATTAAATAATTGATAGGTATATATAGAAATTTAAATTGCACTTCTTCTTTTATATCGAGAGCCATCTCCAAATTCTTAAATTTCTAATTGAAATTATAGTTCATAAAAATACATTATTTAATTGAAATAATGTAGAGAATTATGTAGTCAAGTTTTATTAGTATAATTGGTTAATAGTGAGCTTTGTTAGTAAAATAATTTAAGATCAAATTTTAAAAGGTGTGGTTTTGCTTTATGTTAGGGGAGGAGATATGTTAAAAGAATCTACTTAGCTAAGTGTTGGTGGAGTTCATTCTCGAGTGACTTTGATAGCTTAGATGTCTCTAAGTCACATCCCTGGGGCTAATATGACCCAAATCGAAAACAATCCTCGAGTGACTTTGATAGCTTAAATACTCTAAGTTACAATCACAAATCAAACATAAAAAATCACGAACAACTTAACAAACCAAAAAAAATATAAACAATTATATATTTGAAACTCCAAAATTCCCAAATCTCCCCATGAGATTATATCATTAATAGTTTAAATAATTACATGACCGGGTGAGATGATGTAGGCAATTAAACATTTGAAACTCCAAATGGTGTGGATATCACTATGCACTGGATGTCACATTACTAATAATTTAGAAAGGAAGATGATATGCATCTATATCTAAGTCAAGAGATAATGCAGGCAATTAAACATTTGAAACTCCAAATGGTGTGGATATCGCTATGCAGTGGATGTCACATTACTAATGATTAGATTGTATAGAAAGGAAGATGCTACTATATATAAGTCAAGATACGTGTAATACATGAAGTAAATAGTCAAAATTTATTTTTGTAAGTATTATAATATAATAATAAAGATTTAATTTTAAAATATTAGGAAATAAATTCAAGTAATTGGAACTAAGTTATCTATAAAACTTACGCAACCCACAATAAATAAATAAATATAACACTCTACGAGGTTCTTACACATTCCACGATAACTTGATTTAAGTGACCTTCCATCCATTTGTATTTCCAAGATTTGCGCAATGTGTATTGCCAGGCTCCTGTGCACAAAGTTATATTTGGTAGCAATGATTAAGCGTGTTTAAAAAGGCTATAAAATCATAAAACTGATAAACACTTGTGTTATATGAATAAAAATATCAGTTATATTAGAATTTATGGCAAATATTAAATTATTCCATACGTTTTCAAAGTATTCACTATATATATATATATATTGATTTTGGGAATATTGCTTACTTGGTTGTTCTTGCTCTTTACGGAGGAAATGTAGTTTTGAAAATCAACAACATGATATTGTGTTGTACATCATTCAAATTTTGATTATGATTAAGAAGAGATATTTTAAGGTGCATAACCATTCAAAACGATATTTGATTTTCTTGTTGATAAAACTTAACTTAAGCACAATCCATTCAAAACAATATTTGATCTTTGATAAAACTTAAATTAGAGATATTATTATGAAGAATGCACGGAAGAAGAGATAGAAAAATACTTAAGTAGTTGATAAAAATTAAATTAGAGATATTATTGTGAAGAATGCAGGGAAGAAGAGATATAGAAATATACTTAGTTTATATAAAGATATTTAGGGTTTTAGGATTTTGATTAAGTTTAAAAGAGAAAAATGTAAGTAGGAGATATGAAACGTCAAATTTAATTTGATGCTTGATATTATTTGGAAAAACATGGATCTCATGGCAAAGGAAAATATATCAAATTCTAGTCAGGGAAAATGGGTTTAATTATGCTCTGTACCACTTGGAAAAACCCTCAGTGAAACCCTAGTTGTGATTAAGACATGGTTGGCATGGAAGGGGCTTCTCCCTCTCCATCGGATGATGTTGTGGCCTTTTAGGCCTTTGTCACTTCTCTCTTCAAGAAGTCTTGAACCAAGGAAGCATATACAATATTTGTGAAGAAGGCAAAGTCTATAACCTTGGTGACTCTTCCCATTGGTTTTAAATGGACTTCCTTGGGATTTTCGAATCGAGCTCTAGTGGGGAAATTCACAGGAATGTGGCCATCCCCAAGATCCATGGAGAAATGATTGGAGAAGACATATAAATCCTTGATGAATGGAAATATTGGAATGTATGCATGCAAGAATGGGTTTTTTGCCTTCCTGTTTGATTACAAGGGAGACAAATGTAATCTTCTGGAAGGGCCCATATTTATTTAGAGCTCAAGGTATGTATTTGAACAATGGTCACTGGATTTCGACCTAAATGAAGACATACCAAATGTGGTGCCAATTTGGGTCAAAATTCCACGACTCCCGCTCTCATCTTGGAGTGATCAGAGTCTGTGTGAGATACACAATGGACTAGGAAATATCTAGGTGAGACTGAACCCAAAGGATTTCAGTTTGCATGCACAAAGATTTGCGTTGAAGTAGATCTTGAGAAAGTTCTACCATTATAAATAAATCTTATGCAGGGAAAATGGATCCATCATAAAAAATTTGACTATGAACAATTTCCCTTTAAATGCATAATCTACCATGATTATGATCACTTTGCAAGAGACTGCTAGAAGGCTCAAGCAGGAAAAGGGGGGAAACAACAACATGGCAAGAGGATCAATGGAAAACTCAGAGAAAGGGTGGAGATAAGGGGAAATCAACAGTAAAGAAAACACATTCCGTACAAGGTAAAAATGCGGAAACATCTTCAACAAACCCTTTTGAGGTCTTGCAATCTCAAGAAGAAAAAGACCATTAGAGAAATTTTGAGGTCTAAAATGGATCTCCTAAGAAAATGTACAAGCAAAATAAACTTTATCATAACCAATGGGATTCAAGATGATAATGTCAGCCATGGAGGATGATTCACTATTTTTGGGTTAAAAGAGTAAAAAGTTAAAAAAATAACAAAATAATAAATCTACTTTTCCAGCTTGTATTTTCAACTTATCTACCCTAAGGTTTTACTCAAATTTCAAGCAGGAGTACTCGTTGGATGAAAAATTTAATTCCTCATCCAAGGAGTACCCACTTTGCATACTTTCGATGGACCCTCCTACATGAAAAATGTGAAATACATGTTAATGTGATTGCAATCACGTTTTTCATGTATTTCACATTTTTCATGTAGCAGGGTCCATCGAAAGTATGCAACATGGGTACTCCATGGATGAGGAATCAAATTATGCATCCAATGAGTGTTCCCGCTCAAAATTTAAGTAAATCCATAAGGATATAAGTTGAAAATGTGTTGAAAAAGTAGTTTTTTCTTTTTTCCCTCTAAAATTTGATGATGTAATCTAATCATATTTCATTATTTTATAATTTCCTTAGGAGACCCATTTTAGAACTCAAAATTCCCGTAATTAAAGAGGAAACAAACACTAATAAAGGAAAGAGGTTCTTGAAGAGGACATTCTTAACATAACAAGAGAAGAAGGGAAAATCAAGGAACTTGAGAAAGATGAAGAAATGGAGCGAGAAGGACACACCCAAACACTTGTTCCAATGCAAAAAGAAAGTAAAAAATCGACACCAAAGGAAACCATGGGAAGACCATGAGCAAGATCGGTAAATGAAGCTGGAAGAATGCCAAATAAACCAAAGGAGACAAAAAGGGATACCCCAAGAATCATGATAGAGAACAAGACCCAAACCCTAAACTGGTTTGATGAGATCAATATTCAAGAAACATAATGTAATGAGAAAAATAAGTGAAGACCTCAAAAGAAGACGACTTGGGAATTAGAAGAAGATCAAAATAACAAATTGGGAGACTAGCTTATAATCACTTAGATTCTCAAGCTAGTAACATCCAAAGACCATGAAGAAACATAACATAGAGGAGGTAAAACACGTAACCTCCCCAAAAAATAATGAAAATCTTATCATAGAAATAACAAGTTTGGAAAGCCGCTCAAAATCCCCGTCGGTTAAAGACTTAGTAAAGAAGAAAGGGTTAATGATACTTCTTCTTCAAGAAACTAAGCTCGAAGAAACAGATCTAGCAAATACAACAAAATACTTCTGGTGAGATAGTGGGGCATTTGGTGGACTAGGTAATTTTTTTCTAGACTCTTTTTTCACTTGATTGATAGTAGTAAATCTAAATTTTGGATAGTAGTTTTATTAGAAAGGATGGATATGAAGGATCAGATCTTTGTCATCATTGTTTATGCTCCAGTAATATATGGAGATAAATGTGAGTTTTAGGTCTCACTAATCTCCTTAAAATAAAAGAAGTGACATAATAGTAACATTGTAGGAGGGGATTTTAATACCATCCTCTACTCTTCTGAGAAGCGAGGGATAAGCCTTGTTCGAGACCCATTCAGAGAAAGAATGGAAGATCTAATGAGTGAATGGGACTTAATATATTCACCACCAAATAAAGGTAAATAAACCTAGAGAAATAGGAGAAGTGGGGAAATTCATCTAGCGATAAGGCTATATTTCTTTTTGATGCATAACAACTAGCTACTTAAAGGGTTGGACTATGCTTCTTCGATTTTGGCACAAGGTGAATCTGATCATTGACTAATATCCTTGTCAATTTATCATCTAGAAAATTTAGGTCCTATCCCATTCAGATATAACCCCCATGTTAAAAATTTGGGACAAATAAATTACCAGCATCCAAGCCAAAAGAGGCTTGAGTTGGTAAACAATTTGAGAATCGTCAAAGTTTGTTAGAAAATCGTCGAGTGGAAAATTGGCAAATAGAAAAATAAAACAATTGACCACACAAATTTTCTCAGCAAGTCGACAAGAGGAAGAATATTAGAGATTGAACTGAAGAAGTGTATGGCTTTAAGTGGGTGATCAAAACACTGACTTCTTCCATAAGTAGGCTAAGGCCGGGGAGATGCAAAGCATGGTAAGAGACATCGTGCCTGAAGGTAAGTGTTGGTCGGCTTAATTTTCAGATTAAACATCTCAATATTAATTATCAATCCGGGAGTCATAAACGTTAGTTGTACTACGTCTTGGCTCAGCTTAATGGTCAAAGTATAAATATATTCCTTTGTAATGATAAACTAGGAACTGGAATCAAACACACCTTTGCTGGCAAATAAACAATCTTGAAAAGGGAACCTACTTAACTAATTCTACCAAGCAAACTCCATACTACAATTAAACTGTAAGGAAATTCAAGGCAATCCCTAATCATTATTGCTTTCCTATGATATCTTGAAAACCCTGATCTATTTGTTCCTTTCATCAATTTGAAACTAACACTTGAAACTAATCTTGAGATAAGAAAAAGACACACACATTATTTTAATGATAACTCACACCTAAAACTAACTATCCAAACTACTATTGATAACAAATTCAAGATCCAAATTAACAAAGGATAGTCCTAACTATTACTAGAATAAAACTACTTCACTCTATGTAAAATAACATCTAAAAGATCCTATTAAAAATATCATTGCAAATAATCTATGATAATCTTTCAAAACATTTTAATCTAGATTAAATAAAAAACAAGCTTACTCTCAAAATCTTGTAACTCAATAATGAAAACTAAATCAAAATCATGTCACTCAATAATGAAAACTAAATCACTGCTACCTACACAACGAAATCCACACTCAGAATTATAAAGAAATGATTACACTATGAAAACAAGAATTATTCTAATTAAAAAGAAATCTAATTTCTCTTGTAAGGAAATGATTACACTATGAAAACAAGAGTGATTCTAATTAAAAAGAAATCTAATAATTAAAAAGAAATCTAATTATTAAGCAAATTGCCCTGATGCATAAACAAATTAAATGAGCATTACATCCTGCAACATTCAAAGAAATTACATAATCAAACCTTGAATTATTATTCTAAATGGCATTGTTAACATATTCAAATTCAAAACAACAAAATCTGTTCTAATTCCAATTAAACTCAGAAATTGGACGCTCTCATTACATTCAATTTTAGTAAGAGAAAATAGAGTATAAATCTATATTACCACTCAAACACATATTATGTAATGAGTAATCATTCTTTAGTCCATTAATTTTCATAATCCAACTATGACCAAAAAGGCTTTGAAATTGAACCGTACCTGCCACATATTCACACAAAACTAGAAATAGAAAACTATGCTATGAAATCACACACACATCTAATTATCTTATGTTGACTGATCAAGCTTAACTCCAGATGTGATGGGCCCTCCCACGCCTAGAGTAAGTCGACTTACTGCAACTGAGGAAAGGTTTTAAAACATCAAAAACTAGAATTCGAAATTAAGCATGCACAATTACTTCTACTCACAACATCACTTGAAGGCAATCATGTATTGTTAAGAAAACATTTGGAAATCGATTTACATGTCCGGCACAACAATTCTTTTTTGTATACACAGCAATTTCCTGTCTCCATTACACTCCTGCAAAATTCGATGCTAGTTCTACATTTGAGAAATTCGACTTTATATTTGGGAAATTCTACCTTACATCTGAGAAATTTCCTCTATCTAAATGATGGATTCACTCCTTCTACGCCCTGTCTAATTGATGGATGAATTCCCTTCTAATTCCTCTCTACATTTGAGAAAATTGATTTTGCATATGAGAAATTCTGCTCTCTAAGAATGACGGATTAACTAATTCATCATGTCTTATATAACCATTGAATTACAATCTAGGATTCTAATTAGTCAATTAGAATATAGGATTAGAGATTGCCGGTTCTAACAATTTGCCAAGGATAAAGTTAAGTTGACAACAGAATGGCGAAATAAGGAACGAGGATGTTGATGGACTCCACATTGGATGGGCACAATATTTTAGCCGTAGAAGAACAATCACACAAGATCCCTTAATTGTAGCGAAAAATTAAGTTATGGTCAAACCTCTGGGTATATTCAGCACTTCGTCATCAACAAATATCCCTTATTTTGACATCACAATACTCGAACCGCTTTGTGTATTTAATAGGCTTCCAGATTAGCGACGTTGTAGTCGTTCTTCAACAATGTTAGTCTTTATGAGGGGAAATGAAACCGATCGATCGGTTAGAAGATGATCTATATCACCCACAAGAGCAACACAATTTGATCCATAGGCACACTGTTTCCATATGGATCCTTTTCGACATCTACATCACCCTTCATGATGGCATTGTACGTTGTATCATGGATATCTACAGCTTCCATCCCAATTAGAGAAGGTTGGAACAATAATCCAGGGCATCTAAAATGTTCAACACCAATGGTGATCACCTGCCCAACAATTCTTATGCTCAATACCCAAGCTAGAGAAATTGAATTAATTAAAATAGAGAAGCCTTAAAAAAGTAAAACTTGTTATAGAAGCTCTTGGGGTGCTTCATATCCGCACTGAGATCTGAGAATATTTTCTTGTTATTGGGGAGAGAGAACCCAATACATTCACGTTCAGAAATGGCTTTTAGTGGAATATTCCCCTGACGATAACTCCTTCATGAAGCCGATTTTTTCCAAACGGTTTATGGGTCATATGAAACATGGTGCTCTGAACAAAACCCACGTCTCAGATTTTAGAGGTTATGCTCCACGTCTCGGATTTTAGAGGTTCTGCTCCATTTGGTCACAAAATTGATATTTTTACCTATAACAATCTCGTACTCAACTACTCAGCTACTGCTTTTATGCATTTGGTGAAGTCGTACTCAAATGCATTCCTACACTGAACCTTCCTGCAATCAAGAAGGAATTTATTAAAAACACTCATAAAATTTACTAATAACAAGAATTTATAAATTAATAGCTATTGTTTCTAAATTCCTCTAATTAACAACATAATGGATTAATAATGATTAAAACACCTAGTACAAGTATGTATTTATTTCATAAAAACCTTAAAAACATGGACAAAAATGTAGCTCAACATCCCCCCACGTTGAACTTCTTGCACGTCCTCGTGCAAGCCAAAACTATACGACGATGAAATAAGGCAAGGAAAATGTTAGCAATGATTTTAGCAACTAAGGATGAAGATGCCTGATATTGTAATGCATTCATTAACCCACGACATTACTATTACGATACTAGCTAAAACCATGTGAAATGATAAAACAAGATCAGGTACCAAAAGTAACATTTATGGAGAAAATAGTGTTATACATACTTGTTACCTTGTCCCATATTTTGTTTTTTCCCAAAGTCTTATGATAAAAATCAAATTTTGTTGAAAAAGTGCAATTTAAAAAAGAATAACACAAGATTCCTGCACCTATTATAACAATGTCATGCCTAGGTCATTCAACACATATTTAGAGGCAACTACAATCAATATGCATTGTTGGCAACCAACACCTTGTGAGTAGTCATCATTGAGTAATTCATCACTTCAAATACCATAGAAAATTAAAGTGAGTTATGATACCAATCAATAAACTCTTTATTTGAACACTCTAAATTATGTTGTCATCTGGATTCAAAACTAAATTTCCTCTTAATCGAGTACAAAGAATTACCTTCACTATGGGTACCACGTCATTAAAGATTCTTTATTTTTGAAAAATAGAACTCAAAGCATCATCTTAAAATTTTCTTAAAACCATTTCCCAAGAAAAAGGATGAGTTTTAGGGAAAGAGAAGGATAACCTAGCAAATCAAAGTATGCAGTTAAATTTAATACCACAGACATGGCCCTGCTGCCCACAGGTGTCCATAACCTCGACAGGGATGTATTTTAACCTAGTGAAATGTCAGTATCCCACTTACTAGAAACAGATTCAGAGTTCACTTATTTTCCTTTGTTGAATCCTTAGTTAAACTGGGGGAGGGGGGGGGGGGGAGGGTTGAATCAATTTAACACAGACATAAGCTTTTAAAATTTTCATCAATTTATTTACAGCTTAATTTTATAACCAAATTTAATATGTGAGCAGTCTTAATATATTGCAGCAAGTATTAAATTAATGTGACATCAAACTTATTATGAGAGAGGAAAACATTAGACAGATTGGGTAGATCATATCAACACATAGGTAACACACATAGAGACAATAGATATAAGTGAAAACCCATAAAGGGAGAAAACCACATCTTATTATTGTTGTGATGTAAAGGCAAGCTCCAACTCCCTCTCACCACTGTTTTTCTGCAGGCACCAACCTAAAGGAGGCTCCAACCTCAGTCAGCTACAACTGACAACTATCAAGCTTAAACTTGATAGGGAAGCTCCAACTTCCTCAATTTATTAAAATAAATGTTTGCTGATTTACCTTAGATATCAGCTCTGTTCTGTAGTATCTCTTTCTTCTCCTCTCTTCCTTATCTTCTCTGCCTCAATTTTCCATACTTTGCATTCTCTATCTTCACTCTCTCTAACCTCTATATGCATATCAAGGTGATATTACTTATAGAGATTTCCTGATGACTGCTTGTTTTCCTCTAGGAATTAAAAATGGATAGCTATACCTCTTGTTACACCATTTTTTGGTCATCTAACTTATTATCATTAGATGGACCCAAGTACACCATGTAAGACCAGTTTTACCCTAAGTAAAACCGCTTTCACTATGTTAAAATAGGAAACCCCAAAAGGATATATTAAACAAACCCATGTTTGTTTGATTTTCCTCATGGAATAATTAATTAAACCATAATTTAATTATTATTCCCAGTCATGTTTAACCCAAAATCAAAGAAATTAATTAGATAAACCTTTATTTATCTTATTATTTTCTAGGAATAATCATTTAAACCTTATTTAGATGATATTCCTTGTTAAACATGACCAAATCACCCATAAATAATTAAATAAATCACTATTTATTTAATTATCTTTCAACCACTTCCTTAAATAATTAAATAAATCATTATTTATTTGATTATCTTCTAACCGCTTCCTTAAAAAGATAAATAAATCATTTATTTATTTATTTTTAACAAATTAAGGGATTTGACCCAAGTCAAATACCTTTTCCCTCCAACAAATATAATACAATATTCCATAAAAAGTGGATCTAGATCTGGTTAACCCATGCACCAAGATCTAGAATGACCCAATATTTTGTTATAAATAGGAGGGTTTTTCCTACCATTCTTCACCTTTTGTTGCCTATTAGATCACTCTGGATCTATACACTTGGTCACCATTTTCTTCCATTTTTCTCCCTTTGAGCTCTACTCTTTGCATTGGGTTTTCTACATCAACTAGAGAGAAGAATCTTAGATCTGAAGTGCTGAGGACTTCCAAGAACCCATCCCATTGAGGGAAATTGGATACTCCTTCTGGTTTTCCTCACAGGTGCCCCATTTAATACAAAATTCTTTCAAAAATTGTTCTTGTCTTGTCTATTGGTATATGGAGCAAACCCTTATTTTTACTGCTTAATGTCTTTCCATACATAGATCTGGTGTTTTGCAGCTATTTTCTTGTCTAACTAATCACAGATCTGAAGATATTGGCAGCCACTTTTGTTGTTAGGGCTATTAGTTATGCGTAGCTAAAGTGGTCCTTTTTCGTACACTTCGACAAAGGATTCATACTAACACCTCTTAGTCTTCTGCCTTCTCATTTCTTTTCCAGCTCACTCAGAAAAATATAACTGTATGTACTAATTTTAACATTACAGTGGGATATTTGTTCTCTTCCAGAGACTTGCCAATGCATCACAAACAATATAAATCAGTTAAACCATTTATATTTAATTACAATGTGAACTCCAGCTCACCCATTCAGCCTCTTGGTTCACTGCGCTTGTCTTTTCTGTGACTGTGTTTTGTCCCTTTCGGTTCTGTTTGATTTCCTGTTCACTGTCGCAGTGTAATTGCCATACATATGTAACTGCACTTTTTATTATATCGCAATTCAACTCTCGGCATGATAATGAAGTGTTTTTAACATATAAACTGCCCCTTTTGTAATGCAAATCAACTCATGGAGAACTTAAATCAAAACATTTTAATACTTGAAATGCCCTTTCGGGCCCACCCACCAAGCTTGTTTTATTCTTCGACGCGATGAGTCACCTCTTGAATTCTTCTGATTGCGATTAATCGCAATCGCAACTTTTAGTTGTGAGTTCCGATGATCTGATGCTTCGATGCTTCGATGCGATCACTCCGATCCGATGATTCACTGTTCACTGCACTTTATTTTTCCGATTCGATTAATCGTAACTAAATACTTCCGATTGCGATTGATACATTTGCGAAGGACTCGATGCGATCATCGCAATCGCAGCTTTCAATATAGTGCTCCGATGTTCTGCTTCTTTCCGATGCGATGACCTACTTTTATGTCAGAACTTAAGCATGTATGCATCACAGTTTATAATCCCATCGGGTCCGGAACTTCATTGCAATCGCAATATTTTGTTAACATGTTCCGCTGCCAACTTTTCTCCGATGCGATTGGTGAGGGTCCCACAATATAAGACTTTGTTTGTATTATGCCCGAACACTAGAGAGCTTTACATATATGTGTATATATATATGTTTTGGTCCTTTGTATATAAAGCACAACATATATAAGTATACTTTGTCGCTTCAATCTTTATGTATACTCCAACTTGGGTTATGATTATCGAAATTTTATGTAGGGGGTCCCACACTATATGTATAATATTATCCATCCACATAGTATTAAGTCTTTGTCTCAGACTTAAACCCAACACAAATATATATATATATATATATATAACCTCTCGGGCTCCGTAGTTCGTTTAATGTTTCTGCTCCCAGTATAGACTTAGCCATGTTCTTTATTCAAACCTTAGTCTTAATGCTACAAATGGTTTCGACTCTTTTAATTACATACACCCGTGCTTATAGCATTCACTCAAGGTTTATATATATATATATATATATATATATATATATATATATATATATATATATATATTAATGCGGCACATATATCATATGGTGGTTCACAGGTCCCACGCTCTACTGTTCACCCTTGTCAGTTAAGCATATCCACATTATATAAGTTGCTATAGGTTCGTACCCTTTGTATCATTTCATTCGAATCATCAATCAACTTATAACCAAACTCAACACAAAATTTTAATACAAAGCCATTCCATGGAGCCCACATGTGTTTGATAAACTCTGCATTTTTAGTACGTTCCAACTGACAACACCCTTTGAACACACACACACACACACACACACACACACACACACATATATAAGCCTAAGTCAATCTTCGACCATGGCTTTAACCCTCGGCATAACCTAATGTATTAGCTTGCAACAAATATATAATCCGCACACAACCCATTTCTATATGTGCACTCAAATTTAATATATATCCAATATTGCAAGGGATATCAAACCCGATACATATTTTAACACATATATGTTCCCAGGGCCCACCTCCATTAACACACCTCTTGCATCCAACGGCTGGCATTTTATCACATCGACTCCGATGATCCAACGGACGATGTGCAATATCGCACAATTTAAATGCTCGCTTCATAATTCTCCAAAATCATGTGAAAAAAGTTGTTTTACAAAACCGTCTGAGGACACGTGTCCTTCAATGACATATATCGCGTTCATTTTGGTCATACAGCTTACCACTTCAATTCTTGCGCGAACCCACTGGTTTTGTGGCCCTCCGGTTTTATTGTTCATGTTTGGGGTTCTGCTTATAGTCATGGTTCTGTTCCAACAAAAAAACTCCGCACCTTCATTATATACATATACATATAATCTTGGTTCAAATTATAATATAATATATAAACCCTTCTCGATTTCGTTATATGCCTTTCTTTAGTACTTAGATATATATGAACCCTGTTTCATTGATATTTTAATATAACACTATCATAAGGTTTAAAAGCTTGGTTCCATTACCCTCAGGGTTCCATCTCTGCTTGATCATTTCGCTATTTGTTAACTGCTCTACCTCTGTTGCTCGACTGTTTCATCTCTGTCTCTATATTCTCTGTCTCTGCCTCTGTTTCTCTGCCTCCTCTGGTTCTGCTTCCTTTCTCTGTCTCCACGTCCTCTGCTGTTCGACCATTTCTATGTTGTCTCCTTTGCGCTGCTTTGCTTATATTTTTGCTGCCCTATCTCTGTAAATAAACTCTCTGTCTTCTCCTTTGCTTGTTCTGCTGTCCTTTGCCTGTCTCTACCTCTGCTGCCTCCTTTGCCATCAATGACAACATTTCCAACAATCTCCCCCTTTGGCATTGATGGCAATATACTTCCTTTGTTTTCATTTTAGGACCCTTTCTTCTGGTGCTTGCTCTTCCTCCCCCTTTGACATCAATGGCAAGGGGTTGCTCATTTCTCAGTGTGCTTTTAACTCTCGCCCATTTTGCACTGATCTTGAGGACCTGTTTCATTCTTTTCTTGCTTACTGATCTCCCCCTGGAATGATATTTTCGTTTCTGTTCTCCCCCTGAAACGATGCTTTCTCTTTATATCAGAGAGTAGCATCTACAAATACTACCCCTAGTCTATCTCTCAAATACTCAAATGGTTCTCTAGCAAGAGGTTTGGTAAATATGTCTGTTGTCTGTTCTTTTGTTGGCACATACTCTAGCTTGACTATCTTCTGAGCTACTTGTTCTCGGAGAAAATAATACTTGATTGGGATATGTTTGGTTATTGAATGAAGCACAAGATTTTTTGATATGATTATAGCAATTGTATTATCACATTTGATAGAGATAGGTTCATCAATGCTTACCTTCATGTCTTGGAGGGTTTGCTTCATCCACATGACTTGTCTGTAGCATGCTACTGTTGCTATGTATTATGCTTTTGCTGTAGATAGAGAAATAGATGTTTGTTTCTTGCTTAGCCATGCCACCAGACTTTCTCCTAGATAGAATGCCCCTCCACTTGTACTTTTCCTATCATCCACACAACTGGCCCAATCTGCATCTGTGTATGCTGTCAAAGTGAAGCTTTTTCCTTTTGGATACCATAGCCCAAACTGTACTTTTCCTTGTAGATATCTAAATATTCTTTTGACTGCTAGAAGATGATTTTGCTTTGGTGCTGCTTGATATCTAGCCACAAGTCCTACTGCTAGCATGATGTCTGGCCTTGATGCTTTCAGGTACAGCAAAATTCCTATCATGGATCTATCGAGTCTTTGATCTATATCAGCAGATCCATCATTAGCACATAGCTTGCATCTCGTGATCATGGGAGTTGACACAGGTTTGTAGTCTTCCATTTTGAACTTTTTCAACATTTCTTTTAAGTATTTTTCCTGTGAGATGAATGTACCTGTGTTATTTTGCTGAATTTGAAGTCCTAAATAGAAACTGAGCTCTCTAATCATAGACATCTCAAACTCTGATTTCATCTCCTCAACAAATCCTTTTGCTAGCTCATCTCTATTTCTTCCAAACATAATGTCATCAACATATACTACAACAATTAGGAGTTCATTTTCATGGGCTTTTATGTATATATTGTTGTCTACTCCTCCTCTCTTAAAGCCTTGTTTTTGCAAGTATTTATCCAGCCTTGAGTACCAACCACGAGGAGCTTGTTTTAGTCCATATAGAGCCTTCTTTAGTCTGCATACATAGTCTTCTTTGTCTGTTAATGAGAAGCCTTCTGGTTGTTCCATGTAGACTTCTTCTTCTATATCTCCATTCAAAAATGCAGATTTCACATCCATTTGATATACCTTGAAGTCTTGGTAGCATGCAAAGGCCAGAAACATTCTGATAGCTTCCATTCTAGCTACAGGGGCAAATGTTTCTTCGTAATAAAGTCCTTCGATTTGTGAATATCCTTTGCAGACAAGTCTGGCTTTATTCCTCATTACCTGTACTTGCTCATTCATTTTATTTTTGAATACCCATTTTGAGCCTATGACATTTTTCTCAGTGGGTCTAGGAACTAATTCCTAGGTATTGTTCTTCTCAATTTGGTCCAATTCTTCATTCATATAATTCACCAAATACTTGTCCTTGTTGGCTTCTTCAAACTTCTTTGGCTCTATTTGTGATAACATGGCTATGTATACCTCTTCTGTCTATTCAGTTAGATGCCTTCTTGTCTGGACCCCTAATCTTTTGTCTCCAATGATCTGATCTTCTGGATGGTTCTTCTGAGTGTATCTTGAGGGGCCTTTCGAGCTCAGTTTAGCATCTTCTATTGTCTTTCTTGTTTAATCATCATCTTGGTTTTCTTCTTCATGGTTGTCTGAAGGATTGCTGCAGTCTGTACCTCTTGTATTGTTTGGAAGTTCTTCATCAAATCTCACGTCAATGCTTTCTACAATTTTTCGAAGAGTCTTGTTGTAGCACCTGTACCTTTTACTTTTGGATGCATATCCTAGAAATATCCCTTCATCTTCTCTTGTATCAAATTTCCCAAGATTTTCATCATTATTCTTTATGTAACACTTGCTTCCAAAGATTCTAAAGTGCTTGATTTAATCTGGTTTACCTTGCCATAGTTCATAGGGAGTCTTATCACTGCTTGGCCTTAAATGAGCTTTGTTTAGGATAAGCACGGCTGTGTGTACTGCTTCTTCCTAGAAGGTTTGAGGAATATTACTCTCTTGCATCATGGCTCTGGCTATTTGTTGTATAGACCTGTTTTGTCTCTCTACTACTCCATTCTGCTAAGGTGTCCATGCAATAGTAAATTGTTGCTTTATCCCATGTGCATTGCATAGGTCTGCAAAGTCATAATCTGTGAATTCACCTCCTCTGTATAATCTGATGCATTTTAGCTTACATCCTGTCTGATTTTCTGCTAAAGATTTGAATATTTTGAATTTTTCCAGAGCTTCCGATTTATTCTTGAGAAATGATACCCATGTCATCCTGGATAAATCATCTATTATCAGCATGAAGTAGGATTCTCCACTTGGTGTTTTAGTTCTTGCAGGTCTACACAGGTCCATATTCACAAGCTGTAGTGGTCTTCTTGTTGATAGCTCATCTTTGGCCTTAAAGGATGTGTGGGTCTGTTTGCCCAATTGACAAGATTTGCATATGGTATTGGAAGGCCTTTTTATTTCTGGCATGTCTCTGACAGCTTTCTTCTTGCTTAGTTTGATGATATGATCGAAGCTGAGGTGTCCCAACCTCTTATGCCATAACCATGACTCCTCAAGTTTGCTAAGATGACATGCTTCATCTTCCTCTTTCACTATGTAAACATTGCTCTCTGTTCGAACACCTTTGAGCAGAGTCTTTCCTGTGGTGCTTGATATGACTTCACATTCTTGTGCCCTAAAAAGAACTTTGCAGCCTTTATCACACATTTGAATGATACTCAACAAATTTGCTTTCAGCCCATCTACAAATACTACATCTTGGGCCTTACCTCTGCCATTATCTAAGCTAACTGAGCCTTTTCCCTTTATTTTTCCTGATTTATCATTGCCAAAAGTAACATTACCTGTTTTCTTTTCATCAAAAGTTATAAATTTGCTTCTGTCTCTAGTCATATATTTTGAGCAGCCACTGTCCAGATACCATTGGCTTTTCAGGTCTTGAGCAATTAGAGCCAGGTCACATTTATTCACCTTCTTTTTCTGCTGGAAACATCCTTTTGTTTGATATCTTTTGTGAGGTGATGAACCACATCCTCTGAGAGGAAATTTGAAAGGCATATGTCCAATTTTATTGCATACATAGCATTTGATCATAATTTTTGCAGAATTGTGAGTATGAGTAAAATATCCTTGATTCATAACCCTCCTTGAGGTGTTGAGCATCAATCTTTGTCCATATTTTATGCACTCAATGATTTTATGGCCAAATTCCTTACAATAAAAACAATAACCATAAAAAAAATTTGCATACCTGATGCGAGGTTGTCTTCTCCATTTTTTTTCTTGAGGTAGTCTCTTCACTGTTTGAACTTTTTGCTGGTTTGAATTACTCCTCCTTGTATGATAGTATGCAAAAATGTGTCCCAGCTTGTGGCAGGCATAACAAGAGGCATTTTTCATAGGAGGTAAGAATCTCCTATGATGGCTTCCAAATTTGACATACTCAGGGGTATATGATCCTTTTTCTTTTGTCTTAGTATTTGTTGCATTCTTTGTTATTAGAGGTTTATTCTGGTCTCTGTCTCCCTCATTACATGTTTCTTCTTTTGTAGGAATTATTTGAGCTGCTTCATCAACCTTCTTTGCTTTTACAAAAATAATATTTTTGTTTTCCTTTTCTTTGCTTTTACTAGATTCTCATTCATAGCCTAGTCCAGTTTTTATAAGTGGAGATCTTTGAGCATCAAGAATTTCGTTCAACTTACCAGAGCTTGTTGTTTGAGAAGAATTTGTAGACACTTTCCTTTGAGCATTTTCTAATTTCTTCCTCAGACATACTACTTCTTCCAACTTCTCTTGTTCTCGGGTTTTATCCTTGATTTGCTGAAGTAACATGTCTTCTATCTTATTGGCTTCTTCAAGCTGTACCTTTAGCTGCATGAGGACTCCTGAATTTTTCTCTTCTCTTACTTACTTGAGGAGAATTTCCTTTTGTTTTCTGCACTTCAGTTTGAGTCTATCAATCTCCTCCAGGGCACTTCTTAACTCCCCCTCAAGGTCAATTTCACCTTCTTCTTCTTCTTCTTCTAGCAGGAGTCCTTCAAGTTCTTCTATGGCCATCAATAAGAATTCAGAGGTTCCTTCTTCACTTGAGGATTCATCCGAGTCTTCAGATGCACTGCTGTCTTGTTGAACATAGTAATATTTTCTATTGAATTTCTTTCCTTTCTGCTAGTTCTTTGATGTAGTTTTCTCTGATTCATGAACCTGATTCCTTGCTTTCTTATGAGGAGACTTAGCAGCATAGTGTCCAACTCTTCCACAGTTAAAGCATTTGAATGGAAGTTTACCTGTATATTTACCTGAGCCTCTGTCCAGTTTCTTGACAAACTTGGCCTCTTCTTCATCATAGGAGGAACATATATCTTCCTTTTCTTCTTTCTTCTTTTCTGTTTTAAAAGCTGCCTCCCTTGTACTTGGCTTCTTTTGTGGGAGCCTCATCTCATAGGCTGTTAGATTTCCAAGTAACTGGTTCATAGTCAAGGTTTCCCAATCAGCTGTTTCTTCTATTGGAGACACCTTGGGGTTAAAACTGGGTGGAAGAGATCTTAGAATATTTTGTACAATTACACTTTCTGGTATGGTTTCTCCAAGAGCTTTCATATTGTTAACAATTTCTGCAACTCTTAAGAAGAAGCTGCCAACATCTTCATCATCATTCATTTTTAAATTTTCAAACTGAGCTCTATATAATTGAAGTTTGGCAGTCTTTACCTTTTTTATTTCCCTCATGGATGTTTTCAAGAGTATCCCACATATCTTTGGTAGTCTTGCTGTGCATTATTTTCATAAATTTAGCCTCACAAAGTCCACTTAAGATTGCATTCATGGCCTTTGCATTTGCTACAAATTCTTGTTTAGCTTCTCTCTCTGGGTCAGTTGCCTTTGGGGCATATCCAAATTCTACAGCAGCCCAAACCTCTATTCCTAGAGACATTATGTATGCTCTCATTCTGATTTTCCAGAAGGCATAATTAGCACCGGTGAAAAAAGGGGCTTTATTGGTTGAGCTTCCTTCTTGACTAGCCATCCCGGGGGCCTAGGATCTCCTTTCAGTGGTTAAACTGGTACAAAAGGAACTTGGCTCTGATACCAATTGTTGAATCCTTAGTTAAACTTGGGGGGGGGGGGGAATTAGTTCCCCCTCTCAGTTTAACATAGACATAAGCTTTTTAAAATTTTCATCAACTTATTTACAGCTTAATTTTATAACCAACTTTAATATGTGAACAATCTTAATATATTGCAACAAGTATTAAATTAATGTGACATCAAAATTATTATGAGAGCAACAAACATTAGGCAGATTGGGTAGATCATATCAACACATAGGCAACACACATAGAGACAACAGATATAAGTGGAAACCCATAAAGGGAGAAAACCACATCTTATTATTTTTGTGATGCAAAGGCAAGCTCCAACTCCCTCTCACCACTGTTTTTCTGCAGGCACCAACCTACAGAAGGCTCCAACCGCAGTTAGCTACAACTGACAACTATCAAGCTTCAACTTGATAGGGAAGCTCCAACTTCCTCAATTTATTAAAATAAATGTTTGCTGATTTACCTCAGATATCAAATCTGTTCTGTAGTATCTCTTTCTGCTCCTCTCTTCCTTATCTTCTCTACCTCAATTTTCCATAGTCTGCATTCTCTATCTTCACTCTCTTTAACCTCTATATGCATATCAAGGTGATATTACTTATAGAGATTTCCTGATGACTGTTTGTTTTCCTTTAGGAATTCAAAATGGATAGCCATACCTCTTAGTCTTCTGCCTTCTCATTTCTTTTCCATATCACTCAGAAAAATATAACTGTATGTACTAATTTTAACATTACAGTGGGATATTTGTTCTCTTCCAGAGACTTGCCAATGCATCACAAACAATATAAATCAGTTAAACCATTTATATTTAATTACAATGTGAACTCAAACTCACCCATTCAGCCTCTTGGTTCACTGCACTTGTCTTTTCTGTCACTGTGTTTTGTCCTTTCGGCTCTGTTTGATTTCCTGTTCATTGTCATAGTGTAACTGCCATACATATGTAACTGCGCTTTTTCTTATATCAAAATGTTGGGAAAAATACTGAGAGGGGGGGGGGGGGGTGAATCAGTATTTACTGCATAATCAAATCTTTTTACTTTTTCATTCCTTAAAACCCATACGCTACTTTCCTTCAAGAACTAGCGTATATACGCGATCCCCTTTATGAAACTAGCGTATACTGAGATCTAGTTATGCAAGAGTTCTTCACTTATATCATTCCATCATTCATTCATTAGATGTTCTATAAACAGTAAACATGAGCAGTAAGAACAGAATAAACCATCACACAAAGCATCACACATGAATACCAGGATTTTAGGTGGAAACCCAAGTCGGGAGAAAACCACCGCTGCAGTTGCTCAGCCTTCAATATTTTAATATAGAGAAAACATATTACAACATATGTCTTTAGTGCGGAACTTGACCGGCCTTGCGAGCTACCCTGTGGCTGCGTTTACACCCGGCCTCTCTGGAGGGAGCTCCAACCCCGGCTTCGTTTACCAGCCTCTCCTGGAAGGGAGCTACGACCCCCCGATCTCATTTACCAGCCTCTCCTGGAAGGGAGCTACAACCCCCTGACTGAAGGCTACAACCTTCAGCACCACCTTGGACCACGTTTCATCAATTTTCACATTGGATCCAACCACTTTAATAGAACACAACTTGCAGGCCACAATTCATCATATTTCCAGACCGAACCCTTTCCATACTTTTAAGCACAACCATACATCATCAATAGATTCATATCAACACAGATCAGATAGCAGAAACACAGCAGAACAGATCAGATATTTCATACCCCTTGCTTCAGCAAACCCTAGTATGCATACGCGCTTTTACTTCACTGATGTCGCGTATATACGCGCTTCCGTCCACACAAACCAGCGTATACCTCAGTGTATATTTTATTGCGCATACGCGCTTTCTCTTCGCTGAAGCTGCGTATATGCGCGCTTCCTCCGCGGCGAAGTAGCGTATAGATCTTCAATCATTACAGAGCAGCATACTTCATCAGATCAGATATTCAGTTCAGATCTACCCTTTTTCTTCCGACAGATGTTCGCCTTGATGCTCGCCTCATCACAGATCTAAGCCTTCCCTAATCAGATCTAACAAATACAAGAGCAATTCAGATCTAGATCCCCTTCTTCATCATTGGTGCATCATACAATCAGATTTATCATTCAAGTGTAACCTTTTCCATTCAGATATACTTCAGAGAGAAGTATTCATTCAAGCTCAGACATCTTGCACTCACACTCATCTTGTGCACAATGAATTTCTTCTCCTTTTATATGATTATCCTTTTTCAATACCATGAGCCCCTTTTTCAATACCATGGACCAAAACAATACCATAAGCCCAAAACTACCTGGACGGGGTCAATTAGGCGGATCATTACCCAATACCATGGGTCAATACCACGGTGGTTACCTTGGTTTTGCACTTTTTGAGCGCTTTAGCCCATACGCGACTTGGCACGTTCTTTTCCGCGTGCATACGCGACTTCCCCTAGGCCAATCCGCGTATACCAAGAGACATGCTCTTTTTCATCATTCTCTGAGTACATTCTGAAATCCTTTCTTCATTGCATTCTGTAAATACTGTAGATACATCAGATTTCCTTCATCAAGGACATATTCTATCAAACACAACTTCATCAAGTAAGTTGTCATCATCTTCATCAAGTGGGTTTCCTTTCAAGTACAACACTCAACATCATATCATCAACAATCATCATATCACTTCAGATTTACATCATTTAACAAGTCCATCAAGTCAAGCATAACTTCATCGGGTGGATTGCCATCAAGGACAATACATGTCAACAGTCGCACGTCTTCATCTTCATTCAGTGGGTTGCCATCAAGGACAACACTCTGCATCATATTTCCAACAATCTCCCCCTTTGGACTTGATGGCAACCACAATGGTGTTTGGTTACCATAGCAGATAGATACCATGTCACTCTCCCAAATATGTCACATCATTACCTTCTCTTTATTCAAACACCATGTCACTCTCCCCCTTTGACATCAAGGGCAAAGGGCGGATCAAAAACCAACATTCTCCCCCTTTTCTCCTCATGTGGAAGAAGCATTCTGCAGATCTGATATGTGCTGAAGTGGCCAAGCTCCCCCTGAGTTCATGCTGAATCTTCAAACATATTTTTCAATAAAGTACATGACTCTTCCTATCACCAAAGACTCATACTTACATCAAATATCCATCCAAGTGGATTTACATATGAGACTCAACTACCCAACCAAGTGGGTTTACAAATTTGACTCAGCTACCCAACCACGTGGGTTTACAAAATTTGACTCAGCTACCCAACAAAAATGACAAGTCCTTACATGACTGGATATTACAATTTTACAACATGAGTCTCAACAAGGTCTTTTCATCAAACTACAAATATGACTTTTTATGACCAATACCAAGAAGACCTCAAGAGAGATCATATAACAGAACCATCATAGTGCCAACAATGCATTATACTCAGCAACGCTAATTCTCCCCCTGAATCAGTGCATCCATGCATCCTTTTCATATGACTAAGGCTCCCCCTTAGTTTGTGCATCCTGAACATTTTCACCAACAAATCATCAAGGCATCTTCATCAAAACATTAGAAGCAGAATTATGAGAGCTGGAACACCACCAGAGATACCAAACAGTATCAGAGATACCAGACAGCACTGCAGCTGTGCTGAAGAATGCTGAACCATCCAAAAAATTGTCAGCAACCAACCATACGCGGGTTTATGTGCAGGAACTCGCGTACATACGCGACTGTGTTTCAGGAAACCCGCGTATCCCAAGCCATCTTCTAAAATTTATGCAGATCTGATTCTCTATGAGGAAAAGACAATGTTCAGCTTCTTTCTGAGATATTTGACTGCTTCCCTGGACTACATATATAACAGAATAGTGTAGTTGTGTCTTCAAGCGTCATCCAATGGTTGTAGCATAAGCCCATTAGTAACCAAGCCTTCAGATCCTTTGCAGCATCAATACATTCCTTCCAAAAGATTATCATACCAGAACAGCATCTTCAGATATGTGTTAGGCAATCATCCATGTGGTCCAAAATCACCATGATCTTCAAGATGTAACATGAATTAACATATGTAGGCAAAAGATCTCAACCATAGCAACCAAACTCTATATGATCTGAAACAAACAATATCCAACTCATCCACACAAAGATACTTATCAGTAACCAGGGCTCAAAAACTCATCATAATAATCCATGTACTAAATCATCATCATTTGAGCATGAGTATCACCAAGAGCAAAGAATAAGCAGTCATATTTCCAACAATGCAATCATTAGAATTCAACCTGCTACTCCCCCTAAACCAGTGCTTCTTCCTTAACTTGTGCAATCTGAGACACCTTCAACAGCAAGTCATTAACAACAATCTCTGCATGATCTGTCCTCATCTCTGAACTATAAGACTTTCATCTCAACAATGAATGCTCTTCATCATAAAGCAACCAGGCTTCATCCATAATCTTCAACACAAGAACCCATGCATCATTTCATTATCATGAGTATAACTAGAATGATGCTAACAGTGCAATCATCAGCAGTCAGACTGATGCTCCCCCTGGACCTCTGCTTAAGATCTTCAGCTATCAGATAAATTTTCTTATCATCAATGCATACGCGACTGCGTCTTCTGGAACTCGCGTGTATACGCGACTTTAGTTAATGGAACCTGCGTATGGAAAGTGAAGCATAGAAAATTTCCATCTTCCTTCATTTCTTCCTGAGCTTGTACCTCCTATACCTGTCCTTTCCACATCAGATGCGCTGTCAGAAGTAAACATAACCAGAATAATCAAATCAACCATGAAAGTCATCATGCATTGCTCCCCTTGTGACGATACATTACTAAATCTCATAATGTATCCCACATCATTCCTGCAGTCAATCAGAGAAGTAAGCTTCCAGAAGCGGATGACTGCAGTAGGGTCTGAATTCCCTACGTTTCTGGTCGGTCCTCCTTCTTTTTCCAAATTTGCTTGAGCTTTCCAACTGTGTGCTGAAAATTGTCCACTTTCCCAGATCTGTTCATCCTGCATTCTTTTTCTACATGTCCATACTTATTACAAGCATAACATCTCATGTGGCCAGAGAAATAATCATAAGAATCATAATGAGTATTTCTATTCTTCCTCCATTTACAATTAGCTGATTTATGTCCATACTTGTTACATGAAAAACAATATCCCCTGAAGAAGCTAGAGTACCTTTCTGAGTAGAATTTGGTTGTTTGTGGCTGAAATGATCTGCTCCTGCAATTTGCTGCAACATGCCCATAATTATGACATTTAAAACATTCAACGTTCTTGAATGAATTCTTTTGAGAATTCATGATTTTTGGTTGATCTTTTGTTTCTTTCAACACATCAGTTTTTGCATTGAGATCTTCTGAATTTTTGGCAATTCCTTGTGAGCTAGATTCTCCTTTAACAGTTTCATGGAAACCAAGACCATGTTTGATAGCAGGAGACCTTTGATTACTCAGAATATTGTCTAGGATATTAGTACTATCATGAAACCTCAACAGTTTTACCTTTTCTTCCAATTTACCTTTGAGAATGTTTACCTCAACCTCCAAGGCTTGACATTGCTTTGTCATGCTTTCTTCTTTTCTTCTTCCATCTTCAACTTGATCCTTTAGATTTAGGATCTCTTCTTTCAGCCAATTTTAGTTTTCTTCACATGTTTGTTCCAGCTCTTCATTCTTCTTATTTGATTTTTCCAGATCTTCTTTGAGAGAGATAATTTCTGCTTCAAGGCCTTCCTTTTCAAAGGATTGTAGAGGTTCCTCATTTTCCTTACTTGATGCTTCTAGCTCTGCTTGCAGAAAGATGATAGCGGCTTCAAGTCCTTCATTCTTCTTGCTTGATTTTTCAAGATCTGCTTCTAGATCTTTAATTTGATTGGATGCATAAGTATGAAACCTTTGATACTTGTCCACCTGTCCATTCAGCATTTCTATTTGATCTTTCATTTGTGAGATCATCTCTTTATAGATAGTTTCTTGCTTATTGTATGAACTTTGTAGTTCTTCTTCTTTAATATTGAGAGCTTCTTCTAGATCCACAACTTTACTTTCACTATCTTTACTATTGTTTGCATAAAAAAGAGTATTACAAGTGGCCTTCTCCTTTTTCTTCTTTGCCATGAGTGCTTGTAGATCTTCGTCAGAATCTGTTTCATCTTCTTCAATTTTTGCTATACACGATTTCTGTGGTATCTCCTTTCCTCGAGTAACCTTCTTCTTTTGCTTCTTAGCCATGAGCACTTTCAGATCTTGATCAGAATCTTCTTCATCTTCACTGGACACTTCATCATCATCTTCTTTTGCATAATAACTCTTTCTCTTCTCAAATTGTTTCCCTTTACCATGATTTTCTCTATAAGGACATTTAGCAGCATAATGACCAACTTTTCCACACTCAAAACATTTGAAGGAAAGCTTACCTTTGAATCTTCCAGTACCTAGTTGGAGCTTTCTCACGAAATTCGCTTCTTCTTCATCGGATATATAGCTGGATTCTTTGACAACTTCCTTTTCCTTTCCTTTTGTAGATGCCTTAAAAGCAGCTTCTCTTACTTGAGAAGGGCCTCCTTGTCTCATTTCAAAAGCAGTCAGAGTACCATGTAATTGAACAATAGTAAGGGTTTGCAAATCTTGTCTTTCTTCAATAGCAGAAACTTTAGAGTCAAATTTTGAAGTCAAAGATCTCAAGACCTTTTCCACCAGAGTAGTATCAGCCATGTTTTCACCCAAATTTCTCATCCGATTTACAATATCATCTAGACGAAGAAAGAAACTGGCAACACTCTCATCACTATGCATCTTCAAATTTTCATATTCAATTCTAAGAGTTTGGAGTTTTTCACTTTTTACCTTTGTGTCTCCTTCATAGCTTAGAATGATTTTGTCCCATATGTCTTTTTCCGAATGTAGCTGCATCACTTTAGCAAATTCTGATTCAGACATGCTTCCCAATAAGACATTCACTGCTTTGGCATGGATTTCATATTTCTTTCTTTCAGCTGCATCAGTAGGAATACTTGCCGGGTATTGATAACCTTCTTCCACGATTGCCCATACATCTGCACCAAGACTTTGCAGATATGATTTTGTACGTACCTTCCAGAATATCAGATTGCTTCCATTGAATAGAGGTGGCTTTATAGACATTACTCCTTCTTGACTTCCCATTGCGACGGATCCCCTTTAAGCGATCAAGCTTCTGCACAAGGACCTGCTCTGATACCAATTGTTGGGAAAAATACTGAGATGGGGGGGGTGAATCAGTATTTACTGCATAATCAAATATTTTTACTTTTTCATTCCTTAAAACCCATACGCTACTTTCCTTCAGTAAACTAGCGTATATACGCAGATCCCCTTTATGAAACTAGCGTATACTCAGAGATCTAATTATGCAATGAGTTCTTCACTTATATCATTCCATCATTCATTCATTAGATGTTCTATAAACAGTAAACATGAGCAATAAGAACAGAATAAACCATCACACAAAGCATCACACATGAACACCGGGATTTTTAGGTGGAAACCCAAGTTGGGAGAAAACCACCGCTGCAGTTGCTCAGCCTTCAATATTTTATTATAGAGAAAACATATTACAACATATGTGCTGGTGCAGACTTGACCAGCACGCAGGCACCCTGCGCTCGTTCCGGCCTCTCACGGAAGGGCTCCAACACGACTCGTTTACCGGCCCCCTGGAAGGGAGCTACGACCCCTTGCTCTCGTTTACCAGCCTCTCCTGGAAGGGAGCTACAACCCCACGGTGAAGGCTACAACCCTCGGCACCACCTTGGACCACGTTTCATCAGTTTAATGCTTTGGATCAACCACTTTAATAGAACACAACACGAGGCCACAATTCATCATATTTCCAGACCGAACCCTTTCCATACTTTTAAGCACAACCACATCATCAATAGATTCATATCAACACGGTCCGGATAAGCGAAACACGGCGAACGGATCGGATGTTTCATACCCCATGTTTCAGTAAACCCTAGTTTGCATACGCGCTTTCCCTTCACTGATGTCGCGTATATATGCGCTTCTGTCCACACAAACCGGCGTATACTTCAGTGTATATTTTATTGCGCATACGCGCTTTATCTTCGCTGAAGCCGCGTATATACGCGCTTCCTTCGCGGCGAAGTAGCGTATAGATATTTAATCATTACAGAGAAGCATACTTCATCAGATCAGATATTCAGTTCAGATCTACTCTTTTGCTTCAGACAGATGTTCGCCTTGATGCTCGCCTCATCACAGATCTAAGCCTTCTATAATCAGATCTAGCAAATACAAGAGCAATTCAGATCTAGATCCCCTTCTTCATCATTGGTGCATCATACATTCAGATCTATCATTCAAGTGTAACCCTTTCCATTCAGACATACTTCAGAGAGAAGTATTCATTCAAACTCCCGGACATCTTGCACTCACACTCATCTTGTGCACAATGAATTTCTTCTCCTTTTATATGATTATCCTTTTTCAATACCATGGACCATAACAATACCATAAGCCCAAAACTACCTGTACGGGGTCAATTAGGCGGATCATTACCCAATACTATGGGTCAATACCATGGTGGTTACCCTTGGATTTGCACTTTTTGAGCGCTTTAGCCCATACGCGACTTGTAACGTTACTTTCCGCGTGCATACGCGACTTCCCCTAGGCCAATCCGCGTATACCAAGAGACATGCTCTTTTTCATCATTCTCTGAGTACATTCTGAAATCCTTTCTTCAGTGCCTACTGTAAATACTGTAGATACATCAGATTTCCTTCATCAAGGACATATTCTATCAAACACAACTTCATCAAGTAAGTTGTCATCATCTTCATCAAGTGGGTTTCCTTTCAAGTACAACACTCGACATCATATCATCAACAATCATCATATCACTTGATTTACATCATTTAACAAGTCCATCAAGTCAAGCATAACTTCATCAGGTGGATTGCCATCAAGGACAATACATGTCAACAGTCGCACGTCTTCATCTTCATTCAGTGGGTTGCCATCAAGGACAACACTCTGCATCATATTTCCAACAATTTCAACTCTCGGCATGATAATGAAGTGTTTTTAACATATAAACTGCCCCTTTTGTAACGCAAATAAACTCACGGAGAACTTAAATCAAAACATTTTAATACTTGAAATTCCCTTCCGGGCCCACTCGCCAAGCTTGTTTTATTCTCCGACGCGATGAGTCACCTCTTGAATTCTTCTGATTGCGATTAATCACAATCGCAACTTTTAGTTGTGAGTTCTGATGCTCCGATGCTCCAATGCGATCACTCCAATCCGATAATTCACTGTTCACTGCACTTTATTTTTCTGATGCGATTAATCGTAATTGAATACTTTCGATTGCGATTGATGCATTTGCGAAGGACCCGATGCAATCATCGCAATCAAAACTTTCAATATAATGCTCTGATGTTCTGCTTCTTTCCAATGCGATGGCCTAATTTGATGTCAGAACTTAAGCATGTATGCATCACAGTTTATAAGCCCATCGGGTCCTGAAATTCATCGCAATCGCAATATTTTGTTAACATGTTCCGTTTCCAACTTTTCTCCGATGCGATTGGTGAGGGTCCCACAATATAAGACTTTGTTTGTATTATGCCCAAACACTAGAGCGATTTACATATATGTGTATATATATATGTTTTGGTCATTTGTATATAAAGCGCAACATATATAAGTATACTTTGTCGCTTCAATCTTTATGTATAATCTAGCTTGGGTTATGATTCTCGGAATTTTATGTAGGGGGTCCCACACTATATGTATAATATTATCCGTCCACATAGTATTAAGTCTTTGGCTCAGACTTAAACCCAGCACAAATATATATATATATATATATATATATATATATATATATTTATATATATATATATATATATATATATATATATATATATATATATATATATATATATATTTATATAACCTTTCGGGCTCCGTTGTTTGTTTAATGTTTCCTCTCCCAGCATAGACTTAGCCATGTTATTTATTCGAACCTTAGTCTTAATGATACAAATGGTTCCGACTCTTTTAATTACATAAACCCACGCTTATAGCATTCAATCAAGGTTTATATATATATTAATGCAGCACATATATCATATGGTGGTTCACGGGTCCCATGCTCTACTGTTCACCCTCGTCAATTAAGCATATCCACATTATATAAGTTGCTATAGGTCCGCACCCTTTTTATCATTTCATTCGAATCATCAATCAACTTATAACTAAACCCAATGCGACATTTTAATAAAAAGCCATTCCATGGAGCCCACTTGTGTTTGATAAACTCTGCATTTTTAGTACATTCCAACTGACAGCACCCTTTGAACATATATATATATATATATATATATATATATATAAACCTAAGTCAATCTTCGACCATGGCTTTAACCCTCAACATAACCTAATGTATTAGCTTGCAACAAATATATAATCCGCACACAACCCATTTCTATATGTGCACTCAACTTTAATATATATCCAATATTGCAATGGATATCAAACCCGATACATATTTTAACACATATACGTTCCCGGGGCCCACCTCTATTAACACACCTCTTGCATCCAATGGCTGGCAGTTTATCACATCGACTTCAATGATCCAACGGACGATGCGCAATATCGCGTAACTTAAATGGTCACTTCATAATTCTCCAAAATCATGCGAAAAGAGTTGTTTTACAAAACCGCCTAAGGACATGTGTCCTTCAATGACATATATTGCGTTCATTTTGGTAATACAACTTACCACTTCAATTCTCGCGCGAACCCATTGGTTTTGTGGACCTCCGGTTTTACTGTTCATGTTCAGGGTTCCGCTTATAGTCATGGTTCCGTTCCAACAAAAAAAACTCCGCGCCTTCGTTATATACATATACATATAATCTCGGTTCAAACAATAATATATATAAACCCTTTTTGATTTCGTTATATGCCTTTCTTCAGTACTTATATATACATGAACCCTGTTTCATTGATATTTTAATATAACGCTATCATAAGGTTTAAATGCTTGGTTCCATTACCCTCAGGGTTCCGTCTTTGCTTGATCATTTCACAGTTTTTTAACTGCTTTGCCTCTGCTGCTTGACCGTTTCATCTCTGTCTCTGCCTCTGTTGCTCTACCTCCTCTGATTCTGCTTCCTTTCTTTGTCTCTACTTCCTCTGCTGTTCGACCATTTTTATGTTGTCTCCTTTGCGCTGCTTTGCTTATCTTTTTTTTGCCCTGTCTCTATAAATAAACTCTCTGTCTTCTCCTTTGCTTGTGCTGCTATCCTTTTCCTATCTCTGCCTCTGTTGCCTCCTTTGCCATCAATGACAACATTTCCAACATCCTCTTTAGATGAAGGCCGCTGTTTTGGCTTGGTAACCAGCTGATGGCAGTGCCACTCAAAAGAAGTAACATGAATGAACAGGCCGGCTCGTGATGAGACCTCTTGTCTTCCAAATTTTTGGATGAAACCCATTACTATGGCTTGGTGACCAGGAGCAGTAATGTCATGCATTCTAGGTCTCATGATCGTGGTAGGTCAGCTCATCACGATATCTCCTATCCTTCCCTAAATCTTTGTAAGCTCTCATTATGATTAACCTTAAAGGTTACTTAATAAGTGGGGAGACAGATCTACTCCTTAAGAGTACAAGATGGCGTGAAATTTTTTTAATGACTAATCATTGTTGGATAATTCCTCTACCTTAAAGACTTATTAAAAAAAATATCCCAGATAATGACTGAAAGATTATTTGATTTAAGAATGCTAGTGTTTTTCTGAATAGCTCATTATGATCCTTACAAGAGTGGTCCATCATAGTGGGTTTTCCAATAATACCTTATAAGGGAAACTGAAAATATATATCCGAGACGAAAACTTATTAGAGTGATTAATCATGGTTACTTTTGTAAAACCATAAGGTATTAGAGTGAATTGTAATCAACAAGATTTATCACAAATTGTGTGTTAACAACTAATGTGGATCAAAAGTAGTTTTAACAGCCATGATTTAAAATTCAAAACCCTAATAGCATTATAACAGCTTTATTCATTTATTCTCCTACCCTATTTTACCCTAAGAGGCGAAAGACTCTCGTTTAAGTATAGGAGTACTTCCAATGAAGCCATGTGCGTAACAAAATGCTGATTATACTCACACTTAGTTTTAAAGAATAGACTTCAAGACATATGAAAGCATGAGAAACCAGTTGCTTCAATGGATATGGTACCAAGAGTTTCCGAATGTTGAGGAAATAATATGGCGTGATGACTGCTTGAAATCAGGATTCAATGGAATCCACATATTTATGATTTTCCAACTGATGCAAGTCTTCCACAGTTTGATATTCACTCTCCTGGAGGCACAAAGAATCTGGTGAAAGAGAAAAGATAAATCCCTCGAGTTCAGGCTCAAATATCTGCTTTTCAAATTGAAAAGAATGGTTGAGAGAGATTCTATGGTTTTGAGTTTCAACAACATTTTCAGAACAAGTTCCAATAAAAGATTGTTGCTCTGGTGGTCTTTGAATTACACCTTCCTGAGGTGAATCTTCTGTGGTAATGGGGAAAGTTTCTGGATTCACTCCCTTTTCCAACATGGAAGATGTAGAATTATATTCAATATGGGAATCAACGGAAAGAATAGGTGGCTTAAATTTTTGTGTAACCTGATGATTTAGATTATGATTTAGGATGTGGTTTGGGCTAGGGTTTGCACTAGGTTTGGGTTAATGCGTGGACTAAGATTTGGATCTGGATTGGAATTAAATTTTGGAATAGGGTTAGATCTAGGTTGTAAGTTAAGGTTTGGGTTTGAATGAGGGCTAGGTTTAGGGTGTGGATTAGGGTTAGGTCTAGGGTATGAACTAGGGCTAGGGTATGGATTAGTGTTAGGTCTAGGGTATGAAATAGGGTTAGGGTATGGATTAGGGTTAGGTCTAGGGTAAGGATAAGGGCTAGGATAAGGTTTCACATATGGTTGAGACCATGGAGGAGGATAACTTAATGGTGCATTGGAAAGAAATTGTGGTTGTTGTTGGTGCTCACAGGATTGAATTTTCATGGGAGATTTCCCTAGAGAGAAGGATCCAAACGATTCTTGAGGCCACGAAGATATCTGCCTCGAGGATGAGGGCATAGGTGAGGGCCACTATGGCCACGAAGTAGGATATTCAATTGGAGGAGGATTAAAATTTTTCCATGACACTGAAGGATTATAAACATGTTGAGGAACCTGCTCAGGAAAATAAGAATTATTCCAAGTATCAAATGGTGTTGGGTTTTGAGTTATACTTGGCGGATGATTCGATTCCTTACTTGATTCCCTGGGTACCTTTCGTAATTGTGGTAGTGATGGGCAATGTTCGGTCTCATGACCATCCTCACAAATTCTACAAACTTCCAGACCACTAAGTGGACACTTTCCAAGGTAGTGTTTCTTTCGACAGTTGGTGCAAAGGATAAGCAGTGGTTCTTCATTCTTCTCTTGCTCCTGCAAATCACCCAATTCTGAAATAAAATATTTAAATATATTAAATTTATGTTCAAGCAAAGTATTAAATTCTGCACTTGTGAATTCTTCATCGGATGACTTGTTTGTCTCTCTAGCAACATGAAAAATCCTCATTGAATGATTCCTCAAAATACCATTTTCTTGTTTTCAACAGTCAAACTGGTACATTCTGTCATCACATGGATTAGTACACAAGGGTTCTTACAATACCCCAAAAATGATATAACGTCGAAGATTGGATACTGAAGAGAAATGAATTTTAAAAGCTATTGGCTGAAATAAATCTCACCACACTTTCATGAAACGAAAATGTCGAATCAAAGTACTATTTAATCTATGGAAAGCAAAGCAATCTGGATATTAAAATTCTAAATCCCGCTTATGCTTCTACACATAAAGGAAATAAAAGTTCAAGAGATACACAATATGGCTAGACTTTGGAGCAACCCCACAATAGTGGATTCATGGATCTTCACTCATGTCTTACCGTACACTCTCCGCCCTCTGACGTCCTACAATACCCTTGAAACTCTGTAGGAGAATTTTACCTGAACCAAAATACAAATCCCCGAAAACGACGTCAAAATGTTGGTCGGATTAAACCTCTCAATATTAATTATCAATCTGGGAGTCGTAAACACGAGTTGTACTGCGTCTTAGCTCAGCTTAATGGTCAGAGTATAAATATTTTACTTTGTAATGATAAACCAGGTACTGGAATGAAACACACCTTTGCTGGCAAATAAAAAATCTTGAAAAGGGAACCTACTTAACTAATTATATCAAGAAAAATCCATACTGCAATCAAACTATAAGGAAATTCAAGGCAATCCTTAATCATTCTCACTTTCCTATGATATCTTGAAAACCCTGATCTATTTGTTCCTTTCATCAGTTTGAAACTAACACTTGAAACTAATCTTGAGATAAGAAAAAAAACACAAACATTATTTTAATGATAACTCACACCTAAAACTAACTATCTAAACTACTCTTGATAGCAAATTCAAGATCCAAATTAACAAAGGACAATCCTAACTATTACTAGAAGAAAAATACTTCACTCTATGTAAAATAACATCTAAAAGATCCTATTAAAAATATCATTGCAAATAATCTATGATAATCTTTCAAAACATTTTAATCTAGATTAAATAAAAACAAGATTACTCTCAAAATCATGTAACTCAATAATGAAAAATAAATTATAATCATGTCACTCAATAATGAAAACTAAATCACTGATACCTACACAATCAAATCCACACTCAGAATTATAAAGAAATGATTACACTATGAAAACAAGAATGCTTCTAATTAAAAATAAATCTAATTTCTCTTGTAAGGAAATGATTACACTATGAAAACAAGAATGATTCTAATTAAAAAGAAATCTAATTATTAAGCAAAGTGCCCAGATGCATAAACAAATTAAATGAGCATTAAATCTTGCAATATTCAAAGAAATTACGTAATCAAACCTTGAATTATTATTCTAAATGGCATTGTTAACATATTCAAATTCAAAACAATAAAATCTATTCTAATTCCAATTAAACTCATAAATTGGACGCTCTCATTACATTCAATTTTAATAAGAGAAAATAGAGTATAACTCTATATTACCACTCAAACACAGATTATGTAATGAGTAATCATTCTTTAGTCCATTAATTTTTATAATCCAACTATGACCAAAAAGGCTTTGAAATTGAACCGTACCTGCCACAAATTCACATAGAACCATAAATATAAAACTATGTAATGAAATCACGCACACATCTAATTATCTTACGCTGATTGATCAAGCTTAACTCCAGATGTGGTGGGCCCTCCCACGCCTGGAGTAAGCCAACTTACTACAATTGAGGAAAGGTTTTAAAAAATCAAAAAATGGAATTCGAAATTAAGCATGCACAATTTCTTCTACTCACAACATCACTTGAAGGCGATCATGTATTGTTAAGACAACATCTGGAAATCGATTTACATGTCTAGCACAACAATTCTAGTTTTATACACAACAATTTATTGTCTCCATTACACTCCTGCAAAATTCGATGCTAGTTCTACATTTGAGAAATTCGACTTTATATTTGGGAAATTCTACCTTACATCTGAGAAATTTCCCCTATCTAAACGACAGATTCACTCCATCTGCGCCCTATCTAATTGATGGATGAATTCCCTTCTAATTCCTCTCTACATCTGAGAAAATCGATTTTGCATATGATAAATTCTGCTCTCTAAGAATGATAGATTAACTAATTCCTCATGTCTTATATAACCATTGAATTACAATCTGGGATCCTAATTAGTTAATTAGAATATAGGATTGGAGATTGTCGATTCTAACAATTTTCCAAGGATAAAATTAAGTTGACAAGAGAATGTCGAAATAAGGAACGAGGATGTTGCTGGACTCTACATCGGATGGGCACAATACTTTAGCCATAGAAGAACAATCACACGAGATCCCTTAATTGTAGTGAAAATTAAGTTATGTTTACCCCTAAGTATATCCAGCACTTGGTCATCAACAAATATCCCTTATTTTGACATCACAATACTCAAACCACTTTGTGTATTTAATAGGCTTCCAGATTAGCGACGCTATAGTAATTCTTCAGCAATGGTAGTCTTTATGAGGGGAAATGAAACCGATCGATCGGTTAGAAGATAAGCTATATCACCCACAAGAGAAACACAATTTGATGCATAGGCACACTGTTTCCATATGGATCCTTTCTGATATCTACATCACCCTTCATGATGGCATTGTATGTTGTCTCATGGGTATCTATAGCTTCCATCCCAATTAGAGAAGGTTGGAACAATACTCCAGGGCATCTAAAACGTTCAACACCAATGGTGATAACTTGCCCAACAATTCTTATGCTCAATACCCAAGCCAGAGCAATTGAATTAATTAAAATAGAGAAGCCTTAAAAAGTAAAACCTGTTATAGAAGCTCTTGGCGTGCTTCATATCCGCACTGAGATCTGAGAATATTTTCTTGTTATTGGGGAGAGAGAACCCAATACGTTCATGTTCAGAAATGGTTTTCAGTGTAATATTCCCCTGACAATAACTCTTTCATGAAGCCGAATTTTTCCAAACGGTTTCTAGGTTATATGAAACATGGTGCTATGAACAAAACCTAAGTCTTGGAATTTAGAGGTTTTGCTTAATTTGGTCGCAAAATTGAAATTTTCACCTACAACAATCTCGTACTCAACTACCCAGCTGCTGCTTTTATGCATTTGGTGAATTCGTACTCAAATGCATTCCTGCATCGAACCTTCCTACAATCAAGAAGGAATTTATTAAAAACACTCATCAAATTAACTAATAACAAGAATTTATAAATTAATAGCTATTGTTTCTAAATTCCTGTAATTAACAACATAATGGATTAATAATGATTAAAAACACCTGGTACAAGTATGTATTTGTTTGATAAAAACCATAAAAACATGGACAAAAATGCAGTTCAATAGTAATCCAAGATTGACTTCTTTGGATGATATAAAGTAAGAGGTATTTCTTCATTTTCAATCTCTTTACACCGAAAAAAAAGAAGTGGAGCCAAAAAAAGCTTAAGAGTTTCTCTCATGCATTTGATCAATTATCAAAGATTCTAGAAATCAATAGTTAGTTAAAGAGATAGAGGAATTAGAGGTCATAGAAGTAATTTGGACTTTGGATTCAAATAAGTTCCTCGAACCTGATGGATTCACTATAAGTTTTTACACATCCTTTTGGCCACTATTAGAAAAGGATTTGTTAAGAATGATCAATGGGACGAGAAGGAAAGACAAGACCAGGGGAAGTAATAACTCCTATTTTATTTCATTAATCCCCAAGGAGACAAATCCATTGAATTTCTCTCGATTCAAACTTATCTCCCTTTGAAATTTTTCTTATAAAATTCTCACAAAATAATGGTTAACATATTGAAGAAATTATTTCCAGCAATTAAATCTGAAAATCAAGGGGGATTTATGTAGCATAGAAAAATATGGTTAATATAATTATTGTTTAGGAAGTTATCCACTCCAACAAGGAAGCAGGGGAACCTAGATTGGTTATTAAGCTAGATATTGCTAATGCTTTCGATCAGGTAAAGTATTCTTTCTTATATTTAAGGCTAGACAAGTTGGGTTTTAGAAATGAATTCATTTGTCGGATCAACGCCTGTATAAGTTCCTCTTGGATCACGCCATTAATAAATGGAAAACCTACTCCCTTATTTGTGGCCTTAAGGGGATTGAGACAAGGTTGTCCCCTTCCACCCTTTTATATATCATAGTAGTGGAAATCTTGTGCAAGAATTTAGAGAAGGCAAGGTTCGAAGGCAAGCTATTAGTCTTGAGAATTGCTTGAAATGTAAAGGGTGTAAATCATTCTCAATTTGTTGATGAAACCCTCCTACTAGGAGGGGCCTAGAAAAAAATTGTGAATCATTATAAATCTCTACTCAATTCCTACCTATATCTCTCTCGAATGGGTTGGTGAATAAAATAAAAAGTCAACTATATAGATAGAACTGTTCAGAATCATTGTTAAGAAATATCTCCATGACATTAGAATTTTTAGTGGAAATAGGATGGAAGTCATTTAAATATTTAGGAGTGTCAATTTATCTGGGAGAATCAAATGCAAAAGAATGGGATGATTTTCTATAAAAATTCAAGAAAAGATCCAATCTGGGGGAGTGCAATGGTTAAATGTCGGCGGGAATATTGTTTTGATCAAATTAGTATTATCATAACTACCTGTCTACATGGAATTTGGTATTCTCACTCCAAAGAGTGTGATCAACCAGATTGGTAATCTCCTCTAAAACTTCCTTTCATAGGGAGGTAAAAATAATGAAAAAAAGTTTCATTTAGTAAATTGGAATTATGAATGTAGTCTGTCTTCCTAAATTTTGTGGTGTTATAGCAATAAAGGATCCCAACTCATGAATATCACACTAGGAGAAAATAGCTTGGCGTCTTCTCTTTGACACAAAGGAATGGTGGAAACATGCATTTTTACAGAATTATTTTCATAAGAAAAGGCTTCTCAGAGCAGAGAATGTGAATTGGACAAGAAAGGGTTCAAAAATATGGAAGCTTTATAAGACTGTGTCCCCCATTATATTGGATCATTTAGGTTGACAATATGGAAATAATTTCCACATAAATATGGGGAAATATAACATATCTCAGTTAAGTTATTGGAAAAAATTCCAAATATAAGGGAGCTAGCGAATTGGAAGGGGAGAGCGGGATATATTAGGATTACATATGTTTCACAATGGAGTGAGAAAGGACATTGATTAGGCTAGACATACTCATAACTCATTGATAATCTACAATATCAATGGAATATTTTAATAAACTTGTTGAAAGTTTTATATCCAATTGAAATATCAAAAACTGATCAGTGATCATGGATAGGAAACCCCCAAAAAAAATATATAGTTAAAGCTAGATATGAGTTGCTTGTAAAAAAATTGTTGCATCTATCTCCATCCAATTTCTGGAATAAAATATGGCATAAGGATGGTCTCCATAAAATAAAAATCTTATGCTAGATATGTTTCATGGAAAATTTTTAATGACAGAGAAGCTAAGGAAGAGGAATATATAGGGGCTATCCATGCATGTTCTTTGCAAAATTGTGGAAGAGGATACTCCCCATGTCTTTAGGAAATTCATATTTACCATGGTTGTTTGGTATAAATATATATAAAAAACCATCCATATTGAAAATATCCCAGATAGCTAGACGAAGATGTTTGAATTGTGGAAAAACACACTTTTGTGGCTAAGGAAAGCTTCATCAGTGTCAATGTGTTGTTGGATGGCACTCCCTAAATATCTATGCGCGTCAATGTGGTTAGCATGCAATAACACCATTTTAAAATGGGATAGCCCTAACTCAACCTCGGTTGAAATCAACGCCCTATATCTCCTATTTTAATCCACCACATCTTGAGGATATAAACCTTCAAATCTGGAGGATTTATCTCCAAGTGAAATATATTAGATTGACTTAGGCACACTACCTTATCATGATGGCAGCTTAAATATTAAACCAATCATCACCATATCATTTTGTATAAGAATGTATTTTCAAGACTTTATAAAATGGAGATTAAGAAAGGAATATTTCTCTCTATTTTTTTATGGTGCATGGAAAGGTAATCCCAGGTTGGAAGGAGCAGGAGCGGTTATATTTTTCCCTGATGACCAAATAGAGCTTCGATATGCATGGGGCTTGGGTATTGCTGCCAATAACGAAGTAGAATATTTTACCCTATGGTTGGGTTTATAATTAGCCATCACAAGATTAATTCATTATTTTATGGTCTATGGGGACTACATGATAGTCATTCAACAGGTGGATGAACTTAAAGAAAAATGTAGCTCCCTTAGCCCCTCTATATTATAAATGATTTCATTGTAATTGAGGAATTTTAAGATAATTGAGTTCTATCATGTTAAAATACATCAGAAATTAATGGTATATGTGTAGGCTAACAAAGGAGAAAACATGGATCAAGACCAGAGTTTAATTATTTTCAAACCTCTACCATGACAAGGGACATTAATTTTTAGGCAAGCCATAATAAGCAAAATGGAGATAATGGCGGCATGAGAAATCATCAAATTGTTGGATGGAATTATGAATTTCCCTCATGTTCCCATTTATCAATGCAATTGAACCACCCTAATAAAGAACATCCAAAATTGCGGCCGATCATTAACAATGGTAGTGGATTAGAGTACTCACATCATAACAACATTTGGCCAAGGTTGTTACACAACATCATCAGGTTGAACATCTAGAGGACAAACAATCCCTATCAATATTGTAAAAAAATATTACAGGGTGTTAAGCTAAATTCTTATCTTGGGATAACACGCACACTCTATGGTGATTTAATGGCGGAAATCATGATCAATATCAGAGAAACAATTGATGAGGAATGTTCAGACAAAAACAAGAAAGTGACTAGACAAGTTTTTAATCACCATTGAATGACAGACTCAAATGAGGAGAGTGGGAACATAAGGATTATCAATTTATAAAAGTTTCATATCTCTACTTCAATTGCATAGCCTATGAGGAAATGGCGAAAAGCGGGGAATATTAATCATGATTCCAGTTCTCGGGATAGGATGGAAAACATAGATAAATACTCATACTTCCTTCGTCAAGGAGAACGATAAAATGAATTGTTAGTTGGATCATCTAACTGAGACAATGGAGTATATTTGGACATTTCTCAATCCTTGAAGTGAAATGGAAGCAAAAGAGAAGAAGGAACATTTGGCACTCCTGGATAAAAAATGTGAGCAGTTACAAAGGAAGTTTTAGAATCTTCAAGCAATATTGGAAGTGGAAGTAGGATTAATAGATATAAGGTTGAAAAGGTGGTAACAAGATATCAATCAAGGAACAACATGTCATTATGCAGACATGGAAATTAATAAGAACGAGGAAAATGATGAACGATGAGGAAAAAATGATCAGGCACAACTGGAGCAGAGCAAACCAACATTACAAGTAAAGGAAACATCTGACGTTGGTTTGTTAATTTTAGGCTAGAAATTATGTTCTTTCTAGGCTCATGTATTGCAAATACATTCTAGTTTTAGGTATTTTTTTGGAAGGAATCTAGTAGATATTAGTATAGACTCATAGTTAATAGAAAGCACAGACAAAGGAAAGGTATTTACTGGATATGTAAAAAATATGAAGAAAATGAAACAATTGAATATGTAAAGGTTTTGGCCTTGTAACTAGATTAGGTTTTAATACAAATATTCACACACTTCGTTAAAAAAAAGTGTTTGATCATAAATAATATATACGAAAAAAAATTCCTAAAAAAGGTAAACATATATTAATATTGATATTAATATTAATATTTATATATAAATAAATATTATAGGGGTGTCTTGAATAGTGTGAAACATGTAATAGGAAAAAATGTTATAAGAAACAAAATAAGTTGACACTAGAAATAAACAAGAAGAATCTAATCTTAATATGGAAACAACTTAAAAGACTACAAAGCCATGCAAATTTTTAAATTATGAAAGAAAGAAAATAAATTGACAATTCCAAAAGCACAAACATTGAACTTAGTAGAGAGGATGAAAACATGACTAAGAATATTAATTTAGATCACAAATTTTCTCAATGTATTCTCTTTTCCACTTGATGATAATTGAATAGTGATATAAAAAAACATTTGTTTTTTATAAATAAAAATGATAGTGAAAATAAAAGTACATAATTGAAAAAGAGAAGAAAAATATGAAATTATGATTGAAATTACATAATACATGAATCCAAATGAGTGGTAATTACAAGAAAAAAAATGGGAGAGAAAATAACTAATACTAATAACATAATAACAAAAAAAAGCATATCAATCATGTACACATGATTTTACCTTGGAAACCTCCAATTTGGAAAAATCAGCTACTAAATCTATTATTCCCTTGACCAAGTATCCCAAATGAGTCTTCACCACTCACCTCATGGCCCATTACAATGGATTATGCCCAAGCCTTTTATAGGCTTAATCACATGCAACCTACAAGCTCTAATACCACAAAATACCAAAACCATCATTCAAAAAACTACCATTGTTGACGTAACTCTTTAACTCTTCCACCGAATCAATTTTAACCTAACATTCCCCATTTGAAAATTTTCTTGAGGTTTCCCTTGACCAAATCCTACCAAACCAGCTAAGTGAACCTTCACTACTCACCTCTAGGACCCACCCCCCTTAAAAGGCTATAACGAGGGTATTAAAAAATAAAAAAAGTTACCAACTTAATTAGAACTTGACTGAGTTCTTGTTCTTTTACAGTTTACATTTAGTGTTGATTTTTATGCTCATTTTGAAAAGTGGTGATGCATCATCACCATTTTCTCATTTTAGGGTTAAGATTCCAACATTTTTCAACCATGACATTAAAAACCAAACATCATGATTACGAAAGACGTGAAAAAACACCTTGACATACAAAAGTGGTGATGCATCATCACATTTTTTTAGGGTAAAGATCAATACATTTTTTAACCATGACATTAACTACCAAATCCTGGGGCACCCAAAATCCTGAAGCTTGACAGTTCTGTAAACCATATTTCTGAACATTTTCGCTAGATTTGGTCAAAATCACACCAGAATTTCCATTTTTTTCTAGTTGGAAACGTAGTATCCTTATACTATATATATATATATATATATATATATATATATATATATATATAACTAACAAAAAATATATTAAAAGGTTCTAAAAAAATAAATATTAAAAAACATAGCTAAAATGGGTTATGGGGCAATGCTTATATGATGTTGTGAGTGCCTTCCACGTTGGTTGCCTTATGTAGTTGTAGCGGGGCCATTTGAGTTGGGGGATGATTCTTAGTATTGCCCCCACACTATTGTGAGGTTGATTCTTACAATAGTGTGGGGGTGATGCCACACATCACATTGTGTTTTTAATTTATTATAAATTTCTTTATATATATATATATATATATATATATATATATATATATATATATATATATATATATATATATATATATATATTGCTATTATTTTTTAATTAATTTGGATTGTTTTCCTTTTTATTTACTTAATAGATTTATATTTTTAATTGGTTTTACTTTAATTGCTTTAATTTTTTCGCTTTAAATATTTTTTTAAATAATATAATTTTAAAATTTTAATTTTATTTAAATTTAATTTTTTAGATCCTTTTTGTGAATTAAAAATAGTACTTCTTTCTAAACATTCAATTACATGAAAAACTAAGAAATTTATATTAGTTGGTCTCAAACGAAATCCAATCAAATCCAGTATCAAAAGACACACTAACTTGAAATTACATGACAACTAAGGGATTTGGATTGGTTGGTCTGTGGAGAATCCAACCAAAACCAAACTCAAAAGACAAGTTAACCTGAAATTGACAGTGTCGATACATGTATTATTCTACAGGTCATTAAGACTAGTAATGATTATGGGTTTTATTTTTAAAATTTTTTGTTATTATTTTTTCAGAGTTATTTTTTTTTCTTATTTTTCTTATGAACATCAATCCATTCCAAGGAGTTGTTAGGAACATGCATAGAGGAGGAAATCGCTGCATTTCTTTTAAATAGGGGTTTGCAATGTTGGATACTTCCTTATCACTCTCTAAGTGATCCCATACATGGAAATGTTTATCCCTGCTCATTTATGAAGCCAATACCATGATTGTATCTCTTGTGTCTCCATTCAAGGGGTGGGTTTCTATGTTTGAGGGATGATATGGTGCTACATGTGGCTAAGTTGAGGCTAAAGGACGTGATTTAGGTTTAGAAGTTTCTTGTTGTTGCATGTTGTCTTACTTGTGAACTAAAGAATGGTAAGATCCAAACAATTTGGGTCCCTCCATTCTCATAATATTTTGTTGGGATTTTGAGGGGGGGGGGGTATTCCTTGAGAAAAAGGGCATGCATTCTGGAGATGACCAAGCCGTTGATAGATCTTGCAATGGAAAGTTGCGTTTTTGTAGTCCACCAACTACAAATAAACAAATATGTTCCAATTGAGGAGGATTTTGTGAGGAAACCCTTTGCTAAGATATATTTCAACACATATGTGAGTGAAGGTTACAATACCCCGGTCCCCACTCAATCACATATGTGTCTAGCTCAATAAAATGGTATAGTGAGCTATCCACATCATCTAAGAAATCCAGATGTAGTAGATGAAGAGGCATGTTAGGGAGTCCCAACCAAATTGTAGTTCCTAGAGTTGACATGGAAAGAGGGTTAAAACCATGAAACCATGGCCTAAAGAAGAGCCCAAAACGACCCCAAAACTATGGTCCTTGATAAAAAATCCTTTAACGATCTTGAAGATTTCTTAAATATACCACAAAGAAACCCTTCGAAAAAAAAAAAAATTGTTTTCAGGGGCCACATCTGATGTACCATTCTTGAAGCACATATGTCTATGGACAGATGTTGGATTGAGGGGTCCTGAACCAGGTTCAGAGTTAGTTCGTAACCAAAAAAACCATCTTACTACTTTCCCTTTCGAAAATGAACTGCTTGCGCAAGCCAAAGTCTCACCCGAAGCAGTATGGGGGGCTGTTGGAACTAGGTTTCCACACCTCGAGAGAGAATTAAATGAAGTGGGTGTCTTCAAATCTATCTTATTACACAGATAGAATTGTGCACCAAAAGCCCTAACCATAAACCCTAGGTTAATTAACACATGTTTACCATGTGCGTGTGCACAGATAGTGTATCCTTGATCCCTTTAAATGTTATAACAATGTAATATTTGACTTTCACAACAATAAATCTATGAAATTTTCATTCATTAACAATAAAACCGGTACGCAATCGATTGAATCACAATTTAATAGAAATCAAATGCAGGAAATAGAAATCATACAAAAAACAGATCATAATCAAGTCACATATGCATTTGATACTCAGGTTTCCAAAACATATCTTTATCCATCAGTTGTTCACAAAAACCATTTACAATCCTTCAGATCTACCTGCACACACAACCAATGGGGTCCTCACACAGCTGGACTAAGGTCTCTGCGCACACAACCAGCAGGAGCCTTTTTGGACCCAAAAAATTAGCACAAACTTACTTAAGATCAACATGCATTCATTTTCATCCAAAAACTTCTTCTATCCAACTTGATCTAGAATTATAATTATACTTTAGCCTGCGCTCATGCTATGGTCTTCAAACCATTGTTTTAGACCCCTATATGTACCCTTTAACCCATTACAAATTATGAAGGGACTTTGACCCACCCCAAAGCCTCTTGACTCTTCATTTATTAGTACGCACGACTCAAAACTACAAAAATTACTATTATTTAGCCCAAAAAATGAGGTCCTAAGGGACCCTACTCCAACAGTCCCCCAACACAATATTGTGACTCATCCCGAGTCATAGAGGTACTGGGGTATTCATATTCATCTTCAGATCCTCGATGGGGGTTGTAAAGGGTGCAAGGACACCCACACTCTGATCAATAGCACTCTGAGCAGTATTTACCAAATTCTAAGAGGTAAGCCACTCTGCTGCGAGAATGATACTATGGTACATATGGATCAGGTTCTTTATGACAACATATAAGTCCTGCAATATATTCATTGCCTCATTGGCCCAAGGCTTCATGTGGGTGGTCAAAATGTGCTTCTTCCACTACAGACCTTCAACTTCGTCGTGCAGTACCTGGCTCATCTGCAAGCACATCATTCTCTGGGCAAGCACAAGTGAGGACAATGCCTCTTGAAGCTCATAGAATGTTTGCTCTTTCACACGCAGTTCCTGTGAGATTTTTATGACAAGTTGATCAGTCTGTACTGAAGTCGACAAGCCGATAGTTGTGTCCAGGATTTCAGTTCCCTTGGTGACTGTAGACGTAATACTGGCATATGCTTCTTTGACTAAGGCGGCATGCTACACTTGCACTAAGGGCGGAGTCTCTGGTTGGAGCTTTTCTTGTAACTCTGCGATCTTTTGTTCAAAGTCTTCCTCCACTGCTTGCACTTTTGAGCGAGAGGCCTTCAAGGCTGCTACTAGACCTTTGACCTTGGCCTGAGGTGCAACAAAGGCATGGATGGAAACCTCAAGAAGGTCACCACAAAGGCGATCAATCAAATTTTCCAATTCGGAACACTGGGTCACCACTTCTTGTTGAGTTGTCTGCGCCTGCAAATATTCTTTTGCTCGTGCTATAATATTCTTCTCTACCTCAGTGAGCTCTTAGTGCATGTGCGCCTCACAACACTGCAACTCATCTGTGATGATGGTATGAATGGAATGCAACTTACCACTAGTAAAAATAGATAAGTCAACCCCAACCTCAGGGAATGTATGCACCTGTGCGAAGATCTGACCATTCAAAAGTAACTGCAGCTCCAGGGAATGGGAAGATTGAGCTATCTGCTGTGATGATAATTAGGTTGGTACTCACACTTTCCTGATCCAGCCTCGCCTGAGCAACGCTCATTTGAATATTGTTTATCCTCAGTTGAATTACCTGCAACCCTGTCTGGATCACCTCCACTGTAGCTTTGTACTGCTCTTCTAACGCAACCCATTGGTATTTAGAGGTGGAGGTGACCACATCAGAAATCTTATCCAGGTCATCCTCAATCAGGGTGAGATCATCCGTGCCGCCTGTCTTTGATCCATTCCTTTTCTTGCGCCCACCCTTGGGGGTCTCAACTCCACGCTTGGTACCTCTAGGGGACTCAACTTTGACACCATTCCTTCCCTTTGCGCCCCCGAGATCGACCTCCATCTCTAGCTTAGATTCCACGTCCTTCTCCACTTCCTTCTCAGTTTCCTTCTCCTTGGGAGCGTTGGCTATTTCTTTTCCCAATGTGGAGGTTGTGATAGGTTTGGAAGAGTCTAGCTTGGTCTTCCATTCAGCTGGCTAGGTCACAATGACCTGGTCAATCTCGGCCTCTATAACCATGTAGGGCAGATTGTACCATACCCTATCTTTGTGCACACGAATTTGTACATTGTGCATCGATACCTGGAAATATGCAATGGCTTTGTATTTATTATATGCGGCTAGGGACAACCACAGGCGCGAGTGGATTGAGGTAGCCAATTCTCCTTCAAATGAGACCTAGAAGATCATATTCTCCATTACGCACTTCGGGTTTGTAGAGTCCCATAGGTTCGCATAGCGCGCCCCTTCAAAGATAATAGGCTCCACATCCAGAAGGACTATGCTCTCTGGTGTCTCCCATGTAACTAGAGAAATTAGCAGGAGTAACCATGAATAACATAAATTTTTTCCTTCCTCTTGCACCTCGTGCATGTTCTCCAAGAACTTTGTGCACAGGTACTGGGACCAATTGTAGCTGACACCCTTCTCGCATGGCCTTGCCAGTGCGATGATGTGCATAAGGACCACCTTAGGCTGGAGTTTGCGCATCATTTTACATCCCAGGACTAATTTTCCAAGGTGCACCTTCGGGTCATCGATCTACTGCACCATGAAGCCCCTAGAGTCATGTCCCACCTTGTAGTCTGCCATGACCTTCGCGACTATAATCTGCTCCTGGCTTTTTCCATAACTTGCCATAGGATGAGGTCTTTTATTCGGTAGTCTAGTGATCCGATGGATTAGCATGATGTCTATGGGAATGTGGTTCTTAATCCATAGGCACCCATAGTGCACTGAAGCCAGTAGCTGGCACACAGACATGTGTGATGGGGTATCTTCCAAAATGGAGAATCTTCAACAAGTTGAGAATCTTGGCATTGCTTATCCCACATGCCCATGGCATGGGATCTAACTTCATGAATCTTCCATACAACACATGCTCTAGGTAGCACTCATGCGCCAATTTAGGGAATGTCTTCTTGTTTGCTAGATCATAGTCATCAAACTTTACCAAAGGGATTTTTCCAAACATATTTCCCTCAAATGTGATGGCCTCAGGGATTAGTGGCATTTGTAGGTAGTCGTGCACTGTATCCACATCCTTCGAATCCTTGACAAAAGGTCTGCATGGATTTATATACTTGGGGATCCACGAGATGGGCTCAACAAAGAGCGCAACCTCCTTTGTTGTTGACATAGGTATTTTTGATGGGTCACCCATAGGGGACTTGTCCTTCATCGCTTGGCGTGGGGAAGTAATCTGTTTGGGGGATGTTTGTGACTTTGAGGATGATCCCTTGGTCACCTTACCCTTTCCTTTGGTAGGTGTTGCACTACTTCTGGAACTTCCAAGATAAATTCATGGATTTCTTCAGAGCCTCGGTCAGTAGATGTCGTGATAAGCACAGATTTCTCTCCAAACTGTGCACTCTTAGTAGCAGGGTTAGTGGCCATCATTCTGGGCTTGAAGATAAATTTAGAATTGCTCATGTCAAATGCGAGGGTCTCCCAGCCAGACATACAATTCACAGTGATAAATTTAGGGCGCAATTCACTCAAAGAACAAAGGAACGGAATGCAACTCGCTTCCTTACTTTTATAGATGATCCATGGAAAAAAATGGTTGGAACTTAATTGATGCCACCTTATACCCATAAAAACTGTCAAAAATCAAGTAAGATATCCTCATTAATTGCAAAAAACCCACTCCATCCAACGGTAAAATCAATTTTCAGCCATAGTTACTTTTCTAATGGCTAGTTTTTACCACCACGCACAACATCTGTGCTCATGCCGCACTTGCCTCTATATGTCCTCTGCGCAACACGCAGACAAGTGGATTTAATTTCTCTAGCCATATAGTCATTTTTTAGGCATAGGGTTATCCCTATATGGATTCAGTCGACTTCTGTTGATGCACCTGGGGAGGCTTGCACCGCACAACATGGGCAAGTGCACTGCACCTCCAGTAGTGATCTCCTTCACAATATACGGCCCCAACCAATTCTTTTTGAACTTCCCTGGGTGGCGTGAAAACTGACTGTCGTACAATAAAACCAGATCTTCTTCTTTGAATTCCTTCTGCTAGATGTGCCTATCATGCCAAGCCTTTTCACGTGCCTTCTGTACTTTCTCATGAAAGTTGGCAATAAACTGGTCCTCTAATGAAACAAATTGTGATAGATATTCCTCCATGATATCTAGTTCAACCATATTAGTTAGTGCTGCAACGCACAGACTTGGGACAATGTATTCCATCGGCATGATTTCTTCTTGGCCATAAACCATCCTGAATGGTGTTTTACCAATCAAATTCTTGCATGTATTCCTATAAGCCCATAAGACATAAGGGATGTGCACATCCAAATCATTCTAGTTTTCATTTCAGATCTTGGTGAGTTCATTCTCCAGGATTTTGTTAAAGGATTCCACTACACCACTTGCGTGAGGGTGATAGGGAGTACTCTTCTGGTGGTGTATCTGAAATTCCTCTGTCAGAGGTTCAATGGTATCATTAACAAAGTGCATACCCTGATCACTCATTAATATCTTTGGGAATCCAAATCTAGTCAATATATTTTAAAAAATAAATTGCACGACAGTGTCTGCAGTACAATATTTTATTGGCTTTTCTTTTTCCCATATGGTTACATAATTTGTTGCAGTGATGATATAGCGAGCACTAGTCTTTTTCCTAGGAGGATTAATAGGTCCAAAAAATTCTATGGCCCATTTATCAAAAGCCTACAGGGCCATCTGCGACTGCAATGGAATCTCATCTATGTGCGATGGTTTCCCCGTTCTTTGGAATGCATCACAAGCTCGACAATATGCATGTGCATCGTTGTGCAGTGTGGTCCACCATAATCCAAGATGCAACACCTTCTGCGTAATGGATTTTCCTACACAGTGGCCTCCTACCACTCCCCCATGAGCTTCAGCCAAGATTTCTTGTCTTTCATGTTCTAAGACATACCTTCTTAACACTTCATCTACTCCCAACTTATACAGTTAACCAACAATCAATGTGAAGTCAGTTGTGTGCAAAACCAACTCCTTATTTTGTTGCACCGAGTATTCAGCAAGCACGCTACCAGTAGTCAGAAAGTGAATGATATCTGCAAACTGTTCATCGACCAATTTAATGGAAAAGTGTTGTGCATCAGGTAGTCCCTCCTCCAGACTGGTCGATTCCTCCCCATTCTTAATGCGTGATAAGTGATCAAGTCCAACATTCAATCTACCAGGCTTAACAATGATTTCAAATAATATTCTTAAAATAGCAACAACCATCTACAAATATTCCCCCCCAACACAGGCTTGTTGACCAGGTCATTCAAAGAAGAGTGGTCAGTGAACATCTTGAAGTGCCCTCTTAGCTGATAATGCCTATATTTTTGCAGAGCGTAGACCATAGCCAAACCTTCCCTTTATGTGGTTGAATAGTTGTGCTCTGCAATGGAGAGCTTCCTACTTGCAAAGGCCATGGGGTGATCAATATCTCCTTCTCCTGGTTGCGCTAAAACAACCCCAACTGCAATGTCGGATGCATCAACATGAACATGGAAGACCTTGGACCAGTCAAAGAATATTAAAATAGGTGCAGTAACCATCTTTTCTTTCATCAGCTCAAAGCTCTTTTGGCATTCCTCATCCTAGAAAAAGGACACATATTTGTTCAATGATTTTTCCATGGGTGCAGTTATCAGAGCATAGCCTTGAATGAATTTTCTGTAATATCCTGTGTGTCCTAGAATAGAGCACAGTTGTTTCTCATTGATAGGAACCTCCAAGTTGATAACTACAATCTTGGCTAGATCACTACAAGGAAAAGACCCTCTAGCGAAGGTTATAAAGGAGGTTTTTAGTGTTATAAACATGGCCAAAATTGTCAAAAAAAAAACATTTCCAACAACATTCGTTTATGGTTACGGAGGTTTTGGCAAAGATTTTAACGAAAATTCAACACAACTAAAAAAAAAAATGGGCGGCCGGAGGTTATTATGAATGTTTTTTCATCAGTGAGCTACTTTGCCTTTAACACACCGGTGTGTACATGCTGACAACGCCCTAGGGCTGTGTCAGTCCAACGCACCGGGACGTTTAGGTGTAAAGCTGCACCGGGTGTAGTGTTGGTCATACAACGCACGGGGCCATTCTATTTGGTCTTAGGATTTGTGCGGTGCCCATAGGTCGTATCAATGCACTGGTGATCCATATCACAGAAAGGCACTGAGATTTATAATTGGTATCAATATTCGTGTGGTGCCCATAGATCGTAAAAATGCATTGGTGCTTATAGATACATAAACGCCCTGGTGCATAGTATCACATAAACGCACCGATATGGATAACTGGTATCGGTGTTTGTGTGATGCCATAGATCGTATAATGACACCGGTGCGTATAGGCACATAAACGCACCGATGTAGAGTCACTAACACACACCGGTTTTCATGTTGTATTTTTTAGAAACATCGATCTATGACAGTCCAATTATTGTGATTGTTTTAAATTCATTATTCATAAAAAGTCGACACATCTTATAACAATATTCATATTAATTATATTTTTATTAATGCATTTGAATGTGATGTTTGTATTAATTTGTTATATCATATCATAATTATTGTGGTTTTTAAAAATTCATTACTCATCAAAAGTCGACACATATATATATTATAAAAATATTCATATGAATTAAATTTTTATTAGTGCATTTGAGAATGACAATGGAGAATGCAATAGAATAAATTAAAACATATATATATATATATATATATATATATATATATATATATATATATATATATATATATATATATATATATATATATATATATATATAAGACAATATTTAGCTTACAAAATGGGACAGTTATTGGTACTCCTTTGTCTTTCAATTGGGACACTATGTCCATTACATTAAACAAAATGTCTGATTTCATAGACATATATATTTCAAAAAATAAAACTCCTTGCTTTGATATCCAAACATAGTGATCATCATTTTTTGCTTGAACTGTTGTCACTACTAGAGCTACTTCCATGATTTGGGTTATTTTCAGGAATGTTTTGTTCATGGCATTGATTGTTTTCTTCTTCTTCACCTTCCATCTACAAACATAAAAATAAACTGAAATGAGTGTATACACATTGGTGAGAATAATGAAAATTGCTATATTAAATAATATAAATCAATGTAAATCGAAAAGAAAAATGATGTACCATAGCAACAATTGACTCATAAATTATACACATTCTTTCAAAACCATGTACCATGCCATCTTTCAAAATTTCATATGTTGGCGCAGTTCCATACTTTGTTTCTTGCAAGTTTTATAATCCATAACAAATCATATATTTAATATAAAAGATGTTTTTGTTCTATTAATTATAGAAGGAGCTAAGTAAAACAAGAACGATATATGCTTACAAATTCCACAATTAAATTCCGATATGCCAACATATACTCACAACCCATATTTAACCCAATTTCAATCAATTCGTCTGATGGTTATTCTTTGTATGTTAGCACTTGTTTGAAGACATTCAATGATGTTTTTTTTTAAACAACTTAAAAAATACAAAAAGGAAATATAGTTAAGTTTTTATAAAGAAGTAACAATTACTCACAAACTTAGAGATCAACCATTTTCTTCCTTGTCGTCCTGTTTTATGTGCTGAATGGGTTCCATTTTGTTTTATTTTCTGCAAGAAAATTCTTGAAAATTAATATTTAATGCTAAATTGTCTATTTATTGTACCTAATGATCGAAAAATTCAATGATTACATATTACATTTGAAGCACGTTGTTGTTGTTGGAAAGAACGTCTATACATTCGTTCCACTAGATCCCTCAAAAGTTTGTAAATTTTTTTCCCCTTTCGTTAACTTCCAACACCACTCCAAATGAGCTAAGGAGAAATTGATTTTCATTTGCATGCTCTATTTTTTTCTTTTATTAGAACAACATTCCTTTTATGAGATGATACAATCTCGGAGCGCTCTGCAATAAACAATGGCTTTCTAGGGTTTTGACATCTTCTGCAATGACGTTGCCCTAAGTGCAGACTGTCAAGCCGTAGACACCTCATGCACCCAGCTCAGTGATCCTTCTACGCACTGTTCATAGGCTATGACTATTCCTTTGGGGGGGGGGGGGGGGGGGGATATGCCTCCCCCTACAAACGGCAGTGAGAACCAAACTCAAGCGCCAGACAAGAACAATGTAGCTCAGACTCCCTCTGTCACAACAGAGCATAAGTAGGAGGCTGAAGCAACGCAGCAAAACCACACGCAAGCATCCACAGAAATCATGAAGATGCAAAAGTTGACTTTGGCTACTTGCAAAACCATAGCGGCTGAAAGACCCAAGATCGACCTGCCCAGCCACTATATTAATGCCCAGATACAGTTTATGAGAGATCATGCACTTATCGGCAAGTTTATTGGCTTCTGGCCAATGGAGAAAGCCCTACATGGTTGGATCGCTTCGAAGTGGAAACCCAAGGGTCATGTTACCTTGCAGTTAGGGCCCAAAGGTTTCTTCAATGCCATATTTAACTGCATAGAAGACAAAAATAGGGTTCTAGACGGAGGGCCTTACTTCTTCAACTCCGTTGGCTTATATCTAAGAGATTGGATCGAAAGATTCAATCTAGATAAAGAAAATTTCAACTGGGCTCTAGTTTGGATCCATATGTACTCTCTGCCTCTAGAGTACTGGGATGAAGAATCACTTATAGCTATTGGCAAAGGGCTAGGCGAGTTCATCAAGATAGCGGAGGAAACAAAGATCAGAAGATACACCTCATATGCTAGAATATGTGTGTACATGCATCTCGACAAAGCTCTCCCAGATTTGGTAAGTCTGTATCATGATGATTTTGAATGGATTTAACCTATAGATTATGAAAATGTACGATTTCGCTGCAGAAAATGTCACACCCATGGTCATCTCTTTAGAGATTTCCCTCTAAATATTATCCCCAAGCAAAATGAAGCCACGAAAAAGTCTACTGCTGAAGGGTTTAAAAAAGTCAAAAATCACAAAAAACACAACAAGAATCCTCCATATGCTCCCAAAAACTCCAACCCCAATGCCAACACACCCTCCACCAGCAATAGCTTTGACATCCTCGTTAAGCAGACCCAACCTGAATCAGAACCCTCCATGCAACCTAACTCTTCTTCTAAGCCCTCCTCTTTTTTCATAGCCTCTGATCCCTCTGCCTCTCAAACAAGTCAAAAAGCATCGCAGGATTCGACAACCATGGATTCCAAGCTCAATACAGAAAACGAACTAGTCATAAGGCAACCGAATGGTATGGATATAGACAACTTCCTTCTAGATCCTCTTCAATCCAACGCAGCAAACCCAGAGAGTAGCCAACCAAGCCATATGGAAGAAGAAACAGAGAGCTTTTATCTGGACGATTTAGACATATTAGGTCTTGAACAAGCCTGCAAAAGGAAAGAATATGACAAAATAACTCCTCGATAGATTGACAGTCTAGAAGTGGTCCTATTTCGAGCTCAGCAACAAAGGAAACTTGGCATTCAACCAGGAAGTCAATGGGATGGGCAAAAAATAATGAAAGACTCAAAGAAATGAGGAAGAAAACTAGATCTGCAAAGAACCATCATCATCGGGGAAATTCTGGTGGAGTGAGGAAGATATCCCAAGCTGACCAAATTCTACAAGTCGATAGCCAATAGTTCCTCATGAAGCTCACCTCATGGAATGTAAGAGGGTTGAATAGCCCTGGGAAATACATAATGATTAAAAACATGATACAACAAGAAAGACCTCAAATATTTTTTCTACAAGAAACAAAATGTAATAGCAATGTTCTTGGTACTATTCTAACCAAAGCATGGTCGGGATGTCATTCGGTTGTGGTCGATGCCTCTAGAGCTTTGGGAGGTTTAGCCATTGCGTGGGATACAAAACTTATCTCTCTTACTGATATTCATGCTTCGAATAATCCCATCGAAGCTTCTTTCCACCTTATAGGCACCAATATTCATGGCCATATTTCAAATGTTTATTTTCCTCAAGACTCAATGTGCAAGATGGCGTTGCTGGATACAATGGAAGCTCTAAATTCCAACAAAACCCACCCTTTATGGATAATATGGGGAGATTTTAACATGATCACCAAGCTTGAAGAAAAAACTGGAGGCAGAACTAGATTGGAGACTGAAAGTACTCATTTCAAGGATTTTATCCAAAGAAACTGGTTCATTGATCTCCCATTCACCAACGACATGCATATATGTAATAGCAAAAGAACTGGAACTCAATAAATTTCATCCAAACTTGATCGATTTTTAATCTCAGATAATGCCATCCATTTAGGAGGAGACCTTCTCGCTTCCATTCTGCCCATATCAGGATCATACCATTGGCCCATTTCTCTTCAGTGGCAGCGACCAGGCAATGTGTCCAAGTGACCCTTCAGATTTGAAGCATTTTGGCTCGCTCACCCAGAATTCAAAACTATGGTCAACACAGCTTGGAAAAACTTTGTTCTGCTGGCAGGATCCAAAATGTACCAATTTCAGCAGTAGCTACGACATCTCAAATTACAAATAAAAAACTGGAACCACTTTATGTTTGGAAATATTTTTCAAGAGAAAAAATGTTTAGAATAAAACATGGCTGAGCTCCAACAGAAAATTATCACTGAAGGAAGAACTGATTCCCTAGCTGCTCAGGAACAGAGTCTTCATGATCAGTTGGACGAGAGAAGAAAACAAGAAGAAATACTTTGGAAGCAGAAATATAGAATCAAATGGCTAAAAGAAGGAGAAATAAATACCAAGTTCTTTCATCGTTCAACTATACAACGAAGAATGCATAACCGAATTGCCCAGCTAAAGAATCAATGAGGAGAATGATTGGAAGACCATGACGACATAGAACAAGAGCTTCTTGATCACTTTAAAAATTTTCATAAAGAGCCTCCAATCTGCAGACAACCGGCCATCAATAAAATCCTACAGCATATTCCCAAAATTATAATGAAGGATCACAATCAAATGCTTCTAAGACCGGTCCTCTTCAGGAGGTGGAAACAACAATGGCTCAATTCAAAGTTGGTAAAGCCCCTAGACCGGATGGCTTTACTGCGAACTTCTTTCATCATTTCTGGGACCTCATCAAACTGGATGTCTGGCAACTGGTAGAAGAATCAAGATCAATGCACTAGCTGCTCCCATCTCTAAATGCTACTTTCATTGCTCTTATCCCTAAAGAAGATCATTCTAACAAACCGGATAAATTCTATCCCATTGCTTTGTGCAATGTCATTTATAAGGTGATCTCGAAGGTTATTGCCAACAGACTCAAGCCTCTGTTTCCTCTGCTGATCTCACCTGAACAAACTGGATATGTGGAAGGATGTCAAATCCTTGATGGCATTATCCTAATGCATGAAATCATCCATTCCCTGAAACACAAAAAAAAGGTAGGTATGCTCTTAAAAATTGACCTTTCAAAATATTTTGATAAGTTAAGTTGGAATTACATTCAACAGATGCTGGCAACTTTTAGTTTTAATGAAACTTGGGGGAGATGGATTATGACTCTTATTTCCTCCACCTTCTTCTCCATTCTAGTTAATGGTATTCCCTCTCATCCTTTTTCACCTTCTAGAGGCATACGTCAAGGAGATCCCCTATCTCAATTCCTTTTTGTTCTCCTGGCCAAAGGACTTGGTCGCCTCATTCAAAATGCTCTACTTACCCAGAAACTGAGAGGCATTTCCATCCATGGTTCCCCTTCCACCACCCATCAACAATTTGTGGATGAAAATATTCTGTTTGGGCACCCTTCTGTTCAAGAGGCCCATTCGTTCAAATCCCTTCTAGATATTTTCTCGGAAGCCTCAGGCACTTCCATAAACACTGCTAAATCTCAAATTTTCCTTTTTAACACCCCATCCCCCCCTCAAGTCAATATTGCTAACATTATGGGTTTTTCTATAGCGTCTCTCCTTGCCAAATATCTAGGTGCTCCTCTAATTGATTCCGCCATCAAACATGCTTCATGGAAAATTCTTCTAGAAAAATTAGACGCCCGCCTATATTCCTGGAACTATAGAGCCCTCAACATGGAAAGCAGACTAATACTTATCAAAGCCGTCCTTCAATCAATGTCGTTGTACCTATTCTTGGTTCTGGCAGTGCTGAAATGGGTGCTCAAACATATCAAAACTTTGTAGCGCAATTTTCTTTGGGGATCCTCAGGGAAGAATCGCAAATGGGCACTCGTTAAATGGACAACTGTGTGTACCCACAAGGAGGCAAAAGGTCTTGGCCTACTAGATTCGACTCATAAGAATGCAGTAATGGGAGCAAGGATATGGTGGAAATGGATTTCTGCTCCACATACACCATGGGCCAAACTCTGGACAGCTAAATATGCTAACAATCGACTGATAGAGGACCTTATAAGAATTTCACCAGAAGAAATGGGTTCACTATTCTGGAATGCGGCCAAACAACTTAGTGATTTGATACAAAAACATAGTTTTTGGGAAATACGAAATGGGGGCACGGATAGATTCTGGGTCAACTCATGGCAACAGAGACCCAAACTAGTCGATATTCTCAGACCTCAAATTATGGAAGATATACTTATTAATTTGGAAGAAAAGGTTAAATAGAAATTGACCCCTTCAATCAATCGTGGATATAGGAAATGGAAGAAAACTGCACAAATCACTCACCAGGAGTAGGAGGACACACACGGAGCCCTTAACACAGAACTCAATCACAGGAAGATCAGATACTCAGAGGAACATGATACTCTCAGATGGGGATACACTACAAAAGGAATTTTCACCACCAACGAGGCTTATACATTGATGAACCCATCTCTAACCCCACCAGACTCAATTTGGAATCACTTATGGTATCCAGGAATATGGCCTAAAGTCTCTACTTTTTTATGGCTCCTCTGCCACAAAAGAATCCTCACTTGGGGCAATCTAATCAAAGGGGGCTTCATTAGGCCATCTCGTTGTCCCAATTGTAATCAAAATGATGAAACCATTCAACATCTCATGGACTTATGCACATTAGCAAAAAAACTATGGAAAAAACTCAGCTTCCGATGCAAAAGACAAGGCAGAATCTCAGGGGACATAATCAACACCATTCGCAACTAGCCACTGACCCCATACAATAGCACTTTGCTCAATATGCTTTGGCGCTTTCTTCCGGGACTTCTGTTATGGACAGTTTGGAAGGAACGAAACAAGAAAATTTTTAAGAACCAAAGAACACCTTTGGAAATTATATGGACCAATTTTTGTAACAATCTCCAAGAATCTCTAGCTTTCCATATATGGCAGGAAGAAGATCTCCCCACCCAGCCCTTGGAACAATCCATATGGGAGAATTGGCAACTCCGGATCACTCATACTCCAACTAGTAAAAACACTACAAAAAAAACCTTGGACATCCCAAAACAATGGTCTCCCCCCTCCATGGGACTGATCAAAATGAATTTTGATGGAGCTTCAAAGGGTAATCCGGGAGAAGCAGGATATGGAGGTATCTTGAGGGATTCCAGTGGCACTCCATTACTAATCTTCTATGGCTCAATTGGCTGGGATACCAACAACTCCACTGAATTGGAAGGTTTTTGGCAAGGGATTTGTTTAGCTCAACAATACAACTACTTTCCCATTATCATTGAAGGAGATTCACAAATACTCATCAATATGGCCAATCAAATTATTTGGGGAACTCCGGCTTCTAAAGTAGCAACTAGCTAGAGACTTGCAACCCGTTTAGAATTGATTGACAGCTAGTTAAAGATCCATAGAGGCATCTCCTTCATTCATATCAAAAGAGATGGCAACAAAGTCGCAGATTTCTTGGAAAATATAGGGGTGGATAGTGAGCACACTCTTAACCATGGATCCCTCAATATTCTCCATGATAATGCTCTCAAACAGGAATGCATCAATCTGGTGCACAAAGACATAGTATTCCCGGATGCAAGTGCTCATTAACAAGGTTTGGAAGGATGGTTCTTGGTGGTGACCGGAGCATGGCACGTGGACTAGCCATATGGCCACCCATGATCTCATACGTATGAACATAAATTCTGCTAGCTACGAACACATTCGTTCATTAACTCTGCACTCCCACCGTTGCTCGCTCCATTATTACAAGATGAACCCATTGAGCAGGTCTTCTTCTCCGTTTCAATCTGGTTTTTTGAAACCCAATTTCTCCTCTCCTGTTTTGCAAGGCTGCAAATTCCCCTTGGTAGCTCAGAGCCGAGCTCCTGAACACATACCGGGAGGCGTTGCACCCTTCTTGGCTGTATTGAGATTACTCTTCGATCACACTTTTCTCAGAGTCTGCACTGTCACATGCATTTGACCTCGGCTTCTTCGCCTCCTGAGTCTATATCCCCACCCAAGCCTGAGCATCAATATTCTCGTTCTCGTTACAGTTCTACTATGCCTTGTTTAAGGCATCGAATGTGCTACCGTCGCGGCAGCAGTATTGGCAGAGCTATTTGCACACCACCTTCTTCAAACTCTAATACTTCCTCCTCTTCTCAGGGGTATGCCCATGGTCGCTACCCTGCAACTTGAAGCGGGCGAGGCAGAGACCGGTCTGCTGGTCATATGCATCCGCAATTCAGCTCTCCGTTTCCTCATACCGCTTCTCCATCGAAACCAGCCTCCACTCCTGCTGCCACAATCGCTTCCACTCCTCCCTCGCAGGTTGTCCTTCGCCAAACCACTCACTCCACGGAGTTCCATTACGCCTGCACAATGGATAGGCCTCACATCACTTCCTTCATTACAGTCTCTTTCCAAGAGGAAGTTGTCCGCTCCGATGTCCTCGATGCCCCCAATCTCCAGAAGCCTAGTGCTTCTATTGGCACTGAGAAAGGGGCTCCCAGTTGCAAAGGTGGTCACAGGGATGACATCACTGGAAAACGGCCTGGGGATGATCATGAAGATGCCAACGCTAACGACGCCATCTGCACTGACGTTCCCACCTGTGCAAAAGATCGTGCAGAAGCTGGAAGCAGTGAAGATTACAGGTGCTTAATTGTGGAGGAACCACCCTCTCCTGCAAATGACAAGTAAACACTTTGGTTTTTGCTGGTCTATGGTCTTGGGTCCTAATTCATTTGGATCCCTTTTTGTTTTCCTGAATAGTAATGTTTTTTTGAAAATGAACAAGGATATATGTCTTTTAACTATATTGCTAGTTTCCCCTGCGTGGGCGGCAAAAAACCTCTTTCAGGGACTGGTTTCCCAAATATGGGCAGTCCAGTTTCATGTTTTTTTGTTCACTCGTGCCCGATACTTGGCCCTGCACTGCTAAGGCATGTGCCTCTATGTATTTTTATGTTACATAAATAGAAATAGATGTACTTAGAAAAAAAAAACATTCCTTTTCTGAGTTGCTGGCCCCTGTACAACATTAAACAGATGTGAATTAGTAGACTGTTTGACACACGTTATCTAATAATTTTAAGTATATTATTAATGATAATTAAAAAAATAAACTCATATTGGATCGATAGTATTTTTTCATTCACCTGATTCATCCTTTTGCAATTTTTCCTTTAAACGTTTAAGCTCTTCTGGTCCTAGATCATAAATAATCATATCAAGCTTTGTCTTTTTGTGGCTCTGCATGATACACATTAAACAATACATATTAGTTAAACTTACATATAGTTAAAAAATAATATTTTTTATAAAGAATTTACAAAGAACTTGTCTTTTTTCCTTTTCTTGATGTGTTAATAGTATTTTTGTTACTTGATCTCTTGTCAGACATTTCTTTATCAATCTGAAACTTGTACCATATCATTCATTAATATATTTATAAATAATTCTCAACTTTTCAGATAGAAAATAAATCTCAAGGTACCGGTGCGCCTTTCATGAGATCTGCACCGCCGCCGGTGCATGGGGATATTAACAGCGCACCACAAAACAGTATAATACACCGTACAGTGCGTTGGGTATTGTAAACACACCGCAAAAAACAATGTAATAGACCTGACAGTGTGTGGGGTATTATAAACGCACCACAAAAATGGTGTAATACACCGTACGGTGCTTTCCTAGTTAAATGGGGCACCAATGCCCTATTTTAGATTTGGCGCACGGATTTAGAAAAAATGTTTTCATTTTTTTTACTACAGTACTTTTGCGGTGCACTGTATAATATAGAGCACCGGTGCAGTATAGTACACAGGGCGCCCCGATAAAGAAAAATCCATTTTTTCAAAAATTCACGCAATGGCTGAATGGATTGGAATCCAACTATGCAAGTCATCCCGTGGGTTGGACGTCAATATAAAATGAAAAACCCTAATTTTTAAATCATAAAAACAGGGAGAAGAAAGGGTAAAAACAAAAAAATGAAGGGTTTAGGGTAAAAATGGATAAAACTGTAGAAAAAAGTAAAAAAATGTAGAAAAAAGTAAAAAAATAATCAAATTTAATCACAAGATGGTTTCAAATTCTATGATACAAGGTTTGAATCACTAGAGGTTTGGTTTCTGGTTGTCTAAATACTTTTGTTCAAATGTATTTCACTGCTCCACAGTGCCCTCCTGCTCTCTTGCTTAAGGTTGTCTCCTGCAAATATCTGGTTGAAAATTTTAGCAAAAATATGAAATAATGAAAAGTGTTTAGTATTTAAAGAAGTATTTTATGAAATTAAATTTTCGAAAATATTTTGCCGCCCATTTTTCAAATTGCCGATTTTTTTCACTTAAAGAAAATAGAGTTTCATTTTTTTTATTTGTGTTTATTCGTTACCGATGCAGAAGAGTTGTGACGCACCGGTGCGCCTTATTTATACGACGCACTGGTGCGTGTTAGGATGATAAGCGCACTAGACTGTATAAAGTTTTTTTTTTTTGTATGTAAGATCATAACAAAATAATGATAATTATAAAGTACATGAATTTATTTTCATTATTTTCTAAACTTTATTATGTTACAAAAATTCGTATTATTCTAGATTTGCTATTTTACAATTATTTGCAAATTTACAAATTTAAATATTTTAATAAAATCATTTGACAAATTTTCACATTAATAGAATTAAAATTTTCACATTAATAGAATTAAAGTTTTACAAATATTTTACATACAATTCAATTAAAATTACAGTTACAAATACAATTAGAATTTTAGAATTTTACATACAATTACATTCAATTTTACATAGAATTAAATTTACAATTACAATTACAATTTTACAAATATTTTACATACAATTCAATTAAAATTACAATTACAAATACAATTACAATTTCACAATTTTATATACAGTTACATTTACAATTTTGCATAGAATTACATTTACAATTACAATTACAATTTTATAAATATTTTACATACAATTCAATTAAAATTACAATTACAAATACAATTACAATTTTAGAATTTTACATACAATTACAATTTTACAATTTTTCATATATACAATTACAAACATTTCAGAATAAATTAAATATTACAATTACAATTAAAATTTTACATTAATAAATATTTTACATACAATTACAGTTTAAATTACAATAAGTACAAATACTAATACAATTTTACATACAATTAAAATTTAAATTACAATTACAATCACGACATAATATTTAATAATATCATGGTCATTTAATATTAAATTAATTAATAAACATCATCATGATCATGATAACCATCGTACAAACATCATATTCGACTAATAAACACATTCAAACATCAAATATACATCTCAATATGTCAAATAACTCATGCTATCACATATACACATCTATCTGCAAGCTAAACATTAAATGAACATATCTAGCATGAGCTAACAATATGCGCCACATCATGATGATCACCAACATGAAAATTAAGTACAACTGCAACATGAACATAAAATACATGGACCATATATATATATATATATAATGTTAAAAATATACAACTGTAATATAAATGTCATGGATCAGGCGCTGGTGGTAGTATAACAACATCAATAGCAGTACTACAAGTGGATGCATGCACAGTAAAGCTGGGTGCAACCTCGACATTCGATGGTCCAGCCTTCTCATGATCATGATCACTAGCACTGATGGATGCATCCGCTGGTGGTAGTACAACATCAATATGAGCAGTAGTAGTGGAGGCCTTCACAGTGAATAGTGCAGCCTCGACGGTCGATGGTCCAACCTACTCATGATTATCATGACTAGTACTGATGGATGTAGCTACAGGCTGCTAATTGGACGTGGCCGATGGTCTAGCCTCATCTCCATGATGACTGTCAGATGTTGCCAGTGGAGTGTCATGCTCATCAGGCACGCCGCGAGGTGAACGATCATGAGATGCATGTGAGTCGTTGCTCACGGACTCATGTCCATCGTGTGTCGCGACTCGACTATGCCTATAACTACAAACATTACTCCTGAGTCACGTAACAACTATCGTAGCTCCTACGACATGCCGCATCAGGTCGTACATGTCACATCGCATGCCTCTCCACATCTGTAACAGCCTATCGTTGGCCTGTATGTCTCTGTAATTAGTGGGCCTGATGCTCGCATCAACAATCAATGCACAAAGTTGGTTGGCCAACTCCATCCTATATCTGGTATCAGGTCGACCACACCTAGAAAAAGGCGACACCGGTGCACCATGATGAGCAGGAGCATGTCTCTCTGCTGCACCAGCCTCATCCTCATCATGATCATGCTCGACATCAGCCATATCCTGATCGTCATCATCAGGATCCACACCTGGATCATGTGGTGGACCCGACATCTCCTCGCCATCAAAAGAGCCAATGTCTGAAAAACATATACAAGTACACAACAATAATTAGACAATTTCATTACATAATTTAATTAAAAAAATCTAATTAAGAACATGTTAGAATACATATAAATAAAATAGTAATATTACCTCTATCATCTGGCGGCTCATCAGCGGTGAAGAGGATGTTGGGACACCCTCGCCAATCTAAGCTAGCATAAGGACATGGGACCAAAATGAAGGGATGCAGCCCATCAACACTAGCTAGTAAGTCCAGTGAATCATGTGATATCTTGGCTGGAAACAAAGTGTCTCCCCTCTTGGGCATCATCTGCCCCCACATGTGCATTCGGGCCTCAAACATCGGCCTACGCGGTTATCGAACAAAACTAGGTCTCATCTCTGGAAACCTCTCAAAAAATATACAAAACAACTATGAAACAAAAGGGAAGTTGACCCTCCCTTGTGCATGAGCACGACATCTATCTAAGGTTGTACAAAACTGCCGCAAAAAAATGGCAGACCACCTGACAAGTCGTGGTTGTTGTACTAAAGAATCAACATAATATAAAAGTGAGAAACTAATGCGTTGCCCGTCACTGGTGTTGTGAAAAATGGTTGAAATGATAAGGGAGAGGCACTGCATGTCCTGTCTACCAAAATCACCTATACGTAACTGACCTCCAGGTACTTGAAACTCTGAAGGAGACAGTACATGTGCTCCAATGTAACTTTGGGAGTAAACTAACTGACTCCCTGCTACACAACCAGCTGGCATGTCTGGGAATGAGGGAAAATCCACCCCCCTCCTCGATATTCCTGTAATAAAATAAATATCCTCCTCAGTGGGTGTGTACCACTGGTCAGGACCAACCTGGAAAGCCTGTTGGTGGGCATTCCACCTGCGGATAAGATATCTCAAAAACACACTGTGCGCCTTTAGGGAAGTAGCCTCCTCATAGAATTTGAGGAGGCCTACTTGCCTAAGGATCTCCTAGGTATCTGCAGTAATAGGGCGAGGGTATGCATCTCTCTCCCTCTCTCGGGCCTCCCATTGGCGAATCATGTCATACTATTTAGCCTGTTGTTGCTGTTGTTCCTTCTCTTCTCTTTGAATCATTTCCATATTAAATAATTTTTTTTATTAAAACAAACATGTATTTAGGAATATACATATATATTTTTTTTTGAAAAAAAAAAAAACAGACAAGTCGGTGTGCCATAAAAATAGTCACGCACTGGTCGCAGTGTGTCTTAAGAATGTAGAGCACTGGTCCCGGTGCCCCTAATGAAATACAATGCACCGGCCTCGGTGTAGCTGTCTATTTTTCAAGCACCGTTAAATTCATAAAAGTTTAGAGTAGCGGTGCGCTGACTAAAATATATGCCCCGGCGCGTATAGTCATGTTAGCGCACCGACTTCATAACAATTACATAGCCGATGGTGTGATCTTTTACCCGGCCGCACCGTTGACCCTCTCAGAATCCAGAATGCAGTGCGCTGACATACACTGGGGCGGATAATTCTGTCAACGCACCGCACTGTGATTCCCGTGGTCAACGATGCACCTGGATAAATGAGCGCACCGCCTTTTATTTTTTTTATTTTGTTTTAAAATTATTTGGGGCGCCTTTCGGTACTACGCCAAAAATGGTGCGGATACCATTAGCACCAGTGGTGGTGCAGCCTGTAAATTTTACAGGCAACACCGCTATCCGGTGCGAGTCGAACAGCCCCGGCACATTGCGCGACAATTTTTTTTTTAATGGTTATTTTTAAGGTCATTTCAATTTCTAATCCGCTAAAAGGCTTAATTATGGAAAAAATATAAAAATACCTGTACATTTCGCCGTCTAGGAGGCATATTGGCTGTAAACTTTGCAAAAGAAAAATTTCCCACCGTTTTTCAAAATGCAAGCTGGAGATTGGTGGCCAATGCAGAGCAACAATGCGTGCAATGGGTGAAATGAGAGCACGAATGTCAGGGCAGCTCAGACAGAGGGAAATGGCACCGATTCTTGAGAGCTCTGGAGCACTGAGGAAAGTGAAAAATGAAGTTTTTTGGCCGTAATTTTTTATTTTTTTTAATCCTCTTCTGGTGCGCAGGTTTTTATAGGCGCATCGGTATGCTTACCTACAACCGCACTGGGCTGTGTCAAATTTGGCGTGTTGTTTATAATGCACCGGGGCAGTTCCCTAACACTGCACTGGGATGTTTCATTTCAGCACAAAATTTTGATGATGCACTGGGGTGGAATATCCGTAAAGCACCGATGCGGAATAGTTGTAAAGCACTGGTTTTTTGGCCTTCAATTTTTTTTTATGTAACGCTATTCCGGTGCACGTGGTTTATTAGCGCATCGGTGCTCTTGGATAAGAACACACTGATGCGTTTTTTTTTTTTGGCGCGGTGTTTTATGATGCATTGACGCAGAAGAGTGGTGAAGCACCGGTGCATTACAGTAATAGGAGGCCTCGGATGTGTGTGTACGTCGTGCAAGCTGTTTGGTGTGCCAATGTCTTGTGCACACCGGTGCATTCTATGGTAGGGCGCGCACTGGTAATTGAGAGCTTAGAAGCACTGGAAAACTGAAAAATCTAGGTTATTTTGCCATAATTTTTTTTTAATTTAACCCTTTACCTGTGCGCGTTGTTTATAGGCGCACCAGTTCTATTTCTTATAAACGCACTAGTTGGTTTGTGTTTTGGCGCGATATATTATGATGCCCTAGTGTGGTTTCTTTTTACCACACAAGGTGGTTTCGGTTTTGGCGCGGTGTTTTATAATGCACCGGCGCGGAATATCTGTGACGCATCGGTGCTATAGAATAATAAGATGCACCGAGCAAGTGTGTACGGAGTGCATGGCATCCAGTGTGCCAATGTTTTGGTCTGCACCGGTACTTTCTCGGTTCGAGAGCACCGGGGCGATGTGTAATGATAAGCACATCGAGAGGAAACCATCCGCAAAACCCTACGCCCGCCAACCTCCTCTAGTAACCTCTTCTAGAAACGGATGTATGGGGTATTTTTTGTGGGGTTCCTCAAAAACATCTGCTAGAGGGTCTTTTCCTTGTATTGGATCTACCATCAACCCTTGCTGACAAAAAATATGTCCCACTAAGATTCCAAAAGGAACACAGAAGATACACTTCTTCAAGTTAAAAGAGATCTTATGCTTCCTCCAAGTGTCGAGCATCCTGTGTAGGTTGGAAACATGTTTCTTTAGTAGTCCAAACACAGTCCAATCATAGAATTACACTTCCAAAATTTTTTGCATGAACTCCTTAAATACAGCTACCACTATGCCGAAAATATAGAAGGTGCATTGTTCAACCCAAAAGGCATGTCTATGTTTTGTAAGGATCCCCAATCTGTTGCAAAAGTGGTCTTACTTCGATATTCCGGCGCGATCCTTATCTGATGATAACCTGAAAATCCATCAGTAAAAGAGTAGGATTCTTGTCCTCCCACATTGTCCAATATCTCATCTGAAAATGGAGTAGGGAAGGGGTCATGTACGCATGGATCATTCAGTTTGCGGAGGTCCACACAAATCCTTATTTCTCCCTTAGTCTTCTTTTCCTGAAAAACCATCCGGCTCACCCAATCGGACTGCTCCATAGGCTCAATAATTCCTGCAATAAAAATTTTCTCCAATTCTTCCTTCACTTTCTGCTTATATTTTAGATTTAACCGGTATGGTCGCTGCTTGAAGGCGCGCACATCGGGTTTCAAAGTGATTTTCATAACTCCAAAATATCCAACAATTCCTTTGAGCTCAGAAAACTTTGTGGGAAACATGTCCTGATATTCGGTCAACAACTCTGCAACTTTTCCCACTATGTCATCATCCCAATAATCTCCTATTTTGGCCAATAAGGGTTGTTCCTATGTCCCAATGTTGAATTCCTTTAGTTTTAAAGGCTTAGTCACATCCATCATTCCTAACAAGGGCATCTTCAACTGCACGTTCCCCCTCAGATTCTGGGATATTGATATTTCTTGGATCTTCATCATTATCTTCCATTGACAGATTTCTACATTTGGCAATATCCTTGTTGAGCCTCGTATATGCCCATTTTTCCATCGTATAGTACCATTATTCATAACCTAAATTTCGACACCCTTACACTCATTTCACGTCATAATTCCATCATTTATCACCAAATCAAATCCTATGCTTTGTAGTTAATTATCATTAGTTTTATTAGCTTTTCGATGATTAGATATGATTTAGTTGTGATTTACTAATGATTGTTTCAGTAAGTTCATTTTTTGAAGCATTCTATTGTCGGAAGTCTCCACAAGTCAATTTTAACTAGTTACTGCAGAGTTTAGTACGAAATTGTTGTAGGTGAAAATATGAATTTTTTTATCAAATGGTGAATAATATTGAAATGATGACATGCGGGTTTTGTTCAGAGTACCCTTATTCATGTAACCCAATTTTTTTTTGGCAAAATTCGTCTTCGTGAAGGATTTATGGCCAGGGGAATATTCGAGTGTAAGGTTAAGTACAAAATCATTGAACGGTTTTGGTTCTGAACGGGTTCTAAACAGGTCAGCCACGTGGGTCAGCCACAGTTAGCCTAGTTGGTTGCATGGTCTAGAATAATTTAATTTGGCTTAAATTCAACCTGATTTTCTACTATACGTAGTTTTGATACATTCCTTTACTTTACTTAGTGATTTTCTATAACTACTTTTCCAATTTGTTACATTGGTTGAACCCTTTAAAAACCGAATGGATTTGTATGTAAAGAAGAACAATACAAATAAGCATAAGGAGGTTTCCAAATAATTATACTGTTGTAATACTCTAGACTTGTTAATTGTGAAGATTGATGCTATTCTAGACCATGTAATCAACCACTTAAGCTTGTGATCTAATTCAAGTTTTGGCATTATCTTACTATGAGTAATTATGATTTCATTTTAAAATTCATTTTCACTGAGTTAATTCACCTGGCTCCAAGTGTGGCATGGGCCCACCACCTCTGGAACTAGGTCCATAGCTAGTTTAGATTTAGAATTAGTTTATTGTGTTAATTTCTCATCATACGTATTGTGTGATTGATCAATTTGGAATAGTTTATCTGATTTTGTACTTAAAATATTATTTCGATCTTGTAGATTAGATTGGAAAATTGAATTGTGATATTTGGTCCATATACACTGAGCAACAACTAAATGGTTAATTGCCTCTCTAATAGAACCTTATCAATTTGAGAATCAATCTTATCTGAATTACCCATAGAACTTGGGATAGGGTTCTGAAATTTATGCTTTATAACTCTTTAAAAAATTGGCAGTGCACATGGAAGCTTTTGCGTTATGATTGATTACGTTGTACAATATTGTTTGCATCAAACCACGTACAAGGTTGTAGAATATTTTAAGTTTTGCGTGGAGAATTTTTTATTTCTCAAGCTTTGTTCTAGTGGATTTGAATTTGTGTGGATAAATATTTAGTCTCTCAAATTTCGTTGGTAGTACAATATTGGTGAATGTTGTGAGATATCGTAGATATTTCTTTTATGATTTAGGCCTTTGATTTCAGCGTGTATGAAATTGATTTAATTGTGCTTCATTCACAAATATGACTTGTAAACATTTCATTTCTCATAAGAGTTGTAGTCAAAATCTTGGTCAGTAAATAAATGGAGTTAATCACCATATCAAAAGTCTAGGAACAAATTTGTTATCCTCTGTTTAATTGTTATACGTTACCGAGATTTGCAGCATTATAATTATGTGATTAATGCTTAGGAAAACAATAAGACAACGTTGATTGTGAGTGGTGTGAGGATTGCTGAATTGTTTGAACCAATTTTAATTTAAGGTTTAGCTCAAAAATTATAATTCATTTCAATTTTAAGTCTTTTGATTATCTCTTTAGGAGGAGCAGGAGAGTTCAATTATGTAACCTTAGTTGGAGTATTGAGTGATTAATTTTCATTTACCTTTGAAATTTTGTCTTAGAAGAGCAGGGTAATAGTTTGAATATTTATTAGATTAGTTTTCATTTAACTTCGAGTTTTAGTTATGAATATTTTGAGTGTGATTAGAAGTCGACAATTATAGTAGAATTTGCAGTGATTTCATTCATAGTTATTTCATTAATTCATTTTCATTGATTTAGTTAAAAAACATGGTTTTTTTTTTAATTATAGTAATTTCATTTACAACGATTTAGTTAGTGATTTCATTATGATTTCCATCACAATAATTTAGTAATGATTCACTTAATAGAATAATATTATGATTATTATTTGAATAGTTTACAAATGATTTGATTGGATTGTGTGATGTAGTGAAGAAGAATAGAGTAGTTTTTGGACATAGTGTGATTTATTTCAAGTATCATGGTTAATTATGGTGTGATTTAATTCAAGTTATTAAAATATTATTGCCAATGTGATTTAATTAGATTCATTAGAAAATCATAGGGTAATTTAGAATTAGTTCAATTTACAAAACAATAGCGTAGATTTGGTTTTATAAGCATAATGATATCATCTCAATTTCGTTTATAAATTTAGGGAATTTCGTTAAGATTTAATTTTTTCTATAACGACCATTATTAAGGAATCTTATATACTCTAACCATTAAGCTGAGCCAAAAACATAGTAAAACTCATGTTTATGACTCCCGGATTGACAATTGAATATTAAGAGGCTTAATTCGCTAATTAAAACTCTCAACATTTTGGTGTCGTTGCTGGGGAGTTGTATTTTGGTTCAGGTAAGATTTTTATTATAGATTTTCAAGGGTATTGTAGGGCAGTTAGAGGGTGGAGAGAGTATGGTAAGACGTGAGTGAAGAGCCACACATCCATTATTGTGGGGTTGCTCCAAAATATGATCATTTTTTCTTATCTTTGAACTTTTATTTCCTTTCCTTTATGTGTAGAAGTAGAATTGCGCCTTAGAATAGTACGAATCATTCCGTGAGACAATCAATTTCCAAATTATTTCACTTTCAATAGATTAAATAGTACTCTGATTTGGTTTTTTATGAGTGTGGTGAGATTTATTTCAGCGAATATATTTTAATTTAATTTATCTTCAGATTCCAATATTTAACGTTATATCATTTTTTGGGTGCAGTAAGAACCCCTGGGCACTAATGCATGTTGCGAGACAATGATCATCAACTAGTAGGAGAAATTCAAGAATGATTCAGATCTTGAAGACTGTCCATTGAAGCACTTTCTCAAATCCTAGCAGTAGCTGGGGTATCTTCCTCTCAGGAAGAGTTCATCCTGACCTCATTCAGGAAATTATCTATCACTCCACAACTAGAAAAAGATTTGGAAGTTTCCCTTGATTCCTCCTACCTATCTTCCAGTTAGATCGATGAATCATGTAAAAAATATGATGGGGAGCATCCAGTTGAACCTGACATTGAAGAACATTCACTGTGTCCAACATAAAGCCTTGTATGCATTCCAGAGACCAATTATCCAAGTTTTCCCGGCATGAATGAGGAGGACTTTCAGAGTGGTCCAAAAGAAGAAATGAGCAAACACCACGAGGACTACATCGAGCATTGGTTCCAAATTAAAATTCTGACAAAGTACCACTCTCATCTTCAAATACTATTTGTATTACATATTTCAAAGTTGTTGATTGTTCATGCTCATATACCTTCTAAAGTTTATATGTTAAATCTGGGCATGATGGAAGTTCTCTTTCACTTGAAGGAGGACATATTGTCTCTAGTATAGTAGGAAATTTAGTATTGTAAATAAACAAATGAAATAGTAAAGAGAAAAATAACTCTTGTGAAAACCAGCTTGTCTGGCGCAACTAGACAGGTAACTAGCAGGAAATGTTCCCAATAAAATTTGTAAATTTGTATAAGTTCTTCAAATCATGTATCTTTCAAGTCATTATGTTTGTACTCGAGTTGGTTGATGTGGAATTCCTTAAGGTCCACCTGCCAATGAACCTTGTCCCATCGACATCAGCACATTATCTAGGACCAAGGTTAGCGTTAGATAAGGTACCTAGGAGCCTGCATGCCTTAATGGAAGGTATCCTTGTCATCTACTAAGGAAATAAATCAATGTTTCTTGGTGGATGAATTCTGCAGTCCATTCGACTCCGAGAAATCTATTCATGGCTAGTAGAATGTAGTTGGTGCCTTGATTCCCGTTGACATCACGGGTGGGATATTTTACATTGGTTAATGACATCATCAATGGTCGGTAATCCAATGATTCTTTCTTATGTTTGACATTGATGCCATTTATTCACATAAGAAAGTTTGCACATGGGTGTGTAGCGGTTGAAGACTATATGATTTTGCGATCTCAACAAAATTTTTCAGCAGTTTGGTTCTTTGTACCAACATTTCCTTTTCTTGTAGTAGCCATATTGTTTCAATAAAGGTTTCCATATAGTAGCTTGATCATCATTTGCAGCAGTCACCTTCCTTCTTTGTTTGGGGACACACAACTCCTTAGGCATGGGGGAGAAGGGGACCTTCAGTTCATTCTTCAAACCTTCATTCCATCCTTCATCTCTTCGGCTCCTCCTTTGGCCTTCTTCAAAGAATCAGTTCAATAGTCACATCAGCTCTAGCCATTCCATCCTCCACTTCATTTTGCAGCACCAGGCACATCAATGAAAAAGGTGAAACTTGAGGTAAGTTTTCCCTATGATTTTATAATTCATTAGAAGGTTAAAGAAGCTAATGATTCACCACCTTCCATTCCACACATTTGATCCTTCATAAGCCATTATCTCTCTATTTCATTACATTCATTATGCTTAAACTATGATAACAAGACCATGTTAAAAGAAAAAAACCTTATGGTGCATTAATCAAAGCAGTCTCTATGGTGTCTTATCCTTCCATGATAGCAAGAATTGGGATGAAGTCATTATTGCCATGAAATGATAAAGGAAACCACCTATACACATTGGTCTTATGAAGAGAGAGTATTCAAGCATCCATTCACCATCTCCATTACCACCTCATTTTCATCCATCATCTCTCCCTCATCCATTCATTTCTTGTCCTCAATTTGTATTGCTCAGTAAATTAGTGTGACATACTAAATGTGAATATTGTTGCACCACAAGAACCAATGCCTCAAGGCATCCAAGTAAGTGCTACTCCACAAGCACCAACACCTCAAAATATCCAAGAGATGTTGTCCCTACAAGAACCAACATCTACAAAACAATGCCAAGAATCTGTCAATGAGAAAGAGATTTGTTTGCATGAGGACATGCAAACCCTTAGGCGTGGGGGGATGTTGAGCCTTGTATATGCCCATTTTTCCATCGCATAGTACCATTATTCATAACCTAAATTTCGACACCCTTACCCTCATTTCACGTCATAATTCCATCATTTATCGCCAAATCACATCCTATGATTTATGGTTGATTATCATTAGTTTGATTAGATTTTCTATTATTAGAGATGATTTAGTCGTGATTTACTAATGATGGTTTCACTAAGTTCATTTTTTGAAGCGTTCTAGTATTGGAAGTCTCCACAAGTCAGTTTTAACTAGTTACTGCAGAGTTGAGTACATAATTTTTGTAGGTGAAAATATGAATTTTAAAATGGGGCAGAATCTTGAAATTCTAACACAGGGGTTTTGTTTAGAGCACCATTATTCATGTAACCCAGAAACCATTTGGCAAAACTCATCTTCGTGAAGGAGTTATGGTCAGGGGAATATTCCAGTGCAAGGTTAAGTACAAAATCACTGAACTTTTTTGGTTTTGAATGACTCAGGTCTAAACGGGTCAACCACGTGGGTCAGCCACAGTTAGGGAAATTGGCTGCATGGTTTTAGAATAATTTAATTTGTCTTAACTTCAACTTGATTTTCTACAATACGTAGCTTTGATGCATTCCTTTACTTTACTTAGTGATTTGATGTAACTGCTTTTCCAATTTGTTACATTGGTTGAACCTTTTAAAATCCGAATGGCTTTGTATGTAAAGAAGAAAAATATGCATAAGAATAAGAAGGTTTCCAAATAATGATACTGTTATAATACTCCATATATACTTGTTAATTGTGAAGATTGATGTTATTCCAGACCATGTATGCAAACACTTAAGCTGGTGATCTAATTCAAGTTCCAAAATTATCTTACTGTGAGTATTTATGATTTCATTTTAAATTTCATTTTCACTGAGTTAATTCACCTACCTCTAGGCGTGGTAAGGGCCCACCATCTCTAGAACCAATTCCATAGCTATTTTAGATTTAGAATTAGTTTATTGTGTTAATTTCTCATAACATATTGCTTAATTTATCAGTTTTGAATAGTTCATCTGATTTTGTACTTAAAATCTTATTTTTATCCTGTAGATTAGATTGAAAAATTGAATTGTGTTATTTGGTCCATATACACTGAGAAAAAACTAAATGGTTAATTGCCTCTCTAACAAAACCTTATCGAATTGAGAATCAATCCTATCTAAATTACCCATAGAACTTGGGATATGGTTATGAAATTTATGCTTTGTAACTCTTTAAAAACTTGGCAGTGCACATGGAAGCTTTTGCGTTATGATTGATTACGTTGTATAGGATTGTTTGCATCGAATCACATATAGGGTTATATAATTATTTTAAGTTTTGTGCGGAGAATGTTTGATTTCTCAAGCTTTGTTCTAGTAGATTTGAATCTGTGTGAATAGCTATTTAGTCTCTCAAATTTCATTGGTAGTACAAGATTGGTGAATGTTGTGAGATCTCATAGATGTTTTGTTATTATTTAGGCCTTTGATTTCAGTGTGTATGCAATTTATTTAATTGTGCTTCATTCATGACTTGTGAACATTGCATTTCTCATAGATTTGTAGTCAAAATATTGGTCAGTAAATAAATGGAGTTAATCACCGTATCACAAGTATAGGAATGATTTTGTTATCCTCTATTTAATTTTTATACGTTACCAAGCTTTGCAGCATTATAATTCTGTGATTAATGCCCAAGAAAACAGTAAGACAATGTTGATAGTGAGTGGTGTGAGGATTGCCGAATTGTTTGAACCAATTTTCATTCAAGGTTTAGCTTAGAAATTATAATTCATTTCAATTTTAGGTCTTTTCATTATCTCTTTAGGAGGAGAAGGAAAGAGTTTGAGTATGTAATCTTAGTTGGAGTATTGAGTGATTTAATTTTCATTTACCTTTGAAATTTTGTCTTAGAAGAGCAGGGTAATAATCTGAATATTGATTAGATTAGTTTTCATTTAACTCTGAGTTTTAGTTATGAATATTTTGAGTGTGATTAGAAGCTAACAATTACAGTAGCATTTGCAGTGATTTCATTCATAGTTATTCCATTAATTCATTTTCATTTAGTTAAAAATAACGGATTTGTTTTAATTATAGTAATTTCATTTACGACGATTTAGTTAGTGATTTAATTATGATTTCCATCACAATAATTTAGTAATGATTCAGTTAATATCATAATAGTATGATTATTATTTGAGTAGTTTACAAACGATTTGATTGGATTGTGTGATATAGTGAAGAAGAATAGAGTATATTTTGGACATAGTGTGATTTAATTCAAGAATCATGGTTAATTCTGGTGTGATTTAATTCAAGTTATTAAAATAGCATTTCCAGTGTGATTGAATTCGATTCATTAGAATATCATAGGATAATTTAGCATTAGTTCAATTTTCAGAACAATAGCATAGATTTGTTTTTATAAGTAGTGTGACATCAATTCAATTTCGTTTATAAATTTAGGGAATTTCATTAAGATTTCATTTTTTCTTTAAACGACCATTATTAAGGAAACTTATATACTTTGACCATTAAGTTGAGCCAACAAAGCAGTACAACTTGTGTTTATGACTCTTGCATTGAAAATTAAATATTAAGAGGTTTAACTCATTGATTAAAACTCTCAACAATTCTCCATCCGCGCTTCCCATGCTGGCGCAACACATTCTATCTGAGGTCGCGAATCATCAAAGACAATTGCTTCTATCATCCTGCAGGGCTTCGTGAAATCCTTATGATCCACCAACCATACCAAAGGTTAACATAAGACTTTCACCCAATTAATATTCCCTTGACACATCTCAGTCTCCAAATACCACGCAGTAGGGATTGGTCCCAATGTAAGGATAAACATGTGAATCCATTCGACCCTGGGCTTATTATCCCAAACCTCCATCCACGTAGCCAAGTGTTTGCACGGATCACCTTGGCCACCGAAAATCTCAGTCGGTGGGGTATTGGGGTGCTCAAAGCACAACCACATCATTCTACTTCATTCCTCCCAATACTCAAAGTTCCTCTATGCGTATCCTACCAATGTGTTAGAGTTGCGCGCATAGCAATATTGAGTGCTTAGAGCCTTCGCTCTTCGGGGACAACCTTTTATAGTTTTTCCAAAAATAAAACAACATTATCAGAACCATCAAAATAAGGAAATTCTCATACCTCTTAAGAGAAGCATCGCAATTTTTTAGTGACTCTGAGGCAGCGTATCACAGAAACGTCATGCAGGAGATTCTACTAGTTTTCCATTTCCCCATTTGAATCAATGAAGCATGAGCTATAATTTTCCAAATTCAACATCCCATCAACAATTGGGTTGATCCAATCCTCATCTCGTGTAGTCAACTTGTAGATATGGTTGACATTCTCTCCTTCGTGCACTAGCTATGTATATCTCTCCCCTTCCATAGGATCCAAAGGTACTATAACCCGAGTACCATTGTTTTCAAAGATCATACTCCTGCACTTTAAGTTGATGATGCCCCCCATGTCGATGGCCCAATCTAGCCCTAAAAGAATAGTGTAGGGGTCTGCATCATCCATAATTTTTATTACTTCAAAGTCTACGCATACCTTTACTCTAGCAATATCTACCAGAACCTGTGGGAGTCTCCTCGGTGGAATAATCTTCTGTTTATTGGCCATGCGTAGCTAAATGGTGGACCATTGCATCTTTGGTTTGCCCATATTCTGCCAGTTCTGCTTAGGTATGAAATTTGCATCAGATCCCAAGTCCAAAATGACCTGATCCATCTCATATCCCCCAATTTGCACGGTCATGCGCATCTCTCGACCAGTTCTCTTCTTATTCTTGTAGATCTTTTTTACAACCTTGCTCTCAGTTCGAGGCAATTCCTTATCTCCACAACTATCTATTAGAGCCTGAAGGTTCTCTACTGCTTTCTGGTTATGCAATAGTTTGATGCATTCTTGCAAGAAAGGTTTGAATTTGTCATCGATCTTTGCTTCTATTATTGAATTGGATGTGTATGGACCTGTAGGAACAAAATCATGTCTAGATTCTACAAAAGTCTCCTTCTCCCTCTGCAGGTTGAGTCCTTCCTTATTTTCAGAAGCCTTCTTGATCCAGGGTTTTGCATCAGCCTTCTTATCCTCGTCTTCTCTAGTGGCAGCACCATTGCATGTAATTATGTTTACACTTAGATCATCGTCTTGTAGCTCAGCTCTAACCATCTATATATTCTGTGTAAGTGTATGTTTTTACTTCTCCTGCATTCTAGCAATTAAAACAAGATAATCTTCAATAAAATGATCAAACTGTCTACAATATTGGAAATACTGTCACGCAGGGTTAGGAAAGTCACACAAAAAGTGTCTAGAATCTCCACAGTTGTAGTAGATCAGTTGTCCTCTTCCGCAACCTGCACCTACACCACTCCCTCCACCCCTTCCTCTAGCTGGAGATCCACCACGCCCAGAGGGGGATGCTGGTGAAGATGGGTCAACCTGCACTCTATAGAGGATGGAATTGTCTATCATCAGATCAAATGTGTGGTACTGGTTCTCATCATGGCCAACCAAAGAGAAAAAACTACACCATTGTTGCTTCAGTTCTGGTACATAACTTCCTAATTGAGGGAAATGGTTTTTGTCATGTCGCCCAAACACTTGATAGTCAGTGCACCATAACGTGGGAGTACCACTCAGTCCTGCAGCATCCCTGGGTTGCAACGGATTTGGTCCTCCTGCTAGCATGTAATCTTGAAGAAAGGTACATTGTCTTTAGTGTGACCAAAACCCTTACAACTTATACACCATACATCTGCGACAACTTCTTTCCCTCTGTCTCTACGCAAGTTCTGAATTTACAAGTGCATCGCTTCTAACTGATTTTTGATTTGTAGAGTTCCAAATTAGTCATCAGTTTTGGGCGCGACTTCCAGCTTCATGGAAAATTCCAAAGCTTCAGCTCGAGAATCAATTTTCTACTAATTCAGAGGGCCGAATAGGTGTGGCAATAGCATGGAAATGAACCATTATTTATGTTTCTTATCATCATAGATAAATCCTCCATCGTTGATAGTGCGCTTCAATCATTTATATGCCTCCTAGATAGATTTTTTTGGCTCTTGTCGGATTTCTTTCAGCTCTGTTATTGTGAGTAGGAATTTGGTTTTTTGAATTGCTGCTTTAAGGCCTTCTTGATTTCATCAATAGTAGGATCAAAATTCTAATCCAGATATCCCATAAACTAGTCTAGCACATGGCCCTCAAACACCATAGCTAGCTGCGTCCTTTTGACAATATCAATGTTGACATTTTCGCAGTCCATACTGCATTTGTAACAAACCAAAACCTCTCCATGTTCTCATCTCCCACACCCTTGAAGGTGGGTAGCTTCATATGTGCAGCCATATTTTCTCCTAGTGGTGGTGGAGGTGGAGTATGAGATGACCTATCCCTGCGCGAGTTTGACTGCGGGGTAGCTAGAGGGCTACCTCCGGCGCACACAGCCTCACCACTCTTTGTATCACTATTAGGTGGGTTTCTCAGAGGGCTGTATATTGATCTGTCTCCTCTCTGGTTAACCCAAAAGTAATTTCCTATGCGCGAGTGCTTTCAACTTTATTTAGGGTCATTCACTCGGTGTGACTGCATATAATATCCTTTTCACACAATAGCATCTTAATCAAAAAAGGCATAAAGTGTATGAATTTACCTCTCAGTCCTTTGAAGAACCTCCTTTATGCTTCAGAATATGACACAAACTAATCTACTGCAAACTCTGTCATAAATCCACCCAGAATGTTATCAACCGAATGGTCTATAGTTCGGGTGATAAAGTTATCAGTCTATTCTAACTGTTGGATCAACTCATGCATCAGTAACCTTAATAACCACTCCTATAATTCATGTGCAAAGGTCATAAAGAAGATTTCTTGGACCTCTGTGAAAATGTACTTATGTTCCCACCCTTAAGCAAACAACTTCTTACTTCTGTTCTCCTTGATGGAGAATTCATGAATATTTTTCTCAAACCAGCCTTCTAATTCAGTCTTCTTTGGTTGCTACAACATCTAATCTCTCTCAAAATGATCCCGGTCCCAAAAATGGAACCATTTGTTTTCTTGAGGGGTCCTGACCCAGGTTCATAGTTAGCATGTAACCAACAAATCCCTCTTACTACTAGCCCTTTTGAAAATGACCTGCTTGTGCAGGCGAAAGTCTTACCCGAAGCAGTATGGGGGGGTTATGGAACTAGGTTTCCACACCCTAAGAGAGAATTAAATGAAGCGGGTGTCTTCAGATCTATCTTATTACAAAGACAAACTTGCACACCAGAAGCCCTAACCAAAAACCCTAGATTAATTAACATAGGTTACCCCCACGTGTGCATAGATAGTGTATTCGCAATCCCTTTAAATGTTCTAACAATGTAATATTTAAATTTCATAGCAATATATATATGGAATTGTCATTCGTTAATAGTAAAACCGGTACGCAATCCATCCAATCACAACTAAAAAGATATCATATGTAGGAAACATAAATCATACGCAAAACATATCATAAGCAAGTCATAGATTCATTTGATACTCAAGTTTCCAAAACAGATCTTTATTCATCAGTTGTTTAAAAAAACCCTTTACAATCCTTCATATCTACTTATGCACACAACCAATGGGGTCCGCACACAACCAGACTAAGGTCTCCACGCACATAGCTGGCAGGAGCCTTTCAGACCCAAAAACTTAACACAGACTTACTTTAGATCAACATACAATCATTTTCATCCACAAAATTATTCTATTCAACTCGATCTATACTTCTACTTATAATTTAGCTTGCGCTCAAACTATGGTCTTAAAATTGTGGTTTGAGACCCTTGGATGTACCCTTTAACCCATTAAAAATCATGAATGGAATTTGACCCACCCCAAAGCCCCTTAACTCTTCGTTTCTTAGCACGCATGACTCAAAACTACAAAGATACTATTTTTTAGCCCAAAAAATGCGGTCCTAAGGGACCCTGCTCCAACAACATAACCTATTAATATGATCCACAATGAAGGCTAGCCCTGATATATCTTTGGGAGTCAGATGTGAGAGCCTTGGCTTGAGGGAATCCTTAAAGGATTTAGACTAAGAGGAAAAGGACATAACCCATTCTTTGGCTCCACCTTTTAATCTTCAAACTAGGATGATTGACGCATCCTTCGCTATGTCATAATCTCTAAGTGAATTCTTTTGCTGAAGTTTCCTACCCTAGTGTAGGAGCCACATAAATATGGAGGGGATTTATATTTGATCTTGAATTATGGTTGCAAGTGTCGAGATAATATTGGTGGCTTTTACATGACTATAGAAAGTGCCCCCAAGAATTGGCCTCACAAATACCAAAAAATTCAATATTTGGAGCAATGACCTTAAATTGGATGTAGGAAGAACCCTACTTCAAAAAAAGGTCTCCCTTATTTATTAGATTTGCAACGAAAGCAACAAGATGAGGGTTTTTCTGACAAATGACATAGTCCTGAAGTGAAAAATCTCTTAGAATTAGGGTGGTGGAAGAAGGCATTAGGGTTTCCATCATTATCCTCAAATATTGATGAACTTTCATTTTTTAATTTTTTTTTAATACATATATATACTTTAAATTTTGTTTTTTATTCATTTTTAATTTCTTTTTTTGCTTGAAAAATATATTTTTGTAAATTGTTAACTTTTTTTTTGTGACTATAGGAATCGACAGTTGGGTTGGTCTTGTACTCGTGTGACATGGGGTCAATTCCAACCGCTACCACTGTAACCCCTAGGTGCGTACGTATGCACCCTATGCAGGAAAAATTGAACCAGGGGGGTTTGAACCTTGGACCTCCTTGCAAATAAGACTAAATTTTATCAGTCACCAATTGTATTGCCCCCTCGAGAGGCTGTAAAATAATTAATTTGATTAAAAACTAATAATTAAAATTAAAAAAAAAATCATTATGCCGATGTTTTTTTGAAATGGTGTTGTTCACAATTTTGTTTACATTAATGATAATCTTATAGACCATAGTTAAAAAATCTTGATATTTTAATGACACATTGCAAATAGTAGTCAAGTTGTCTTAGGTTATGATTTCAAATGACATCTAGCTTTAACCTTAAAAAAATTCTCTTAGTAAAACTACTCTTCGATTTATGTGCTAAATTTTAAGGTTTTACATAGTCATGATATTTTGTTTTTAATGCCATGGTTTAAAAAAATTGGAACTTTAACCTTGAAAAGGGTAATGCTGCATCACCACTTTGGTGTTTCATGGTGTTTTTTCATGTCTTTCTTAGCCATGATATTTGGTTTTTAATGCCATGGTTGATTATTTTTGAAATATTAACCTTGAAATGAACAAATGGGGATGTTGCATCACCACTTTTTCATTTTGAGGTGTTTTTTCATGTTTTTTAATCCAAAAAGATGGGTTTTGGGGGATATATTTCTCTTTTTGAGGTCATAATTCTCATTAAGTTGGTAATTTTTTTAATCTGACAAGTCTCCTCGATAACTTAGGCATACCTCTAGACTTTATCACTAATTTAATAAGGGTATGAATGTCTTGCTAGGTCTTAAAGTTGTATTCCCGTTTACATGCAAATAAAAAATTTCAACTCCACTATAAGAAAAAAATTATTCATCATTGATATCCTGACACTAATAACACCATCCTTTTGCCTCGTCATTTCTTTGACCTTAATTTCTAGCAACCAACCCTTGTGGTTGATCTCCTTCTGGGCCTACAGACCACAACCCAATGCCTTGAGACATTTCCATAGGCATTGATCCTCATTGATCCATGTGCCAAAATGAGCTCTATAACATTGAATTGGTCACTAGTTCAACGTTGGGTCTTGGCATCTGACCACTCTCCTTAGAGAGCCCGTAACACCCTCTTCCCACATCTACCCAAGTAACCAGCCAACCAGGGTAAACATGTGATGAGAGACTATTATATGGGATTCAACCTCCTAGGTGACTTGAAGGAAGAGGAACTGACAGAAACATAACATACATACCTTGTACATCTTAAATGACACGTAGAAGCTAACCAAACCTTCCAGGCCTCTTACCCCTGGGTCACACTGACATTTTGGCCTCTTTGAGCCATATCCACATGCATAACACTGCATGCTTGTGGCTAGGAGGCTATATCCCTAGGAATAACACTACATGCCTATGGCTAGGGCCCCAAAAGCTCAGTTATGTGCATGTGGCTATGGGATTTGAGCCACCTTTTAAGACCCATAGCCTAGGTCACTGCCCAAAATTTCATGAAAACTTAAGGGATGATAAATGACAATAGTACAATGGTACATAATAAACCGCATCAATAAGAACTCATCTCAACCCCTCCTAGCCATGATAGAAATTTTTTCAAACATGTCACAAAGATGAAATATGCAGGTGTAAAAAACATATCTAAGCATAGGGGTCTCATACTTATTTGAGAATTGCTAAGAAGAATTTCTCCCCTACATCATTAACTACAATACAATATATTTTACCATAGATACATTGTGCATTCATTTACAAGTAAGAACATGGAGATAGCCATATATTATCTGTGATAAAATAAATGCTTATAACTAACATAATCACAATAGAAATACCATGGAGAAAACAACAATAGAATCTACATTTAAATCAGTACATCTACATACCAAATACCAAGGGAATGAATTTCTCATTACTGAATGTAGAAACCAACCAGGGATGGGACTTCCACATTCCATCTGACCATAGATTGGATGAAGCAAGTCTCACTTCACCCAATCACCCCTATGCCATATTCAAAACATCAATGCGGGATCTCATCAAACACATCAATCACAACCAATCCAGGGCTTCTAGAGGCCAAGCCACATTAACCCTCAACCAGGGATTCCACCTCATAGTTGGACATCACAACCATCGGGGATTGGTCTCTATCTAAGTTGTTCTAGGGCTCTAGAATGTTTGTTCCAACTAGGGCTTCCAGGAATAGTAACTCAACCCCAACTGTTACAGGGCTTCCAAAGTATTTTTCCAATAAGGACTTCCAATACTAGTAACTCAACCCACCTAGGGATTCTAGAGCATCTTTCCAACCATGACTTGCAAGACTAGTAACTCAACACATAGTTGTCCATCAAGCTTCCAGAGCGTTTGTAAAACCAAGGCTTCCAGGAACTAACAACTCAACCCATAGCTAAAGGAATCGCGAGAACCAACTAGAAAACGATCAATGGAAATAAACCCATGACACCATGGCTATCCAGGAAATGGAAAGGCTAGGAAAATCCACATGCATACACCATGCATGCCAAAACTAGTGAAGAAAAAATACATGCAACTCGGTAATTGCACTTAGAACCTACTGTAGATGTTGATCCTAATGTCCTCTTTTGATTTCTTTCTCTTCCTTTTCCTTCTTGATCCAAATCACCAATTATCCACACTCTCTAAGAGTGCTCCAAGAAAACTCTAAGTATCCAAGAGTATGAGAGAGAGGGAGACAATAATGAGAGAGCTCTAAAAATGCACTAAAAAAAGCTTACCAACTGATCCTCATAGGCCATTTTATAGATGTGGCCTCTATTTTCTTCATTTTCCATTATTTTCCTTCATTTTCCTCCTCACATGAAACATGAGACCTTTCACCTCCCTTTTCTCCTATTTTCCATTATTTTCATAAAAAAATGCCAATAGATGCCACTTTGCCTTTCCAATGCCTTTTCCATTTCCTTTATCCATAATAACCAAAATGAATACCCACTAGGATGTTTTTTCCCAACATTCAACTTGGAATACGTGTCCCATCAACTGCAGTCTTATGTGTGTGTGTGTGTGTGTGTGTGTGTGTGTGTGTGTGTGTGTGTGTATATATATATATATATATATATATATATATATATATATATATATATATATATATATTACATGGATTTTTACCTAGGGCTATTATAGAACCCTTCCCCTTGGGGCAACATCGTCCTCGGTGTTCAATGACACCTAAAAACCAACAAACTGCTGAAAATGAAACATAATTATCATGGAGATTTATAACATATCTCCTTGCAGTATTTACAATGACCATGTTGAAAACATGACAAACATACCGTTTACTGAAGATTTATAACACAACTCATTACAATATTTACAATAACAACCACATTTGCTTCAACCAGAAAATAATCATATTTTCTATGGAGCTTTGTAAATCCAACTCGATACAATATTGAAAGTAATACACACATATACACATTTTCTCAACCAACAAATAAAAGGATACAATTCCTGTATTAATGAACAAGGGGATCTAGAGGTTCACACCTCCACCCTCAAAAGTAATACTAGGATTCACCTCCTTCCAAGGAAGTCTAGAATCCACTGCCAAAGTCAAAGTTGCATCCAATGTCCAGCTCTACAATCTTGCGCCACTATACCCTCAGTGAATAGTTATCCACTCATTGTTCTAGGGCACACTCCCAATGAACATATGATTCCATCTGGCAATGCTAATGATGCTCGACCTTCCCTTCTCTGCTACACAGTCCCTCGGAAAATTTGGTCACCCCCTTCTTTGCAGTCACACTCCTTCCAAGTTATGCTAGCACCCCCATCCTGAGCAGTCCATCCCTTTTCAAGGCTTCCTCACATTGGAAGGTACAAAAACCAAGGAATATTCTTGCCTCAAAGCCATCATATCAGTCATAGCATGCTCATGGAAATGAATGGACACTATTGGGTACCACTGTCCCATAATGGCCATGCTCCTGAAATATTTACCAACATATTGTTACATGTTCCAATTCCTGTTGATGACGCTACTAGTTCTTGTAGTCTGTTTCAACCATCCCAAAATGGGCATTACATGCTTTCCTGTACTAAGCACACAATTTCCATTAGATTCAAAATAAATTTAAATAACTTCAAATTAGACCTCATTGGTAGCTCGTCAATAAGGTACACATTCACTTTTGTTTACTTCCTGTCACACAAGTCGATCTAGATGTTTGATCAAATCAACATGTATAAGACATATCACATCTAGTTAGCTCAAAACACAACCATCATATATCAAAATCATGAATCACATTCAATCATCATAAATCACATGTAACCGTCATAATTTAGAAACAATCATATACATAATAAAACTGAAATCAAATATTGATACTTATCCTTCATCAGTCCTTACTTCTGCCTTTGTTATTTTGTACACATATCAGATTAGTTGCCACACCCATCAAGCACCCAATGCATTCTCTTCTCTTAAATCACGTAAACATACAAATAGTGTACATCACAACTCATACATCCACATATGACATACAACACCATACAATACACGGACCCACACCAACATACGACACATACACCTCCACCTGGTGTACAATACAACACAATACATATGACTACACCGACATACAACACATACACCTACATGTTGTGTACAATGCAACAAAATACACACACATATAAAAATTATAACACAATGAATACACATGTCACGATACCACGACTACACCATGCACATACATAGCACCAAATGCCTGCAACATAACACGTATGAAATGCACACAATACGACATGTATACTAGTATCATATGCACAACATGTACATAGTACCACCTGTACACAACACTACCTACACACCACATGCACAACATCACATGTACATGGCACCACCTATAGAACATGTACACAATGCCAAATGTACACCGCACCACCTATACAATGTGTACACAATACCAGATGTACACAACACCACATGTGCTTGAACCTAGACTCATCAAACTAGACTTTGATCGAACTAAAGGATGGAATAAGCCCTGACCCATGAAAGATCCTATCAACTTCTTCCCTCATCACCATGTATGATAAATTATTCCTTCTGATCCTTTTCAGATTTAGATGAAAGGATGCGTAAGTGGGCTTGACCAAAAATTCCACATGCCCGACATGTACACGACACCATATGTACACAACACCACATGTAGAACATGCACACAACACCACATACACACATCACCACATTTAAATCATGCATACAACACCATATGTACATAGAACCATATGTAAAATATGCACACAACACCATATGTACACAACACTACATATACAACATGTACATAGCACATACGTACACAACACCGCATATCCAACACACAATACTATATATCTAACATGTGCACGATACGATATGTACTCAGCACCACATATCCAACATTTCCATAGCACCATCTATATCGAGCACTGCACATGCAATATACACACAACACCATATATACAAAAATACACACAACATCATACGTACACAATGCAACGTATGTTACATGTACACATCACCATAGGTACAATCACCGAATATAGAACATGTGAAAAATATACAAAACAATAGCACTGCACATTGATAGACCTCACAGAGACCCCACAAACATCCTTGCTTCTAGTGTCTTTCCACTATCCATGCTTATCCTAGCATGCCACAAATCACACTACTTTCAATACTTTGATGTACCCCTCAACATTACATGTCCATAACATAAAAGTAGGCATAATACAATCATATAATATCAATTCATATCCACATGATACTGACCTTGTAGATCTATCAGGACTACTCTTCCTACTTGGTTCCTCATAAGACCAAGAACCTTTTCATGTCATTCACTTGCATAAGAAATCATTCATCCACAAGGAAGATCCTTGAAAACCTTGTTATACAGTGACGTATATATGTACATACATACATATATAATAATTAGCATAAAACAATCGTCATCGTGTCAGACAACGACATACATTCATACATATATACATATAAACATTTAGCATCAAACAACCATGATCCATGATGACCCTGTCAAACATGACATACATGCATGCATACATTTATACATATATAAAAATCAAAATGATCATGATCAAAACATAATTACCAGATAGAATAAGGTAAAGGTTGAGATAACTTCCTCATTTGTGCACAACATGCACAACATTGAGAACCACAATTCCCAACTTAGCCAAGGCATCTAACGCCTCATATCCATTTATTTTACCTACTCTTACACTATCCATTTACCCAATGGACTCAACCAATCCAATTGACTATCACATTATTTCCTTTCACTGCCCTTATACATGCACTGACCTTCATCTGGGTCTTACATTACCTTTCAGGTTCCATTCATTTCTTATTGAGTTTCGTCAACTTTTCTCTTTCCCAAATCAATTCCCAAGACTCTCAAAACATAAAATGCAAGAACAAGAGAAAACAATAAGAAAAACATGAAAAATCAAATTAAATACGACACTGCAACAAAGTGGCAAGGCCTTGCACCAGTAATAACAAAACTAAAAATCAAGCACAAATAAATCATAAAATATCAAAAGCACAGCACTAGCAACACACACCATGACCTAATCCGCATGGTTCCTAGGGAAATCTCTACCCGGGCCTTGTTCAAGATTTCATGGCAGTATCTTTTGCCATGCAATCCCCTGCATCATACTGCCATAAACACATAACTTCCAGTGCATAAAAAAATATAACAATATACGAGTTACCTTACCTTATTATGCCAAGCACGCTGCCTTGTAACTAAATACACATGTTAGCCACATGATCCAAATATCAAGACAACATATCTATCAATTTGAAATCAAATTTTTACAAGACTAACAACCATGCCATAATCAACAATCAACTCAAATTCATTTGTCATAATACAAAATGATACAAATATCACCTACTTACACTCAAGTACATACAAGCTATCTCAACACATAGTGTGTTAGTACAACCATCTTAAAACCAAATTATTTCTTCATGCAATCTTACATACACACATACTCATATCATGCAATTAATCAAACATTCAAATAAATTTCAAACATACCATGTTAAATATATCAACTAGATGACATAATAAACACCAAATCACTTGAAGGAAAAATAGACAACATAATTAAACATTCAAGCACCAATTATATAACATAAGCAAATTCATACCTTAATGTACCTTAGGGGAGGCTATATTTTCTGCAAAATCAATATATATATTAGCACAATATGAATTCACAATACATCATCTCAAACAAAAATAAGATCATGATATTCATAGCAGTAACTAGCTAACATGTTCACATCATAAACTCATAAACAATGGTCAAACAATCAAATATGCACAATCAGTCTAGATTAGTACTACACACTATCATAATTAGGTCGAATCATACCTGAATGTCATAACCCTAACCATATGCATAGGCCAATCAAATTTAGCATGATATATATAACATCAATATATTAATACTATAAGCTTAACCATCAAGTTAACTAACATATAACAACAATAAGTTAACTTATAACATTATCATAAAAAACATATAACATAATTATCAAGCTAACTACAAGTTAACATATAACATGCTCATCAACAACATAAAACCTAGTCATCAAGTTAATACCATGCTTGACTAACCAACGCATGTACATGTTATCACACTAATTAACTAACATTTGTTATGTATGTAGCCATAAAATAAATAGAATTAAAGGCATACACATAACCATAATGCATATGAATACACTGATCAACTTAGAGAATTTATCACATATGTAACCATAATAATAATAGAATGACAAACATATAAGTAACCCTATTACTTACAACGACCATGAATCCACTACAAGGAAAAGACCCTCTAGCGGAGGTTATAAAGGAGGTTTTTAGTGTTATAAAATTGGCCAAAATTGTCAAAAAAACATTTTCTACAACATACATTTATGGTTACGGAGGTTTTGGCGAAGCTTTTAACGGAAATTCAACACAACTAAAAAAACTGGGCGGCCAGAAGTTATTACGAATTTTTTTTTCATCGGTGCACTACTAAGGTTGCAATGCACCGGTGCGTGTCATCTAGATGGTGGCCCTGAGGCAGTCGAAGGATCTTGCACCAGGCCATCAAGGTATAAAACCGCACCGGGCACAGTGTTGGTGATACAACGCATGGGGCCATACCAATTGGTCTTGGGATTTGTGTGGTGCCCATAGGTTGTCTCAACGCACTAGTGCATAGACTTGTAGAAACGCATCGGTGTGCATTATCAGACAAACACGCCAATATTTATAATTGGTATTGGTATTTTTTCGATGCCCATATGTCATACAAATGCACCGATGCATAGTCTCACATAAAAGCATCGGTACTTTGTATCACACAAACACATTGAGATTTTTAATTGGTTTTGGTATTTGTACGATGCCCATAGGTCATAGAAATGCATCGGTGTGCCACAGCATACAAACACACCAGTGTTCATTTTGTATTTTTTAGAAACATCGACCTGTGACAGTGCAATTATTGTGATTTTTCTAAATTCAGTATTCATAAAAATCAACACATATTATAAAAATATTCATATTAATTAATTTTTTATTAATGCATTTGAATGTGATGTTTGGATTAATTTGTTATATCATATCATAATTATTGTGATTTATTCATTATTCATCAAAATTCGACACATATATATCTTATAACAATACTCATATGAATTAAATTTTTATTAGCGCATTTGAGAACGAAAATGGAGAACGCAATAGAATAAATTAAAACACACACACACACACACACACAGATATATATATATATATATATATAATACAGTGTTTTTCGTACAAAATGGGACAGTTATTGGTATCCCTTTGTCTTTCAATTGGGACACTATGTCCATTACATTAAACAAAATGTCTGATTTCACAGACAAATATTTCAAAATATACAACTCCTTGCTTTGATATCCAAACATAGCGATCATCATTCTTCGCTTGAACTATTGTCACTGCTAGAGCTACTTCCATGACTTGGGTTATTTTCAGGAATGTTTTGTTCATGGTGTTGATTGTTTTCTTCTAGTTCTTCACCTTCCATCTACAAACATAAAAATAAACTGAAATGAGTGTATATACATTGGGGAGAATAATGAAAATTGCAATATTAAATAATATACATCAATGTAATTCGAAAATAAAAATGGCATATCATAGCAACAACTGACTCATAAACTATACACATTATTTCAAAACCATGTACCATGCCATCTTTCAAAATTTCATCTGTTAGCGCAGTTCCATATTTTGTTTCCTACAAGTTTTATACCCCATAACAAACCATATATTTAATATAAAAGATTTTTTTTTCTATTAATTATAGACAGAGCTACGTAAAACAAGATCGATAGATGCTTACAAATTCCACAATTAATTTCTGATATGCCAACATATACTGATAACCCATATTTAACCCAATTTCAATCAATTTGTTTGATGGTTCTTCTTTGTATGTTAGCACCTGTTTGAAGACATTCAATGATGATTTTTTTAAAACAACTTAAAAAATACAAAAATGAAATCTAGTTAAGTTGTTACAAAGAAGTAACAATTACTCACAAACTTAGATATCAACCCTTTTCTTCCTTGTCGTCCTGTTTTATTTGCTGAATGGGTTCCATTTTCTTTTCTTTTTTGCAAGAGAAATCTTGAAAATTGATACTTAATGCTAAATTGTTTATTTATTGTACCTAATGATCGAAAAATTCAATGATTACATATTACATTTTAAGCACGTTGTTGTTGAGATGGTTCCTCTTGCGATGCAATTTTGTCCATTTCTTTGACCATCTCCTTGTACACCTTTTCGGACATTCCTACTGGCATATTTTTGATATCAGCTAGTTCATCTTTTGATATTTTCATAATCTTCCTGAAAAATTAACATGACAATAAACTACTTAATTTTTATATTGATATATGAAAAGTAAATATAACAAAAGTGATATTTATAAATAATTCTATACAAACATTTAAAGGAATATTACTTTTTCATTCCTTATTTTTTGTTATTGTACGTTTTTGCTATTAAAAGTTTGACATGTCTCATTGGCCAATTCTCTGGAAACTCTTCTTGTAGTTTAGATAAAATTTGGTTCTTGGAATCATTGGATTGGTTCTTATATTGTAAGTGGAAAGAAAATCTATACATTCGTTCCACTAGATCCCTAAAACTTTTGTAAAAGTTTTTCCCCCTTTCGTTAACCTCCGACACCACTCCAGATGAGCTAAGGAGAAATTCATTTTCATTTGCATGTTCTATTTTTTTTCTTTTCTTAGAACAACATTCATTTTCTGAGTTTTTGGTCCCTGTAGAACATTAAACAGATGTGAATTAATAGACTGTTTGACACATGTTATCTAATAATTTTAAGTATATTATTAATGAAAATTAAAAAAGAAACTCATAATGGATCGACAGTATTTTTCCATTCACCTGATTCATCCTTTTGTAATTTTTCCATCAAGCTTTTAAGCTCTTCTAGTCCTAGATCAAAAATAATCTTATCGAGCTTCATAATTTTGTAGCTCTACATGATAAACAATAAACAATAAATATTAGTTAAACTTACATATAGTTAAAAAATAATAACTTTTGTAAATAATTTACAAAGAACTTGCCTTTTTTGCTTTTCTAGATGTGTTATCAATATTTTTGTTACTTGATCTCTTATCTGTCATTTCTTTATCAATATGAAACCTGCACCATATCATTCATTAATATATTTATAAATAGATTGTCAGCTTTTTAGGTAAAAAATAAATCTCAAGAAAATGGTGTGCCTTTCATGTTGTACGCACCGAAGTCGGTGCGTGGGGGTATTATAAACGCACCGCACAAACAATATAATAGATTGTACGATGCATGGGGGTATTATAAATGCACCACAAAAAGGTGTAATAGACTGTATGGTGCTATCCTCGTAACATAGCGCACTGGTGCACTATTTTCGATATGGCACACTGATTTAAAAAAATGTTTTTAAATTTTTTATTACACAGTACTTGTGTGGTGTGTTCGGTTACGCAGGACGTACCGATAAAAAAAAATACATTTTTTTCAAAAATTCACGCAAGGGTCGACATGGATTAGGATTCGACTATGCAAGTCGTCCCATGGGTTGGATGCCAATCTAAAATGAAAAGCCCTAATTCAGAAATCATAGAAATAGGCAGAAGAAAGGGCATAAAAAGAAAAGAAGGTTTTAGGGTAAAAATGGATAAAACTGCAGAAAAAGTAAAAATAAAATCAAATTTAATCACGAGATTGTTTGAAATTCTATGCTACAGGGTTTGAATTACTAGAGGTTTGGATTCTGATTATCTAAATACTTCTGTTCGAACGCATTTCGTTGCTCCACAGTGCTCTTGTGCTCTCTTGCTCCGGGTATGTCTCCTGCAAATCTCTGGCTGAAAATTTTAGCAAAATAGTGAAATAATAAAAAATGTTTAGTATTTAAAGAATTGTTTTATGAAATTATATTTTCGAAAACATTTTGTCGCCCATTTTTCAATTTGTCGCTTTTTTTCACTTAAAGAAAATATAGGTGCGCTTTTTTTATTTTTGTTTATTCGTCACCGGTGCGTCCATTGGTAACATGGCATTGGTGTGTAGTAATTAAAACACACTGGTGCGTAGTAACTAGAACACACCAGTGTGGTTATCTGTACATTAGCACCGATTTGCGGTTGAGGCACCGAAATTACTTTTACATGTGTACACCAAAATTAGACATGTTGGAAATGTACATTTTACTGTGAAAATATTTGGGCCATTTCTTTTCAAAACTACATCTCTTCTTCTTTCAGAAAAAGAAACTTGAACCTTTCCATAACCTGCAATAATAAAAGGTGCCCCATGATCTGATTGCTCATTTGTAAGTTCCTCCTCCATCTTGGCATCCAATTTCCTCTTTTCTCCTTTGCGCTTTCTATCTTTATCTTAACAAGATTTATACAATCTATGTTTTACAAGAATTTGACCTAGAATATTCTGGGAGAAATGACAACAAGTCCTTCATTCTGCATTTGTTAGTAGAAGAAGACTTATTTTTTACTAGACGATGTAGTTATTACATGTGGAGGCAATGGTTTCCCATAGAAAATTCGTATACGGTTGAGTAGAGGAAAGACATTGAAAAATGGGCTATTACATTAGATTTTCCAATGGGAAACCAATTTGCAGGTGGAAATATGGTAGCTGCAGTTATGTATGCTTTTCTTCCCACATAAATGGAAGTGGTCACTGGATTTCCATTTATAATACAAGTAGAATTTTTACTGGTTTCATCTAGAGAGTGCGTCATTTTCAATAAAAAATGGAACTAGGGAATACTTAAGTGCATCCCTTTCACATTTGTTCGACATTTCATTCTTTGATAAGTTCTAATTCACTTATAGTTTCAAAAATTTGGAATTTTGGGTACCTTCCATGTGATATTCCTCGTTATCCACAGGACCACAACTTAGACAAGTTAGAGATGCCATTCAGGTTCAATTGAAAGCCGAAGATGTGATTTTATGCGACGTCAGCTTTGCCGGTAAAAGTTTATGTAAGCCAATCAAAGCTCGGAGAATACTCCTAACTACTTTTAAATGCATTATGGAGAATCTTTCCCTTTGTGGGACCTACCAGCCTGATCAACAATGTCAATTGATCTTTCTTTGCTATCCTTAAGGGAATGAGAATCCTTCCCTTCATGGTACCTCTTGTCTTTATCAACTGCCTCGATTGATCTTTCTCTACTGTCCAATCTTTCCCTGCCATCCTTGTAAGAATGAGAATCATTACCTTCTTGTGATCTCTTAGCCCATTCAAGAGACTCAATTTATCTCTCTTTGACATCCCTTAGCGAATAGGACTCCTTGCTTTAGAAGGAAAATTTAACCTTGTTAGTCCCTAGAGTGTCGACAAGTATTTATCTATCATCAACTCTTCTCTCCCTTTCTCCACCATTGGACCTCTTAAACCTATCGTCGGCCTCAACCGAATGCTCTCTACGGGTCTCAACCGAGCTTTCGCGACCGCCCTTCTCAGATTTTTCATAAATATTTTCTCCTTTTGTACTCTGTTGAGCTCTGTATCCATCTACATCCCTGTAAGAATCTTTGTACGTATTTCTATCTTTTCAAACCCTCGTCTCCTCAGAAAAATTATTGCCCGCGATTCGAACCCTCCGCTACTCCAATATTGCACGTTACATAATAACCCTGTTTCGGTGCGCGGGGTTTTATAGGCGTTCTAGTGCGGTTTTGTAAGATCAAGGTTTATGTTTTGGCGCGATGTTCTATGATGCACTGGTGTGGAAGAATTGTGAAGCATCGGTGTGTCTTAGTACTAAGACGCACCAGTGCGTTTTATGATGATAAGCACACCGGACGAAAAACCAAGAATCTTCGCTAGAAATGGCGTACTGTATAAAGTTATTTTTTTTGTATGTAAGCTCATAATAAAATAATAATAATTCTAAAGTACATGAATTTATTTGCATTATTTTCTAAACTTTATTATGTTACAAAAATTCATATTATTCTAGATTTATTATTTTACAATTATTTAAAAATTTTAATAAAATCATTTCACATTAATACAATTAAAATTTTCATATTAATAAAATTAAAATTATACAAATATTTTACATACAATTACAATTAAAATTAAAATTACAATTAGAATTAAAATTAGAATTAGAATTAGAATTACAATTTTACAATTTCACATACAATTACGATTAGAATTAGAATTAGAATTTTAATTTTACATAAAATTACAATTACAATTAAAATTTTACAATTACAATCATTTCACAGTAATACAATTAAAATTTTACAGATATTTTACATAGAATTAGAATTAGAATTAGAATTACATTTACAATTACAATTACAATTTTACAAATATTTTACATACAATTACAAATACAATTACAATTTTAGAATTTTACATACAATTACAATGACAATTACAATTTTACAATTTGTCATATATACAATTACAATTACAATCATTTCACAATAAATTAAATATTACAATTACAATTAAAATTTTACATTAAATATTTTACATACAATTACAGTTAAAATTACAATTACAAATACAAATACAATTTTACAATTTTACATACAATTAAAATTAAAATTTCAATTACAATCATGACATAATATTTAATAAATATCATGGTCATTTAATATTAAATTAATTAATAAACATCATGATCATGATAACCATTGTACAAACATCATATTCGACTAAAAAACACATTCAAATTCGCTAACTTCATCGTGATCATGATCATCTAACAAAACACAATTAGCATTGTATAACATCATCACAACACAAACATCAAATATACATCTCATGTCAAATAACTCATACTATCACATAAACATCTATCTACAAGCTGCACATTAAATGAACATATCTAACATGACCTAACAATATACACATCATGATGATCACCAACATGTAAATTAAGTACAACTGCAACATGAACATAAAATACATAGACTATATATATATATATATATATATATATATATATATATAAAGTTAAATATATACAACTATAATATAAATATCATGGATTAGCTGATGGTACAACATCAATAGCAATACTAGTCGAGGCCTGCTCAGTCAATGGTGCAGCCTCAATGGTCGATGGTCCAGCCTGCTCATGATCATGAGTACTAATGGATGTTGCAGGCTTCTGACTGGACGTGGCCGATGGTCCAGCCTCATCTCCATGATGACTGCTGGTAGATGCTAGTGGAGGCCGCTCATCTGGCGCGGTGTGAGGTTAACGATCATGAGATGCTGAGTTGCTACTCACGGATTGTCGATCACGTGTTGTATCTCGACCATGCCTATAAAGTGCAATATTCCTCCTCAGCCGCGTAACTGAGGTCTCAGCCACATCAGGTTGTACATGTCATGCGATATGCCTCTCCACATCTGTAATAGCCTACCATCCACCTGTATGTCTTTGCAATGAGCGGGCCTGCTATCCGCCTCAACCATCAATGTAGTGAGTTGGTTGCCCAACTCCATCCTGTATCTAGTATCAAGTCGACCGCGCCTAGAAAAATGTGGTACCGGCACACCAGTAGGAGCAGGTCTCTTTGCATGGCTAGCCTCGTGGTGATCCTCGGCATCTGGCATGCCCTCATCATCATCAGGATCCACACCTGGATCTTGTGGTGGTGCCGACATGTCGTCGCCCTCAAAAGAGCCAATGTCTGCAAAATATATACAAGTACACAATAATAATTAGACAATTTCATTACACAGTTTAATAAAAACAAGTTAAAGAACATGTTAGAATAAATTTAAATAAAACAATAATTTTACCTCTATTATCTAGCGGCTCATCATCTATGAAGAGGATGTTGGCACACTCTTTCCAATCCAATCCAACATAAGGACAGGGTACCATAATGAAGGGGTGCAACTCGTCAAAACTGGCTAGCAACTCCAGTGCATCATGCAATATTCTTGCTGGAAACATAGTCTCGCCCCTCTTGGGCATCATATGTCCCTACATGTGCATCCGTGCCTTGACCATCGATCTACAAGGCTGCCGAAAAAAATTAGGCCTCGTATTTCGAAACCTCTCAAAAAATAAACAAAAAATCTCTGAAGCAAAATGGAAGTTGACCATCCCTTGTGCATGAACATGACATCTATCTAAGGCTGTATAGAACCACCAAAAAAAAATGGCAGGCCACCTGACAAATCATGGCTCCTGTCCTAAAGAATCAACATAATATAGATGCGAGAAATGTTGGCAATATGATGCAATGTGTTGTCCTTGATGGCAACCTACTTGATGAAGTTGGCCTTGATGGAAGCCTACTTGATGAGTCGCCTATGATAAGCAACCTATGTGCTAAAGATGTAAGAATGATGTATCTACAGATCAGTTCAGATGTGACAGAGAAAACAATTCCAGTAAGTGCCAGAAAAATGATAAATATAATATGTCACAATGTATATGCTACTTTTGTGAAGGCAACCCACGTATATACTCTACTTTTGTGAAGGGAACCCGCGTATACATTTAGGGTTAGCATATACGCAGTTTTTATGAGGCGAAGTTGCGTATACACACGAATACGCACGCTCAAAGTCGTGTGTGCCTTTTGCGCTCTAAAAACTATGATACCTAGGGGCATTACCATGGTATTGGCCCACTGTATTGAGTGTTGGATTATCTATTTGATCCCGTTCAGGAATACCATCGAAATTTGTGTGGTTTTGACTCATGGTATTGATAAAAACTAAATATATATAAGGAGAAGAAGATCATTGTGCAAGGGTGTGCATGAGTAAGGGTTGTTGATGAATAAATATCTCTAAGGATTATCTGCATGAATGAACTCTGTTCTTAATTGATAAATCTGAATCTTTGATGCACCCATGGATCTGAGGATGGTTCAAGATCTCTAGATCTTATGATGATGATAAATCTCTAGGATGATCTGTAGCAGAAGAAATGGTGAAGATCTGGCAGAAAGTCTGCTTAAGATAATGAAGAAATCTAGGTAAGTTTATAGATCTGATCTGTTTTGTAAATTTTTCCATTTACAGATCTATACGCTAGTTGGTCTCTGCAAAAGCGCGTGTATATGTGGTCTCTATTAATGAAAGGTGCGTATAGGGTTTTCTGAAGAATAAAATACACAGAAGTATACGCGGGTTGGTGTGCAGGAAAGCGCGTATGTACGCGGCTTCAGTAAAGAAAAGTAGCGTATGATATTTGATTCAATGAATGTTCAGGGTTGAGTTTACATCTGTATATCTATTCTAAAGTCTGGGTTATCTCTGATATTCTGGTACAGTGGTCTCACTATTCTGTTTGAAGTATTGGGCAAAGTATGTTTGTTAGTAAGTGAAGGGTTGTGTTGAAGCTGTTTGATCCAGTATGAAAATTGATGAAATGTGGTCTGCAGTGGATCTGAGGGTTGAAGCCTTCAGTATGAAAGTAGAAGCTTTCTGCCAGTAGAGGCTGGTGCTAATATCAGGGGGTAGTAGCTCCCTTCCAGGAGAGGCTGGTAAACGAGAGCAGGGGGTTGTAGCTCCCTTCCAGGAGAGGCTGGTAAACGAGAGATGGTTGTAGCCTTCTGCAGGTGGGTGCCTGCGTGCTGGTATGAGTCTGCGCTAGTACATGGTTTTAAGATGTTTTCTTTATAATAAATATTGAAGACTGAGACGATGACAGCGGTGGTTTTCTCCCGACTTGGGTTTCCACCTTAAATCCTGGTGTTCATGTGTGTTGCTTATGTGTGATGGTTTATTCTATTTTTACTACACATGCTTACTGCTTAACATCTGATGAATAAATGATGCAATGATTTAAGAATCAAATACATAATAAGAGCTTTGAGCATACACGAGTTTCCATAAGGATATCCGTGTATATACGCTAGTTTTGTTCTGTAAAGTAGCATATGGGTTTTGAGAAAATAAAAGTAAAAAGTTTATCAGTTAGCTCTAAATACTGATTCACCCCCCCGTCTCAGTATTTTTCCCAACAATTGGTATCAGAGCAGGTCCTTCTGAAAAATCTTAGCCGCTAGAAGGAAGATCAAGCAAGATGAGCAATCAAGATGGAACAACATCTATCAAGCCTCCGCTCTTTAATGGAAGAAATTTAATCTTCTGGAAAATAAAGATGAGATCCTATCTTCAGTCTATGGGAGCAGATGTATGGGCCATTGTTGAACGAGGATATCAGTATCCAGCTGCTGTACCAACAGATCCAACTGAAAATAAGAATTATGAAAAAAATGCAAAGGAAGTCAATTCTCTATCGGGAAGTCTAACTGAATCAGAATTTGTCAAAGTTATGCAGCTGAATACAGCAAAGGAGATATGGGACAAAATCATTCTAAGTTATGAAGGTGATGCAAAGGTAAAAAGTGCAAAACTTCAAACTCTCAGAATTGAATATGAAAATTTAAAGATGCATAGTGATGAGAATATTGCCAGTTTCTTTTTACGTCTTGATGATGTTGTAAATCGTATGAGAAATCTGGGAGAAACAATAACCGAATCTACTTTGGTTGAGAAAATTTTAAGATCGCTAACAGCAAAATTTGAGTCAAAAGTTTCTGCACTTGAAGAAAAACAAGATCTTCAAAATCTTACTGTGGTACAACTTCATGGCATACTAACCGCATATGAAATGAGAAGAGGAGGACCATCTGAAATCAAAGAGGCTGTCTTCAGAGCTTCTACAAAAGGGAAAGAAGTACAAGAAGCAGAAGGATCAGGATATATCTCAGAAGAAGATGAGGCAAATTTTGTAAAGAAACTCCAACTTGGCACAGGACGGTTCAGAGGTAAGCTTCCTTTCAAATGTTTTGAGTGTGGAAGAGTTGGTCATTATGCTGCTAAGTGTCCTCATAAAGAAACACCTGCAAAAGGGAAGGAAGTAGCAAGAAGGAATAAGAATCAGTTTAACACTAGAAAAAGTTACTATCCTCATGAAGACAGTGATGGGTTATCTGATAGTGAGGAAGAATGTGAACAAGATCTTAGAATTCTCATGGCATTTGAATCTAGAGAAGAAAAGGATACTTTTGTGGATGCTCTAGAGGACAATGATTTTCTTGAAGAAAACAATCAACTCAAAATACGCTTAGAAGAAAGTAAAATACTCTTAGAAGAAAGGAAAATAACCATAGAAACTCTGGAAAAGCAGTTTGAAGAAGCGAAGAAACACAATGAGAAATTAGAATGTGAAGTGGTAAGTCTAAGAAAAGAATTTGAGAAAGTAAAGACTCTAAATCTTATATTTGCTAAAGGATTTGAAACCCTATATTAGATTATCGAGGTACAACGTTCTCCTCTTATAAAGACAGGTCTTGGATATACCGGAGAATATTCTCAGGCTTCAGCACCAAATTATCTAAAAGAAGCTACAGCTGGTTTACAACATTCTGCCACTCAGCAAGGGAATAAAGAATCATTACAGGTAAAGCATGATCATCTCAATTCAAAGAACACAAACAGGAATGTCTGATGCAGGAGGATTAGCTCCGAAAAACACCTTGTATTTTATCTAAGCTAGGGGGTTTCATGTTTTGAAGAAATATTAAATTTCATGTAAATATTAATATTATTTTGAGTGATTAATTATATTTTAATTAATTATTTGTGAGAATTTGTAAATGTTTCCAAACAACTGGAAACATGAGAGAAATTAGTTTCTAGATTATTTAGAATTAATGATGGAGCCTAAGTTGGAATTAGTTTCTAAGTTTTAGGGATAAAAATCTATCTTTTAGGGATGTTGAGAGATTTAGGGATTTGTTGAGATTTTAAAGGGATAGAACTCAATTTAGTGCATTTTTAATTTGTATAAATTAGAAGGCCTCAAAGGCAAATGAGACTTGAATAGGGTGAGTGATTGAGAGCAGGCTTGAACAACGAAGGCTGTAAGCCTCTGGCAAATTGTAAGGGCCATGAACGTTGAATATTTGGCCAAGAAGAAAAGTTTGTAAGTATGTTCATTTTTTTATGCGCCTTAATTTGATCAATTCATGTATGGGTCAATTACTGTGTTAAGAGTGAATTTGATGGTTAATTAGTGCATTTATTCTTGTGGAATAAAAATGGTGGGCGCATGAATTAAATATGGAAACATTGTGATCGTAAGTGTCACATAAGAATAGATAACTCCAAAGATTGGTCAATGAACAAGGCAGCGCTGAATCGATCTTCAGATATTGGATATCTGATACAACAGTTAGAAACCCATTAAATATAGTGAAATTTAATTAATAGGGACTGAGACTCTGTTTACCAGAATGTTAACACGATTTATAAGCTATAAGAGATTGTGGTTTTGCTGAGCAGCGTTGAAAAACAAATGGAACTCACAGTAAATATGATGACGCAGAGCTTTACTGTTGTGATCGAACTACAGAGTGCAGCAGCATCGATTTTTATCTGCTTGCAGGATCTTGGGATTGTGTTTATTGCTTGAGTTTGGTGCTGAAATGATTCCGATTTCGATACAATTGAAGTCGATTTCAATTCTAGCGCAAAGAGAGAAGTGTGTTATGATCAAGATCTGTTCAGTACGGATCCCCATGTGGTTTCAGTTGACAAGTAACAGTCCTGGTCCTTTTAATAATTTATATTCATAGCCTTTTTTTTGTTATATTTCCAAGGCTAGAACGCGTAAGCCCCATTTACAGTCTTATCCTTAGAAGGATCCATCGCACAACATTCAATCTCCATATAATGTACTTTTGATTCATTGAAACCATGAAGTTATTGACATCAATGTTATGAGTTTTAAAGGGCGTTGTAGCTGACAGCGAATGGATCGATTTAAAAGGTGGAACAGCATAGCACTGTAATTACTGTGCATTCAGACATTTCAGAAGTTCAAAACTTTTGGAGTCAAACATATATCAAATATTTTTTTGGTATCGTGGATGTGCTAGAAGACACGATCCAGAAAATGAAGGCGTGGTTCAGAAATTGAAGGAGTAAGGTATGAAGACGCGATCCAGAGAGCAGGACGGAGGTATGATAGTGTTTGTATGAAATTATAATGCATGAGATCGATATATGGTGATATTGCCAGATTCAGGTTTTAATACAGGAGCGCATTTGTTCAGAGGTAATTCAATGTGGTTTGAATGTTGAAAGAAATTCATGTATAATGATAGAAATGCTGCCTGTTCGTGTGTCTAAACATTCAATGATAAATTTGAAGGATATAAAGAAACAGTTGTGTTGTTATTGAAGAATTCACAGTGTTGGAGGAAGTGTTGACTGGAATTCATTTTGAATGTGGATAAAATTAAAGGTAAGTTACAAACTTTAGCACAGAGATGTTAACAGCATTTGGAAGTCAATGTTTGGAAACAGGAGGAGGCGCGTTCTGAATTGTGAAGGTAAGTTAAGGTGTGGGCAGTTATTTGTTGACATTCGATTTGTAACAAAGCCTGAGTATTGAAATTTACCATAGCTGGAAATAAATGCACAAATGTGTTGGTTTTGATAATCAATATCAAACTTGGAAAGTTTTAAAGGGCGCAGGTATATTTCTACCGAGTCAAAGATTTGATTTCAGATGATTGAATTAAAGACCATGTATTATTTGAGCTAACTGAATATGGATTGATTTGCCATATGTTGAGAGAAAAGTGGCCATATTGTTGTTATCTGGCATTTTGAATTCTGGTCGAATTTGAAAAGTAAGGGCACATTCTTTTAATTGAATCCAGCACATGTGAATGTAAATGTGATGGTGTATGATATGTAATGGGTCTGAGTGATGAGACCATTGAATGTTAATTGAATTGGGATTCTGATATGAAATTGCCCAGATTGGAATCTTAATTGGGCAGTGATTGCAATGCATGTTTAAATGCATAATAGGAAAAGATTTTGGGGTATTGCAGGCTAGCCCTGCTTGCATTATTTTTGGTATCAGAGCTTGGCTTTGTTGAAATGAAAGATGTTTGTTTCTGAATGAATGCAAGAAGGTTTTGTTGAAGAACTGAAATGTATTTTTGAATATATGATGAATGATTGAAAGGAAAATCAGATTTCTAAATCTGATATGAAAACTACACAAGTGAATAGGATTGCAGGGAGGAAAAGATCACGCAAGATCTTACAGGTGAGATGATTTTCTGAATTGAAATTTGTGATTGAAGTTTATGGTTGCAGAGAAGATGGAAGTGAACCTGACATTCAGATAAAGGCTGGATAAGGAGGACAATTGCAGTGTCCTGAAGAAGAAGTTGAGTTGAAGAGATGGCCTAGAGAGAGAGCAAAGGAAAGTTCTCAAAAGGTTCCAAAGGCAGTGAACCAAGTAGTTACCAAAAGACTGAGTGAGGAGAGCTTGGTGAGGTAAGGGGCAACAAGGGAGATTGCTGTCGTAGAGGCTAGTGCAACTCATGGTGAGTGAGAAACTCATGGAGAAGATGATCATGGAGGATCAGAGAAGAGGTTCAGAGGAATGCCACAGAGGTGAGATGACTGAGGAAGTCCGAGAAAGAGAGATTGCAGTAATAAAGGTACAATTGCAGGTACTGGAAGAATGGCTGCAAGAGCAGGAAACCCAGAATAGAAAATGGATCTTTCCACTGAAGGGAAAGAGAGTGATTTGGCGACAATTACAGGAGAAGTTGAGGCAAAGTGTGATTGCCTTATTGAAGAAATGACTTAGAGTTCTTGAGCCAGAGTTGGAATTTGAAGATTCCACATGCAGATCTGTTCAGAAGGAAGTATTGGAGGAAGCAGTCAAGACTGAAAGTTCTTGTAGTTTTAAAACTGACGAGTTGTGTATGTTTGCAGGTACAGTACAGGGAGATGAGCAAGCTTTAGAGTTTGTTCAAGAAGGGTTGAATCTGAAGACTGTTCAGATCGATGCTGAGATAGCAATATCTCAGGAGGAAATGAAGACAGAGGAAGCAGAAAATACTCTGAAAAAGAAAGTAGTGATGCTTTTGCTGTTACAGTACAAGAGAAAATTCTTGTGGATGCTAAAGAAGAGAATCAGTCTGAAGCGCAGATAGGGGAAGTAACAGCTAATACTATTGAACATTTTATGCAAACTAAAAGTTTACGTATGAATGCAGGTTATGATGATATGCTTCAGCAATGCTACAGAGAAATTGCATTGTTGGAATATTTGTTGATAAATTCAGAGTATGATAGAAATATTGCAGCAGACGAAAGAGTTCAGTACAGTGAACGAGAGCATAACGACATCTTGGAGAAAGATGGTGAGAAGGCGAGACTAGCTGACAGTCTCATGGTGAATGTGAATCAACATACTGATGTGCTGACAGAGAAGTTGGGAAGGAACTCAGAGCAGCATACTGAAATGTTGCTTAAAGAAGCTGAGGAGAAAGCCAGTAAAGATTTTCCGAGTCCTGAAGAAGACTTAGAGCTGTGGATGAATGAAACAACCAGTGAGACCATTGGGTCTTGTGATTTTGATGCTGACAACTTGATTGTGTTTACAGGTGATGCAGAAGACAGTCCATCATTTGGAATTGTCTTGGAAGAAGAAGAATTGTTGCAGGTAGAAGATGAGACCATCATGTCTCATATGCAGAGGCTTGTTACCATGGGTGACAAGGAAGAGTTGGCTTGTTTGTATAGCCAAGAGAAGACTAGTGTACGAAATTTTGGAGCTGCTACAGTGTTAGAAGATGAGGCTACAGTGTTTGAAGAACTTGATTTGATTGCCAGAATCAATCAAGATGATAATGGACAATTACTGAAGGTTGTCAAAAGAGAAGATGAAGGTTATGTTGAAGTTAATTTGCAACATGTTGATGAAGGGCTGAAATGTTTGTTGGAACCAGAGAAAGAAATTGTTGATGAAATTGCAGATAATGAGCAAAGGAATGTTGCAGAGGGACAGGAAGTTTGGGAGGCAGCAACATCCATAGTGACCACTAGAGCAACATGTGAGGCGACATTTATAGTAGCAGCAGCAGAAAAGGTGAAAAACAGCAGTAAGGGTGAAAAGGAAGCGATCAAAACAAGTGAAGAACAAGCAAGAATGAGAGTTCAGCAATCAAGAGATGGAAACAATCAGCAAACAGAGGAAATACTGGACAGAGAAATTGAGTTGATAAGGAGGTTAATGATAAAAACATCCCAGAGAAATACGACAATAAGAAAGAAAAGGAGCGACAACAAGAGAAAGACAACGAAAGATTGCGAGAGCACAACAAGTGGAGCATTACAACACAAAATATGGAAACCTGGAGCACAACAACAGATAACAACAACAGTAAAGCAATTGACAAGCAAGGAAAGGTTACAAAATAAAATTTGGGATCCAGGAGGAAATAATTATCTAGACTTATGACCAGGTGGTCATGAATTTTCTTACATGGGGAGTCTGATGCAGGAGCATTAGCTCCGAAAAACACCTTGTATTTTATTTAAGCTAGGGGGTTTCATGTTTTGAAGAAATATTAAATTTCACGTAAATATTAATATTATTTTGAGTGATTAATTATATTTTAATTAATTATTTGTGAGAAATTGTAAATGTTTCCAAACAACTGGAAACATGAGAGAAATTAGTTTCAAGATAATTTAGAATTAATGATGGAGCCTAAGTTGGAATTAGTTTCAAATTTTTAGGGATAAAAATCTATCTTTTATGGATGTTAAGAGATTTAGGGATTTGTTGAGATTTTAAAGGGATATAACTCAATTTAGTTCATTTTTAATTTGTATAAATTAGAAGGCCTCAAAGGCAAATAGGACAGGTAGAATAGACTTGAATAGTTGGAGAGTGATTGAGAGTGTGCTTTAATGTAGCTGATATTTTCCTTTAAAATGGAAATCTGTAAGTGGCTGTGAACGCTTGAATATTTGGCCAAGAAGAAAAGTTTGTAAGTATGTTCATTTTTTTATGCGCCTTAATTTGATCAATTCATGTATGGGTCAATTACTGTGTTAAGAGTGAATTTGATGGTTAATTAGTGCATTTATTCTTGTGGAATAAAAATGGTGGGCACATGAATTAAATATGGAAACATTGTAATCGTAAGTGTCACATAAGAATAGATAACTGCAAACATTGGTCAATGAACAAGGCAGCGCTGAATCGATCTTCAGATATTGTATATCTGATACAACAGTTAGAAACCCATTAAATATAGTGAAATTTAATTAATAGGGACTGAGACTCTGTTTACCAGAATGTTAACACGATTTATAAGCTAGAAGAGATTGTGGTTTTGTTGAGCAACGTTGAAAAACAAATGGAACTCACAGTAAATATGATGACGTAGAGCTTTACTGTTGTGATCGAACTACAGAGTGCAGCAGCATCGATTTTTATCTGCTTGCAGGATCTTGGGATTGTGTTTATTGTTTGAGTTTGGTGCTGAAATGATTCTGATTTCGATACAATTGAAGTCGATTTCAATTCTAGCGCAAAGAGAGAAGTGTGTTATGATCAATATATTTTCAGTACGGATCCCCATGTGGTTTCAGTTGACAAGTAACAGTCCTGGTCCTTTTAATAATTTATATTCATAGCCTTTTTTCTGTTATATTTCCAAGGCTAGAACGCGTAAGCCCCATTTACAGTCTTATCCTTAGAAGGATCCATCGCACAACATTCAATCTCCATATAATGTACTTTTGATTCATTGAAACCATGAAGTTATTGACATCAATGTTATGAGTTTTAAAGGGCGTTGTAGCTGACAGCGAATGGATCGATTTAAAAGGTGGAACAGCATAGCGCTGTAATTACTGTGCATTCAGACATTTCAGAAGTTCAAAACTTTTGGAGTCAAACATATATCAAATATCTGTTTGGTATCGTGGATGTGCTAGAAGACGCGATCCAGAAAATGAAGGCGTGGTTCAGAAATTGAAGGATTAAGGTATGAAGACGCGATCCAGAGAGCAGGACGGAGGTATGATAGTGTTTGTATGAAATTATAATGCATGAGATCGATATATGGTGATATTGCTAGATTCAGGTTTTAATACAGGAGCGCATTTGTTCAGAGGTAATTCAATGTGGTTTGAATGTTGAAAGAAATGCATGTATAATGATAGCAACGCTGCCTGTTCGTGTGTCTAAACATTCAATGATAGATTTGAAGGATATAAAGAAACAATTGTGGTGTTATTGAAGAATTCGCAGTGTTGGAGGAAGTGTTGACTGGAATTCATTTTGAATGCGGATAAAATTAAAGGTAAGTTACAAACTTTAGTGCAGAGATGTTAACAGCATTTGGAAGTCAATGTCTGGAAACAGGAGGAGGCACGTTCTGAATTGTGAAGGTAAGTTAAGGTGTGGGCAGTTATTTGTTGACATTCGATTTGTAACAAAGCCTGAGTATTGAAATTTACCATAGCTGGAAATAAATGCACAAATGTGTTGGTTTTGATAATCAATATCAAACTTGGAAAGTTTTAAAGGGCGCAGGTATATTTCTACCAAGTCAAAGATTTGATTTCAGATGATTGAATTAAAGACCATGTATTATTTGAGCTAACTGAATATGGATTGATTTGCCATATGTTGAGAGAAAAGTGGCCATATTGTTGTTATCTGGCATTTTGAATTTTGGTCAAATTTGAAAAGTAAGGGCGCATTCTTTTAATTGAATCCAGCACATGTGAATGTAAATGTGATGGTGTATGATATGTAATGGGTCTGAGTGATGAGACCATTGAATGTTAATTGAATTGGGATTCTGATATGAAATTGCCCAGATTGGAATCTTAATTGGGCAGTGATTGCAATGCATGTTTAAATGCATAATAGGAAAATATTCTGGGGTATTGCAGGCTAGCCCTGCCTGCATTAATGTCTTTCAAAGAAACAACAATCAACAGGTAAATTCAAGTAGAAGATTTCATGATCGCAGAAATTTCTTCTTCAATGGAAAATGTTTCTTGTGTCACAATTTTGGTCATAAAGCTGTTCAATGTGTTGCATATAAAACCATCATGACAAGAGAATCAAGAAAGAAAAGGATTGATATTGAAACAAAGAAGAATACCTATAACAACTTTTCTCCTTTTCTAAATGAAGTTGAATGTGCTTATTGCAATAACTTTGGCCATGAAGAATCTGAATGCAGGAGCAAAGTTCAGCCAAAAGAGCATGTTCCTTCAAGCTCCAAAGTATGGAAAAATAAGGAATTGTAGGTTGAAAATTGTGGCATAGATTTATTTGCAGAAGGTGAAGAAAATCAATGGTACATTGATAGCGGATGCTCAAGACACATGACAGGTGACAAAAACAAACTTCTTACATATAATGCTCTAGAAAAGGAAAAGAAGGTTACATTTGGAAATGATACTTCTGCGGTAATTAATGGAAAAGGGTCTGTGTTTCTAAAAGAAAAGGTGAAAGCTAATGATGTCATGTATGTGGATGGATTAAGGCATAACCTGTTAAGTGTAAGTCAAATGTGTGATCAAGGAACTGAAGTTGTCTTCATTTCAAAAGAATGTGTGGTACGTGATCTTGATACAGGTAAAACAATTATAAAAGGAAAAAGAACTCCAAGCAACCTGTATGTATTGAAGAACTGCAGAGAAAAATGTTACTTGAGAAAATCTTCAGAAAACTGGCTATGGCATAGAAGGTTGGGGCATCTGAGCTTCTCTCAAATCAACAAATCAAGTAGACTTAAAGCTGTCTGTGATCTTCCCAATATTACTCCACCCGAAAATATCATATGCAAATCTTGCCAATTTGGTAAGCAAACCAGAGTACAGTTTAATGCCAAGGAAGGATCATCAAGTAAGCCTCTTGAACTTATTCATACTGACATATGTGGACCTGTGAGGAAAAAGTCACGATGTGGTGAACAATATTATATCTTATTTATTGATGATTTCTCTAGAATGTGTTGGATTGGGCTGCTTAAACACAAAGATGAAGCATTTGAGAAATTTCAGACCTTCAAAGCACTAGTTGAAAATGAATTAGATCTGAAAATCAAGTGTCTTAGATCTGATCGAGGAGGAGAATATACATCAAATGAATTCCTTGAATTTTGTGAAAAACATGGCATAAAAAGATAATTTTCTATAGCTGACACTCCACAACAAAATGGCGTAGCAAAAAGAATGAACAGAACAATTCAACAAATGGCTAGAGCTATGCTTGATGATTCCGGAACACCTGACACTTTTTGGCGAGAAGCAGCACATACAGCGGTAAATATTCTTAACAAGACACATGTTCGAGTAAATAGTGATAAAACTCCATATGAACTTTGGTATGGTAATCCTCCCACTGTGAAGCATTTTAGAGTTTTTGGAAGCAGATGTTTTATCAAAAATAATGATGAAAAACTTGGCAAGTTTGAATCCAGAGCAGTTGAAGGAATACTTCTTGGCTACTCCTCTAGGAGTAGAGCATATAAATGTTACAATAAAAGACTTCGAAAGATTGTTGAATGTATTGATGTTGTTATTGATGAGTCTCCTGTAGCCCCAAAAGAAGAAAAACAAACAACAAATGAAGACGATGGTGACATATGTCCTCCTACATCAAATAGCAATGATATAGACAGTGAACCCAATGAAGAACCTGAAGATGAGTTATCTGAAAAAGCTCCATCCAGAGATGTTCAAAAGAATCATCCAGAATCTCAAATTTTGGGAGATAAGGGATCAGGTGTACAAACAAGAAGGACGCTTGTGGGATCTTCTAGCTATCTGAAATTTCTATCCACTATTGAACCACACAATGTCAATCAAGCTAGCAAAGATGAATTTTGGATTCAAGCCATGAATGAAGAGCTTGATCAAGCTGAAAAGAATCACACTTGGGAATTAGTACGAAGACCTCATGACAAAAATGTCATTGGAACCAAATGGATATTCAAAAACAAGTTAAATGAGAATGGGGAGGTTATAAGAAATAAAGCTAGACTTGTCTGCAAGGGGTATGCTCAACAAGAAGGTATAGACTTTGAAGAAACTTTTTCTCCTGTAGCTAGACTTGAAGCCATAAGAATGTTTCTTGCTTTTTCAAGCTTCCAACAAATCAAAGTTTATCAAATGGATGTTAAATCTACGTTTCTCAATGGTGATCTAGAAGAAGAAGTTTATATAGAACAACTAGAAGGATTCATTTTGGGAAATGATGAAAAAATTGTTTGCAGACTTAAAAAGGCTCTATATGGTCTCAGACAAGCTCCAAGGGCATGGTATTATCGTCTTGACAAATATCTTCATCAACAAGGATTTTCAAAGGGGTCTGCTGATAGCAATTTATACACAAAAAATTAAAATGATAAACTATTGATTGTGGTTGTATATGTTGATGATATCATTTTTGGAAGCAATGAAGAATCTATGAGTCAAAAATTTTCTTCTGCTATGCAGCAAGAATTTGAAATGTCTTTACTTGGGGAACTAACATTCTTTCTTGGCTTGCAAGTGCATCAAACTACAGATGGAATATTCTTATCACAAGAAAAATACCTTAAGCAAATTCTGAAGAAGTATGGCATGGAAGAATGCAAACCTGTAAGTACACCAATGATAACCGGATGTAATCTCAGTTCTCATGATGATTCTCCCATGGTGAATCAACCAGAATACAGATCTATGATAGGAAGTCTACTTTATCTCATTGGGACTAGACCAGACATTATGCATGCAGTTGGGATTGTTGGACGATTCCAAGCTAATCCAAAAGAGTCTCACCTTCAGGCTGTCAAAAGAATATTCAAATATCTACAAGGAACTCAAGACTTTGGACTATGGGATCCAAAGAATGCTGATCTTACTCTTCATGCTTACACTGATGCAGATTGGGCTGGAAATGTTGATGATCGGAAAAGCACTAGTGGTGGTGCATTCTATATGGGGCCCTGGTTAGTATCTTGGTTCAGCAAGAAGCAAAACTCTATTGCCTTATCTACAGCAGAAGCAGAATATGTGGCTGCCGCATCATGTTGCACTCAACTTCTTTGGATGATGAAAACCTTACAAGACTTTCAAATCAAATGTTCACCTCCTATCTCCATTATGTGTGATAATACAAGTGCCATCAGTATCTCAAAGAATCTTGTTATGCATTCCAATACCAAGCACATTCCCATCAAGTATCACTTCTTACGTGAACAAGTGCTTGAACAAAAGGTGAAGTTGGAGTATGTTCCCTCCAAAGAACAAGTTGCTGATATATTTACCAAACCTCTGCCCAGGGAAGCATTTGAATATCTCAGACAGAAGCTGGGAGTAGTTTCTGCCATGCAGAAGATCAGATCTGCTTAAATGCAGAAGATTAAAATGGATACACGGATTTCATGAAAGACAGTCGCGTATATACGCGAGTTTATACATATAAAACCGCGTATGGGTGGTTGTTGACAGTTTTTCTCTGGGTCAGCATTCTTTAGCACATCTATGGTGCTGTTGGGTATCTCTGGTGATGTTTCAGCTCTTATATTTTTGTTTCATTCTATGATATTGGGTGAAGATGCCTTGATGATTTTCTGTTGAAAGTGTTCAGGATGCACAAGCTAAGGGGGAGCATTGGTCATGTGGAAAGGATGCATTGTTGGCATTATGATGGTTCTGAAATATGATCTCTCTCTTGAGGTATTTTTGGTATTTGTAACAAAGGGACATATTTGTAATGTGATGAAAAGGTCATTGTTATAGCATCATTTCTCACCTTCATATGATTCATGATTGCTTTGATGGTTTTGGGCACCCATTCCTACAGACTTGGACAAATTCACTTAAAAACAGTGTAAAAATCCCCATACGCGACTATGCCCGTACTTTTCCGCGTGTATACGCGAGTCCAGCTGCACTTTTCCGCATATGCCATTAAAATGATTAAAAAATATATAAAAATCCCTAATTTCGCGCTGGGTTGATGGTTACTCGGGTAGTTCAACCACCCCAGCCCGTGGCCAACTGTTTCCAACTGTTGAAACTACTTGGAGGGACTATAAAAAGCCCTCATGTGTATGGCCTAAGGGAGAGAGAGAATTATTGATATTATACTCTGTTGGTATTCCCTATCCATATGAGGAGCTGGTATATTGGACTTGCAAAAGGAGGAAGTATGAGTAATAATGAGCTCATACAGTCAGCAGAATGTCAAGGTGACAGTTTTCAGTGTAACACAAGGTTCGAACAAGCAACTTGCTCACCCGAGCCCAAAGGCCCGACCAACTCAGTGTTGGCAATATGATGCAATGTGTTGTCCTTGATGGCAACCTAATTGAACCTACTTGATGAAGTTGATGGAAACTGACTTGATGAGTTTATTAATGATGTAAATCTGATGTATTTACAGAGTAGCTCAGAAGTAACAGAGAAATAAATTCCAGTAAGTGCCAGAATAATGATAAAAATGGTATGTCACAAAGCATACACAGGTTTGTAAAGGCGGAGTAGCGTATGTACGCGGAAAAGTACATGCCAAGTAGTGTATGCCCTTTTGCACTCCAAATTTAGAATACCAAGGGGCATTACCATGGTTTTGGCTCACAGTATTGAGCGCTGTATGGCTTATATGATCCCGTCCAAGAATACCATCAGAAGTTGTGTGGTTTTGACTCATGGTATTGATAAAGGCTAAACCTATATAAGGAGAAGAGAATAATAGTGCAAGGTGTGCATATGTCTGGGTTTGAATGAATACTTCACTCTGAAGTATATCTGCATGGTGGAACTCTGTTCTTAATTGATAGATCTAAATCTATGATGCACCTATGGATATGATGAATCTCTAGGATGATCTGGAAAAGAAATGATGAAGACCTGGCGCAACTCTGATGAAGAAATTGAAGAAATCTGGGTAAGTTTATAGATCTGGACTGTTCTGCAAAGTTTATCTTTTATAGATCTATACGCTAGTATGTCTCGGTAAAAGCACGTATATACACAGGTCCTCTTAAAGAAAAGCGTGTATGGCAGTCAGGGTTTCTAAAGAATAAAATGCACTGAAGTATACGCAGGTTTGTCTCTGTAAAAGCGCATATATACGCAGGATCAGTGAAGTAAAAGCCCATATGGAATCTAGGGTTTGTTGAAGTGTGTGGAATGAAAATGTCTAATCTGTTATGTTGTTTTACTGTTATCTGGCAAGGATGTTTTCATACAGATCTTGGTTGTTTGAATGTTGATTGTGCTGCTAATTATGTTGATTAAAGATTAAGTTGTTGGTTGATGATTCAATGAAGGAAGAGTGACTGTCTAAATAGTTTTGCATGGTTGATAGATTGTCTGAACAGAAATCTGATTTCAGATATGAATCTGAGTTTGATCACATTCTGAAAAATCAGTGTTCTCAGAAGTATACGCAGGTTGATACGAAGAGGAGCGCGTATACACGCGTCTTTAGTAAAGAAAAGTAGCGTATGCATTCCATGTTATGCACAGAGGCATACGTAGGTTGGTAAGCAGGGAAGCGCGTATACACACGGTTTCAGAAAAGAGAAGTAGTGTATGATATTTGATTCAATGAATGTTCAGGGTTGAGTTTACATCTGCATATCTATTCTGAAGTCTGGGTTATTTCTGATATTCTGGTTACAGTGGTGTCACTGTTCTATTTGAAGTATTGGGAAAATTATGTGTGTTGATGTTAAGTGAAGGGTTGTGTTGAAGCTGTTTGATCCAGTGTGAAAATTGATGAAACGTGGTCTGTAGTAGTGCTGAGGGTCGAAGCCTTCAGTGAGGGGGTAGTAGCTCCCTTCCAGAAGAGGCTGGTAAACGAGAGCAGGGGGTTGTAGCTCCCTTCCAGGAGAGGCTAGTAAATGAGAGAAGATTGTAGCCTTCTGCAGGTGGGTGCCTGCGTGCTGGTATGAGTCTACACCAGTACATGGTTGTAAGAATTTTTCTTTATAATAAATATTGAAGACTGAGACGACGACAACGGTGGTTTTCTCCCGAATTGGGTTTCCACCTTAAAATCCTGGTGTTCATGTGTGATGCTTATGTGTGATGATTTATTCTATTCTTACTGCACATGTTTACTGCTTACTAAACATCTAATGAATGAATGATGCAATGATCTAAGTAAAGAATTATCTGCATGATGAGATCTCTGGTGATACACAAGTTTTGTTAATAATATCCGCGTGTATACGTGAGTTGTGTTCAGTAAAGTAGCGTAAGGGTTTTAGAGAAAGAAAAACTAAAAAGTTTTCAGTCAGATCTAAATACTGATTCACCCCCCCTTCTCAGTATTTTTCCCAACAATTGGAATCACAGCAGGTCCTTCTGAAAAGCTTAACCGCTAGAAGGAAGATCAAGCAAGATGAGCAATCAAGATGGAATAGCATCTATTAGGCCTCCGCTCTTTAACGGAAATAATTTAATCTTCTAGAAAACAAGGATGAGATCCTATCTTCAGTCTCTGGGAGCAGATGTATGGGCCATTGTTGAAGGAGGATATCACTATCCAGCCGTAGTACCAACAGATCCGACGAAAAAGAAGAATTATGAAACAAATGCAAAGGCGGTCAATGCTCTAACAGGAAGTCTAACTGAATCAGAATTTTTCAAAGTCATGCAGCTGAATACAGCAAAGGAAATATGGGACAAAATCATTCTAAGTTATGAAGGTGATGCAAAGGTAAAAAGTGAAAAACTCCAAACTCTCAGAATTGAATATGAAAATTTAAAGATGCATAGTGATGAGAGTATTGCCAGTTTCTTTTTATGTCTTGATGATGTTGTAAATCGTATGAGAAATCTGGGAGAAACAATAACCGAATCTACTTTGGTTGAGAAAATTTTAAGATCGCTAACGGCAAAATTTGAGTCAAAAGTTTCTACTCTTGAAGAAAAACAGGATCTTCAAAATCTTACTGTGGTGAAACTTCATGGCATACTAACTGCATATGAAATGAGAAGAGAAGGACCATTTGAAGTCAAAGAAGCTGTCTTTAGAGCTTATACAAAAGGGAAAGAAGTACAAGAAGTAGAAGGATCAGGATATATCTCAGAAGAAGATGAGGTAAATTTTGTAAAGAAACTCCAGCTTGGCACAGGACGGTTCAGAGGTAATCTTCCTTTCAAATGTTTTGATTGTGGAAGAATTGGTCATTAAGCTGCTAAGTGTCCTCATAAAGAAACACCTGCAAAAGGGAAGGAAGTAGAAAGAAGGAATAAGAACCAATCTAGCACTAGAAAAAGTTACTATACTCATGAAGACAGTGATGGGTTATCTGATAGTGAGGAAGAATGTGAACAAGATCTTAGACTTCTCATGGCATTTGAAAAAGAATCTAGAGAAGAAAAGGATACTTTTATGGATGCTCTAGAGGACAATGATTTTCTTGATGAAAACAATCAACTCAAAATATGCTTAGAAGAAAGTAAAATAACCATAGAGACTCTGAAAAATCAGCTTGAAGAAAAGGAGAAACACAATGAGAAATTAGAGTGTGAAGTAGTAAGTCTAAGAAAAGAACTTGAGAAAGTAAAGACTCCGAATCTTAGATTTGCTAAAGGATCTGAAACCTTAGATGAGATTATCAAGGTACAATGTTCTCCTCTTATAAAGACAGGTCTTGGATATATCGGAGAATCTTCTCAGGCTTCAACACCAAATTATCTAAAAGCAGCTACAACTAGTATACAACATTCTGCCACTCAGCAAGGGAATAAAGAATCCTTACAAGTAAAACATGACCATCTCAATTCAAATAACACTAACAAGAATACCTTTCAAAAAAAAACCAATCCACAGGTAAATTCAAGTATAAGATTTCATGATCGCAGAAATTTCTTCTTCAATGGACAATGTTTCTCATGTCACAATTTTGGTCATAAAGTTGTTCAATGTGTTGCATATAAAACCATCATGACAAGAGAAGCAAGAAAGAAAAGGATTGATATTGAAACAAAAGGGAATACCTATAACAATTTTTCTCCTCTTCTAAATGAAGTTGAATGTGCTTATTGCAATAACTTTGGCCATGAAGAATCTGAATGCAGGAGAAAAGTTCAGCCAAAAGAGCATTTTCCTTCAAGCTCCAAAGTATGGAAAAAGAAGGAATTACAAGTTGAAAATTGTGGCATAGCGTTATTTGCAGAAGGTGAAGAAAATCAATGGTACATTGATAGTGGATGCTCAAGACACATGACAGGTGACAAAAACAAACTTCTTGCATATAGTGCTCTAGAAAAGGAAAAGAATGTTACATTTGGAAATGATACTCTTGTGGTCATTAAGGGAAAAGGGTCTGTTTTTCTAAAAGAAAAGGTGAAAGCTAATGATTTCATGTATGTGGATGGATTAAAGCATAACCTGTTAAGTGTAAGTCAAATGTGTGATCAAGGAACTGAAGTTGTCTTTAGTTCAAAAGAATGTGTGGTACGTGATCTTGATACAAGTAAAACAATTATAAAAGGAAAAAGAACTCCAAGCAATCTGTATGTATTGAAGAACTGCAAAGAACAATGTTACTTGAGTAAATCTTCAGAAAACTGGCTATGGAATAGAAGGTTGGGGCATCTGAGCTTCTCTCAGATCAACAAATCAAGCAGACTTAAAGCTGTCCGTGATCTTCCCAATATTACTCTACCCGAAAATATCATATGCAAGTCTTGCCAATTTGGTAAGCAAACCAGAGTACAGTTTAATGCCAAGGAAGGATCATCAAGTAAGCCTCTTGAACTCATTCATACTGACATATGTGGACCTGTGAGGAAAAATTCACCACGTGGTGAACAATACTATATCTTATTTATTGATGATTTCTCTAGAATGTGTTGGATTGGGTTGATTAAACACAAATATGAAGCATTTGAGAAATTTTAGATCTTCAAAGCACTGGTTGAAAATGAATTAGATCTAAAAATCAAGTGTCTTAGATCTAATCGAGGAGGAGAATATACATCAGATGAATTCCTTGAATTTTGTGAACAACATGGCATAAAAAGACAGTTTACTGTAGCGGGCACTCCACAACAAAATGGTGTAGCAGAAAGAATGAATAGAACAGTTCAACAAATGGCTAGAGCTATGCTTGATGATTCCGGAACACCTGACACATTTTGGGGAGAAGTAGCACATGCAGCGGTAAATATTCTTAACAAGGCACATGTTCAATTAAATAGTGATAAAACTCCATATGAACTCTGGTATGGTAATCCTCCCAGTGTGAAGCATTTTAGAGTTTTTGGAAGCAGATGCTTTATCAAAAATAATGATGAAAAACTTGGCAAGTTTTAACCCAGAGCAGATGAAGGAATACTTCTTGGCTACTCCTCTAGAAGTAGAGAATATAAATGTTACAATAAAAGACTTCGGAAGATTGTTGAATGTATTGATGTTGTTATTGATGAGTCTCCTGCAGCCCCAAAAGAGGAAAAACAAACAACAAATGAAGACGATGGTGACATATGTCCTTCTACATCAAATAGCAATGATATAGACAGTGAACCCAATGAAGAACCTGAAGATGATTTATCTGAAAAAGATCCATCCAGATATGTTCAAAAGAATCATCTAGAATCTCAAATTTTGGAAGATAAGGGATCAAGTGTACAAACAAGAAGGACTCTTGTGGGATCTTCTAGCTATCTAGAATTTCTATCCACTATTGAACCACACAATGTCAATCAAGCTAGCAAAGATGAATGTTGGATTCAAGCCATGAATGAAGAGCTTGATCAAATTGAAACGAATCACACTTGGGAATTAGTACCAAGACCTCATAACAAAAATGTCATTGGAACTAAATGGATATTCAAAAACAAGTTAAATGAGAATGGGGATGTTATAGGAAATAAAGCTAGACTTGTTTGCAAGGGGTATGCTCAACAAGAAGGTATAGACTTTGAAGAAAATTTTGCTTCTATAGATAGACGTGAAGCCATAAGAATGTTTTTTGTTTTTTCAAGTTTCCAACAAATCAAAGTTTATCAAATGGATGTTAAATCTGCGTTTCTCAATGGTGATCTAGAAGAAGAAGTTTATATAGAACAATCAGAAGGATTCATTTTGGGAAATGATGAAAAACTTGTTTGTAGACTTAAAAAGGCTCTATATGGTCTCAAACAAGCTCCAAGGGCATGGTATTATCGTCTTGACAAATATCTTCATCAACAAGGATTTTCAAAGGGGTCTGCTGATAGCAATTTATACACAAAAACTAAAAATGATAAACTATTGATTGTGGTTGTATATGTTGATGATATCATTTTTGGAAGTAATGAAGAATCTATGAGTCAGAAATTTGCTTCTGTCATGCAGCAAGAATTTGAAATGTCTTTACTTGGGGAACTAACATTCTTTCTTGGCTTGCAAGTGCATCAAACTGCAGATGGTATATTCTTATCACAAGAAAAATAACTTAAGCAAATTCTGAAGAAGTATGGCATGGAAGAGTGCAAACCTGTAAGTACACCAATGATAACCAGATGTAATCTCAGTTCTCATGATGATTCTCCCACGGTGAATCAACCAGAATACAGATCTATGATAGGAAGTCTACTTTATCTCACCGGGACTAGACCGGACATTATGCATGCAGTTGGGATTGTTGGACGATTCCAAGCTAATCCAAAAGAGTCTCACCTTCAGGCTGTCAAAAGAATATTCAAATATCTACAAGGAACTCAAGACTTTGGACTATGGTATCCAAAGAATGTTGATCTCACTCTTCATGCTTACACTGATGCAGATTGGGCTAGAAATGTTGATGATCAGAAAAGCACTAGTGGTGGTGCATTCTATATGGGGCCCCGGTTAGTATCTTGGTTCAGCAAGAAGCAAAGCTCTATTGCCTTATCTACAGCAGAAGCAGAATATGTGGCTGCCGCATCATGTTGCACTCAACTTCTTTAGATGATGCAAACCTTACAAGACATTCAAATCAAATGTTCACCTCCTATCTCCATTATTTGTGATAATACAAGTGCCATCAGTATCTCAAAGAATCCTGTTATGCATTCCAAGACCAAGCACATTCCCATCAAGTATCACTTCTTACGTGAACAAGTGCTTGAACAAAAGGTGAAGTTGGAGTATGTTCCCTCCAAAGAACAAATTGCTGATATATTTACCAAACCTCTGCCCAGGGAAGCGTTCGAATATCTCAGACGGAGGCCCAAGGTAGTCTGCGCCATGCGAAAGATCATGTATACGCAATTTTGCGAAGATTAAATTGGATACGCGGATTTCATGAAATATAGTCGCGTATATATGCGAGTTTATACATAGAAAACCGCATATGGGTCGTTGCTGACAAATTTTCCCGGGTTAGCATTCTTCAGCACAACTGTGGTGCTGTTGGGTATCTATGGTGATGTTTCAACTCTCATATTTCTATTTCATTCTCTGATATTTGATGAATATGCCTTGATGATTTGCTGTTGAAAGTGCTCAGGATGCACAAGCTAAGGGGAAATGAAGGAGTGAAATTTTTCTGTATTTCACTTTCTATACGCATGTTTCATGAACTAAAGCCGTGTATACACGCGAGTTCCAATGGAGACAGAAACGTATGTTGAAATGGCTCAGAGCGAGGTGTATCATCCATAAGGGGAAGACGATAGCCTAATTTGAGAATAATGCATTGTTGGCATTATGATGGTTACGAAATATGATCTCTCTCTTGAGGTCTTTTTGCTATTTTTTACAAAAGGTCATTGTTGTATTTTGATGAAAAGGTCATGATTGAGACCTATGATGTAAAATTGTAATTTTCAGTCATGTAAGGACTTGATCATATTTGTAAACCCACTTGGTTGGGTAGTTGAGTCAAAATGTGTAAACCCACTTGGTTGGGTACTTGAGTCATATATGTAAATCCACTTGGCTGGATCTTTGATGAAAGTATGAGTCCTTGGTGATAGGAAAGGTCATAGAGTCATGTACTTCATTGAAAAATATGTTTGAAGATTCAACATGAACTCAGGGGGAGCATGGTAACTTTAGTGCACATCAGATCTACAGAGCTCTTCCTTCTACATGAGAAGAAAAACCTTGTTTTGGTTTTGATCCGCCCTTTCCCCTTGATGTCAAAGGGGGAGAGTATCATGGTGTTTGAATAGGGGGAGAGTATCATGGTGTTTGCATAATGGTTATATTCAATGTATCTATCTGTTATGGTGCTCAAACACCATCATGGTTGCCATCAAGTCCAAAGGGGGAGATTGTTGGCAATATGATGCAATGTGTTGTCCTTGATGGAAACCTACTTGATGAAGTTGATGGAAACCTACTTGATGAGTTTATTAATGATGTAAATACGATGTATTTACGAGCAGCTCAGAAGTAACAGAGAAAGAAATTCTAGTAAGTGCCAGAATAATGATAAAAATGGTATGTCACAAAGCATACGCGGGTTTGTAAAGGCAGAGTAGCGTATGTACATGGAAAAGTATGTACCAAGTAGCGTATGCTTATTTGTGCTCTAAATTTACAAAACCAGGGAACATTACCATGGTATTGGCCTATAGTATTGAGCGTTGGATTATCTATTTGATCCCGTCCAGGAATACCGTAAGAGGTTGAATGGTTTTGACTCATGGTATTGATAAAGGCTAAAACTATATAAGGAGAAGAGGATCATAGTGCAAGTGTGTAGGTGCAAGGGTTGTTGATGAATAAATTCCTCTAAGGAATATCTGTATGGATGAACTCTGGTCTTAATTGTTAGATCTGAATCTATGATGCACCTATAGATATGATGAAGGTTCAAGATCTCTAGATCTAGAAATGATGAATCTCTAGGATGATCTGGAAAAGAAATGATGAAGACCTGGCACAAGTCTGATGAAGAAATTGAAGAAATCTAGGTAAGTTTATAGATCTGGTCTGTTCTGCACAGTTTATCTTTTATAGATCTATACGCTAGTTTGTCTCGGTAAAAGCGTGTATATACGCGGGTCTGCTTAAAGAAAAGCGCGTATGGAAGTTAGGGATTCTGAAGAATAAAATGCACTGAAGTATACGTAGGTTTGTCTCTATGAAAGCGCGTATATACGCAGGTTCAATGAAGTAAAAGCGCGTATGGAATCTAGGGTTTTGCTGAAATGTGTGGAATGAAATGTCTGATCTATTATGCTGTTTTACTGCTATATGTCAAGGATGTATTCATACATATCTGGGTTGTTTGAATGTTGATTGTGCTGCTAATTATGTTGATTAAAGATCAAGTTGTTGTTTGATGATTCAATGAAGGAAGAATAACTGTCTAAACAGTTCTGCATGGTTGATAGATTGTCTGAATAGAAATCTGATTTCAATCTGAGTGTGATCACATTCTGAAAATCAGTGATCTCAGAAGTATACACAGGTTGATACAAAGAGAAGCACGTATACACGCGTCTTCATTGAAGAGAATTGGCATATGCATTCCATGTTATGCACAGAGGCATACGCAGGTTGGTAAGCAGGGAAGCGCGTATACACGCGGTTTTAGAAAAGAGAAGTAGCATATGATATTTGATTCAATGAATGTTCAGGGTTGAGTTTACATCTGCATATCTATTCTGAAGTCTGGGTTATTTCTGATATTCTGGTTACAATGGTCTCACTGTTCTGTTTGAAGTATTGGGAAAAGTATGTTTGTTGATGTTAAGTGAAGGGTTGTGTTGAAGCTGTTTGATCCAGTGTGAAAATTGATGAAACGTGGTCTGCAGTAGTGTTGAGGGTCGAAGCCTTCAGTGAGGGGGTAGTAGCTCCCTTCCAGTGGTAGCTGATAAACAAGAGCAGGGGGTAGTAGCTCCCTTCCAGGAGAGGCCTGTAAACGAGAGCAGGGGGTTGTAGCTCCCTTCCAGGAGAGGCTGGTAAATGAGAGAAGGTTGTAGCCTTCTGCAGGTGGGTTCCTGCGTGCTGGTATGAGTCTGCGCCAGTACATGGTTGTAAGAAGTTTTCTTTATAATAAATATTGAAGACTGAGATGACGACAGCGGTGGTTTTCTCCCGAATTGGGTTTCCACCTTAAAACCCTGTTGTTCATGTGTGATGCTTATGTGTGATGATTTATTTTGTTCTTACTGCAAATGTTTACTGCTTACTAAACATCTAATGAATGAATGATGCAATGATCTAAGTAAAGAATTATCTGCATGATGAGATCTCTGGTGATATGCAAGTTTTGTTAATAATATCCGCGTGTATACGCGAGTTGTGTTCAGTAAAGTAGCGTATGGGTTTTCTAGAAAGGAAAACTAAAAAGTTTTCAGTCAGATCTAAATACTGATTCACCCCCCCTCTAAGTATTTTTCCCAACACTTAGCTATTCGATGTGTCTTAACATCATTGGGAGGCGGGTTCATTTTACGGTTTGAATATGAATCTGGCGGAGAAACAAATAGGGACTGGCCCGGTCTTCATGCGACCAGCCGCTGGGAACCCAGGGCTTATGTTGACTATGGCGGGTAATGGTTAAACAACCCATTAAATGTGACCACACACAAGTGTTAATGCTACGGTAAGGTGGAGGCTTATCCGTGGTTAGTGCCCACGGTTCCGGCAGGGGGTCATGTGACCACCTCGCCCAACATTTATTGCCACCTTTAACCATCTGCCAATTTGGGGCGCAGTTCCGCCTTTTCGGGGTTTTTGGCCAAATTAGTGCCGTTAGCTGCAGTTACTCTACATTTAGTGGGATTTTTGGGGGACATTGGGAATTTTTCTTTGAGAAGCCATAACTCCCTCATTATTGAGCCAAATTGAGTGCAAAAATAGTCAATTTTGGGTCTTTTCAACATTCTGAGCAGTTTTGCACAATTTTTAGGTCTAACAAAGGTGATATTCAATAGTGTTAGCTTCGGGGAAGATCAAGGAGCCATCAGGGCCATCATGGAGAAGGCAGTGTATTGGGCATCCTTTATCAGTTTTATGTAAATGAATAGTCCTCTCTGGCTATTTCATATCTTTTGAAGCTGATTTTACAAAGAGTTTTGCCTATTAAGGCTTATTTTCACTTGTACTTTCATTTTGAGCAAATTAATACAAGAGGGACATGCCATTTGGGAGGCTTGGACCAACAAATGTAGCCCAGGAGGGGTGAACTGCTCAAAAAATAGCTGAGTAATGTGCTTTGTTGAAGTTTATTTTTTGTTCATTTCTGTTGTACAATGTTAAACAATTAAATTACTTAATCAATCCTCATACAGAAACCTCATAAACCAAGCCAGAACTAATTGTTTAACCTGCAATTTAAGGAGAACCTTTTGCACACATTATTATATCTGTTTGGATACTTTGCATAGCATATCAAATACTTCCATTTCAGATTAGGTTGGTATTAGAGCTCAAGTTTTGAGCATTAGGAGAGCTAGTGTTTCTCTCTATATTGTTCTTGTGCAAAGTTAGTTTAATTGTTTGCAAGGTTTTTGAGGCTTACAAGGCTGAAGCTTAAGAGAGGAGAAGGTAAATTTGCAAGGCCTTACAGTAATCCTTAGCCAAGGAGGGAAAGAGTGCCATTATCTCCACCTTCAATTTCACCTCCAAGAGAAGTAGAAGAAGCCATAAGCATGTCTTCAAGGAAGGTGTTAAAACAGAGTAAAAGATTGACTGGTTTACTGTTTGCAAACTGACTGTTGTTTGAGTTTGCTAGAGGTGAAGGAATAGTTATTGATAGCTAAGTCCTGGAGAGGAAAAAAAAGAAGAAAGGGCTGAAGGCTTCTTCCTTACTCCAAAGTACCTCGAGATCACCTTTGGAACACAAACCTTCTTGACGATTGTTTGTTTTTTGGCTTCTTGAATAAGAGTTTGTCTCTACAACCATTTGGTTTAAAAAAAAATTTCATTTGTTTTGAAAGATTTGTGAACTTTTTTTGAAGTTCCTTTTGTTCATTGACATCATAATGACAACTTCTACAAGTGAGATTTCCTCCTTCACAAGATTCTTCGATGAAGATATGAAGCGTGACTTTATTATATTGAAGGACATGGTGCAGATTCTGTTTGACGATAGAAGAGAAAGTGCTAAACTCCATGAGAAATTGTTTGCCATGAAGGAAGAGAAGGAATAAATTCTTCAAATATTGCATGATATGGAGATGCAGCTCCATCAAGCTCAAGAAGCTTTGACCAAGAACATGCGTGAGGAAGAGGTAATCCATTCTAATTTTTCTTCAGTTTCCTCTTTAGAAATATGTGTTGGTTCTTTTGAAACCATACAAAAGGTATAGGGTCCAAGTTAATGATTAAAATGGGCTATGAAGGCAAGGTATTAGGCAAGCATGCACAAGGCATGGTTGATCCTATTTCGGTTGAGAAGCGACCCAAGAATCTTGGTCTTAGTTATGTGCAATTTAATGGAGAAGACTCCAAAACCATGAGAGCATGTGAGGCTACTTTAAAGAGAACCTTTGTTCCAAGTTCTATGATGCAAATATGTCAAATATGTTTCAAAGATGATTGCCATTGCTTTAAGCCTTTGTTTCAGCAAGAATATGGTAGACATGCAGCTTATGGCAAGCATGCGAGTTCAGGCAGTTTTCAAGACAAGAATGATGATGTTAGTCTGCAAATGAAATTTGGAACCTCTACTAGTTCATCTCCTCATGAGGCAAAAAGGATGAACATAAAAAGTAGCACAAGAGGTATAAATCTCCCCATGATCAATTTGATTGTGTTTCTGCAAGGCATGATAATTTTTCATGCTTAAATGGAAGAAATATTTGTTGTACATATTGTGGTTGATTTAACCATGATGTTTCGAGATGCTAGATGAGGAAGAAAGCATACAAGAAGAAGATGAGGCAAAGGAAACTTTCAAAGAAAGTGCATAAGACTTGCATATATTTCCAAAAGAGGAGACATGTTGTCTCCCATTGTTGGAAATTGCATCCAACTAGTCGTCCTAAGCACATGCAACAAGAGGACAGAAAGATTGGTGCAGGTGGAACCAAGGATTCCATTATTGATGTGAAAATGGAAGTTTCATATGAAGAAGAGTTGCAGCAGAAAAATTTGCCATGGAAGTGGCTTGGTAAGAGGTGGATGGACTTCTTAGCACAGTAAGACGTACTCATTTTGTACATATGAAAATTTTGGTTGTATGCATGTATTTTATGTTGTAATATCTCGTTTGTTTAAGCCACCTTGGATCATTGATCAAGGCAGAAATGTTCAGTTTCCTTCTGCAAATTTCTCGCCAGAAATTTTCTGAGTGAGTGCAAGAAAGACAGTTCTTGACGGGAGGACAAACACTTCGAGGAAAGGAAGTGTGAATTTTTTTCTAGTTATGGTTCAAAGTCACTAGCCATGAAAGGCAAGTGTTTGGAGGCTAAAAAGAAGAGGGTGATGTACTCTCATTTTCTATATAGATCAGTTTCAGTAGTCTAGAGAGCTTTTGGGGTCCAAAAGTTTCCCAGTGGGGAGGTGTGATCAGGATATCATGTCCAAGTTAAGAAATTTTCTCAAAAATGAAAGTGCTCAAAAGTGGTTGGAATCTAAATGATCAGAAAGCTCTTATCGCTGCAATTCTGGAGCTATGAACGGTTCTTAAAACCGAGGTCATATGAAAAATTTATTGAGGTTTGAAATCGTCTAGTAAACTCCAAAAATGAGTTGACCAAATTTAGCTTTCAAACTTTGGAAAAATAAAAAAAAAATATTCTAAGGAATATTTTGGGAATATTCCTTGGAATATTCCCTAGAATATTCCCTGGAATATTCCACAGGGGCTAATCGAATGTGGAAAAGTGTCAGGCCTTCATTTGAGGATGGTTTGATTTCGTTTGGAGTGACCAATCAGAGGTTGCCACGTAGCAGGCCCAGAGGCTACCACATGGCCCAGGCCAAGGATAAATTGGCTAAGAAAAAATTTATATAACTTGCAAGGTTCGAACCGGTGACCTGCCCACCCGAGCCCAAAGGCCCGACTAACTCAACTATCTGATGTGTCTTAACATCATTGGGAGGTGGGTTCGTTTTACGATTTGAATATGAATCCGGTAGAGAAGAAAAGGTAATAGCCCTTCAGGGCTAGCCTGGTCTTCATGTGACCATCTGCTGGGAACCCAGGGCTTATGTTGACTACGGCGGGTAATTTTTAAACAACCCATTAAATGTGACCACTCACAAGTGTTAATGCTACGGTAAGGTGGAGGTTTATCCATGGTTAGTGCCAACAGTTCCGGCGGGGGGTCATGTGACCACCCCACCCAGAATTTATTGCCACCTTTAACCGTATTCTAATTTGGGGCACGGTTCTGCCTTTTCGGGGTTTTTCGCCAAATTAGCACCCTTAATTGCAGTTACTCCACATTTAGTGGGGTTTTGGGGGGACATTGGGCAGTTTTCTTGGAGAAGCCATAACTCCCTCATTATTGAACCAAATTGAGTGAAAAAATAGTCAATTTTGGGTCTCTTCAACATTCTGATCAGTTTGGCATAGGTTTTAGGTTGAACAGAGGTGATCTTCAGCAGTTTTAGCTTCAGGGAAGATCAAGCAGCCATCAGAGCCCTCATGGAGAAGGCAGTGTATTGGGCATCCTTTATCAATTTGATGTAAATGAATAGTCCTCTCTAGCTATTTCATATCTTCTAGAGCTGATTTTATGAATATTTTTTCCTATTAAGGCGTATTTTCAATTGTAGTTTCATTTTGAGCAAATTAATACAAGAGGGACATGCCATTTGGGAGGCTTGGACCAGCAGATGTAGCCCAGGAGGGGTGAAATGCTCAAAAAAATAGCTGAGTAATGTGCTTTGTTGAAGTTTATTTTATGGTCATTTCTATTGTATAATGTTAAACAGTTAAATTACTTAATCAATCGTCATACAGAAACCTAATAAACCAAGCCAGAACTAATTGTTTAAACTGCAATTTAAGGAGAACCTTTTGTACATTATTATATTTGTTTGGATACTTTGCATAGCATAAAAAATAATTCCATTTCAGATCACTTGTATAGAATTCCAATCTGAACTCCCCGCATTAATACCAGTGCTCCCTAAACCATCTTACAGGTGTCTTTCTCGAACACTATTTTTACACTTGTATCATCCATCTTGCGTACATAAATCATATTTCTGGCCAATGCAAGAATATGCAGAACACTAGGAAGTGTTCTAATCCTTCCACCTTGCAGCTTCAACTTGACCTTTCCATGTCCAACGATTCTGGCCTTCTTATCATCCCCTAGGAAGACATCAGCGCCATCATATTTCTCATACTCGCAGAACCACTCCCTATGGGAGTGAAGTGAAAGGATGCACCTAAGTCAATCAACCATGACTCATGATCTACATGTGTATTTGAAGAAGAATCCAAATACACATCCCCACCTTCATCCGAGGTGGTTTTTGCCTTTGTAGAAGGAGCATCATCAAATCCCTTTCCTTTCTCAGGAGCTTTAGATCTGCAATCCTTTTTGTAGTGCCCTTCCCTTCCGCATTTCAAACATACCTTTACAAAATTTCCAGGAGATTTAGATCTTCCTCTAGATTTAGATCTCCCACTCGAAACCTTATTCTTGTTTCTCTTATGGGACCTTCCTCGTATAGATAAGGCATCTCCATTCTGACCCTCCATATTTCTCCATCTCATTTCCTCCAACAGCAAGGCTGATACAATGTCATCAAAATTCAAGGTAGCAATATTGTAATAACCAGAATGTCCCATGAATTTGGTAGAGAACACAACAAACTAATGAATTTATCTTCATCTGAGATTTTAATATCAACATATAACAACTGACTTACCACAGTATTGAAGGCGTTCAGATGCTCTGTCACCGAGTCTCCATCCTTCATCCTCAGGTTATACAACTTTTTCTACAAGAATAATTTATTCACGAAAGACTTAGATTGGTACAAAGTCCCAAGTTTGTCCCACAATTTCTTTGTCGTAACTTCCCCAGATACATTCAACAATACCAAATCTGAGACAAATAATCGTATTGTGCTCTTCGCCTTCTGATCCATATTCTTCCAGCCTTCATCTGACATTGCTGTTGGTTTAGTACCTGGATCTACCATGATCCATTGATCTTTATCGACCAGCAGGTCCTCCATCTTGAGCTTCCAAAACTTAAAACTCTGACCATTAAATTTCTCAATCTCTATCTTTCCACTCCTCGCCATCTTCTTTCACCGCAAGAATCGATCCCGTAGATCTCCCACTGAACAGGGTCTACCTCAAGCCCGAGCAAAAAACCCCTCAGCAGCAAAGGCATCCCCTTAAAGCCGAAATAGCTTTGATACCAAATGTAGGTTTTAGCCCTGTACAAAAATTATCTACAAACGGATCTTGAAACAGAAAATAAACAATAGTGAGGGCATAAAACATAAAACATATAAACATAGAGATTTTCCCCTGGATCCCAAATCGGGACAACCAACTTGATTTTTCATTATATTATTTTTATTGCTACAACACATATATACATGCCGAAGCATACATAAACCCCAATCCATTAACCCTGGATTATAACATAACCGTAGTTCCCTTGACCAGATCTACAAAATACCAGGGGCCGAAAACCATCGTACCCCAAAACCATGTGCAAACCCATGCACAAAACCATGGGTGGGTCCGCGCGTGACTAGTCGTGGAAAGAATATAACACATACCCAACAAGTACTACCCTTAAAAATTATGGATCTAGATGGGGTTCTTTCCAATTGTATGCTTTTGAAACTAATGGATCCCACTATTGCTGCTTCCAAAGCCTTTTATATGGAGTAAGTTGGTATGCGGTTTCCATCTGCTCTTAGTGTTTGTATTTCTAAAGGCAAGGAATGTGAAATCCCCATCAAAGTAAAAAAAAAGAAATTTCCAAATGGTATAGGTGGTTTGATAAAAAATTCAAAATTATTCTAAAGAGATAACTTATGCTCTTGTCAAAATGAATGTAATGAATTTCCCTCTAGCAGCTGAAATAAATAAAATATAAAAATGTAAGTTTCTAACTCCATTGTAACATGATTAAAAACAAGTTCTAAAAAAAATTTATATCTCTATCTTTGTCTTGGCTCTCGCTCCTAAGATCTGTTGCATTCATGTTCCCCCCGCTGTTCTCAGTGGTAAGAATGAGAATGATGGATTTCGCGGCTATCGAGACTAGAACGCTGGCCACGATGGTGGCCACGATGATCTGCCATTTTGGAAGAAGAAAACTATGACATCGACAAGGGTTTACATGTAACATTGTGGCTTTAGAGTATGGAAATATTTATACACATCTCAAGAAATTTTATCACACCCTGCATGTTTAAATGTTTTTCGCATGGTATCTACTTGTTAATACAAATTGTGAGACCTAAATAGGGTCTAATTTTTTTCAAAAAAACCCTTACATCTCTGTTAAGTGCTTGCCTAATTTCCATTTAACTTTTGATCCCAACAACTCTAATTTCTCTTTCTTTGGTTAGGTTTGGTTTTTTTTTTTGGCATACCTTAAGCCTAAAAGTTGTTTGGGTCTTATTTGTTTCTCCACATAAAATGGGTAAAAGTGAAATTTCAAAACAATTGCTTTTAATTTAAATTAATGCATGTCTTTCCTCTTAAGAGGTCACAGGTTCAAAACCAAAGGGGTTAGAGAGAGTATGTATTAGTTTGGTAGACTTAGAAGTCAAATCTCTTGCACGATGGAGAGGTCCCTTGTCCCACAAACAAGGGGATCTCATACAACAATTTGGTGTCTCGATTGGTCATGACCTTTCAAAAATTGTATAATAATAATAATAGGAGGGAGATTATGTTGTGAAACACTTATTTTTAATTAAAATTTATAAGTCATGTAAATAGAAGTAAATTATCTAAAATAATTAGTGGTGATTTATGTTTATGGGGTATAGAATAGATTATGATAGGGTGTATTGTTAAGGCATTTCTGCAGTGTATAAGGTCATCAATTTGAAACGTTGTAGGCAAAAATCTAGTCATGCTAAGGGTTGGTGTGGATAAGGCCACATGCTTGGATTTCCCTCCCCGTTCATTACTAAAGAGAAAGGTTAAGTGTGGAATCATCTCAAGACTCACACAACTTAGCAAACTAAAAAATACTAGTGGTAATTTATAAGGAAGTCAATTCTCCCTTTTTTTATATATTTTTGGATCTTCAATAGTTAATCCATTTTTTATATTAAAAAATAAAAATATTCAATCAATTAAAAATCATTTTAGGTTATGTTTTAAAATTAAAATTATTTTTATTTTTTTGTCAGAAAAATCCATAGTGGCCCTAGGATGGAGTATATTACCAAATTTGTTTAATATTCAAGCATTTGAAGGATATTTCCAACTGTGTTTAGTGTTCAGAGTTAAGGTAGTAAATTGAATAATGATTGGCATCCTAGGAGCACAAGAGGCCATGCTTATGTGAGATCTATGATGGCAATGTTATTAGAATATGCGAAAAGAGATCAAATAATATGCAAAAAAATCAAAAGTGATTACACTCCTTACTCACCTACAATTTCATGATCCTCCTATAAAATATAACAAAGGTATTCACATCTCCACACATACATATAACAAAAGGAAATGAGCAAAATGAGAAAAAGATAAATATAACTAGGATATAAAAGATGTCTTTGGTTTTTGGTAGAAGGATATCAATCTCACACTTCACAAACACGGTTGAAGCTTGCATTTGAAGTGATAATTTAAGGGGGATCAAACAAAGTATGATGGAAGTATGCTTCTCAACACTCAAATAAACATGTGAGGTGAAACATGTTACAATAGGCTTGAATATAGGCTTGAATATAATTCTTCCACTGCTTACGAGGGTTTGGCAATAGAATGCATGTCGTTGTCATAGGTTAGAGTATCTATGAAACCCATCATAGAGTGTATGGCTATAATAGACAATCGAATGTTCATATCGAGTGGGCACTACATCGATGACATGAACGATTGGCTCATAGGACCCCTTTTTGTGTTGCCATTCATTAATGAAAACTAATTCCCCCAATGGGATAGAAGCGAAAAATGATAGTTGTAAAGGTGGGAATAATGTTGCCGAAGATAATATTGTTTCCATAAAGAAGAGAACTAGAAATAGGCTCATGAAAACCATCAATATCTATTGGAGGTGTGGCAGTGAAAAGTAATAATGAATACAAATTTTTCATTTTAATAAGATAGGGATCATTAAGATGTTGAACCATCCAATGTGAAGATGGTTTTTAGCACTAGTGATCTAGTCACATAAAAGACCCCATAAATTTGTGCTTTGGGATACCCCAGGATTCAATAAGAAATCCAAAGTGAGAGGATTCATTGCTAAGGTGATAGTGGAAACAAACCTAAGTTGTTCCAAAGTGGCACCATTATTGTTCCTTTACATAATAGTAATTAGTACGAGGAAGGAGTAAAAAAGGCCCTTTCTTCTAAAATGAAGTTTCTCATGCTCAAGGGCCATGAATTTGGCATTGAAAAAACCACATAGATCCTCTCTAAATAATCTTAGGGATATATGGGCTATTGATTCCATTAGGAAATTTTTTTCACACCATGTATAGGATTCAAGGAATGTATCATGGGTAAGGAGGTAAACAAAGGCATTAGGCCTTACAAGAAGATTTTTTATTCTCAAGGGCTATGAGGTAGACTTAAAAACCACATAGATTTTCAGTTAATGGATCTATGGTCTTAAGTCGGGATATGGGAGCCATAGGAGGTATTTCTCACCACATGTGGGAGTGAGTGTCTATGTTATGGTTAGGACAGAAAACCAAGGACCTTAGTCCCTAAATTAATGTTTCTCGTGCTCAATTTCCATGAACAAGTCCTCTAGTTGGGAATATGTGAATTTAGTATGTTTTTCGTAATAAGAATGGGTCTCACGGCCTTTATTATGAGCGAGAAGGAAATTAAATAAAATGGAATTAACTCCAAGCTCCACATGTTCCCAAGCCTCTTCCCCATCCCTACAAACCCTATAGAAAATAAAAAAAAGTGGCACTGCATCGTCTTTGTAAACGACGCCGCCTACGCTGGAAAACCCTTATCGAGGTAAAACATAGTAAAGGAATGAGCTGGAGCACGCATTACTCTAGAACCTATTTTACCGGAGAGTAAAACTCCAAGTTGCGAATAGCTCCCAAAAACCTTGTCAACTTGCCGCGCTCAACCACCAGGGTCATTTTCCATTTGTCGTTTGTGTCGTTATCCTTTTGTCGTGTACCTATCCACTTCCACATAACGTCATTTGTCTGCACTCTGTGGTAGCCTCATCGGCGACTGCCGACCTAGGTTCAATCCATCCGGACCTCTAGGGTTTCAACGCCATCCTCACGCTCACTCGATATAAGTGATCTATAGTATCGGTTGTGTTAGTTTATAATTAAAATAAAACAATAAATCAATTTATTTAAATGAATTGTTTTTCACAACTTTTTATATAGTAAGCTCTATTTTATTTTTTATTTTTTGAAGTGTGATTGAGAAATTTATATTAAACAAAATCTATGGTTAGACACGCACTTGAATTACATAAAAAAATTTACTAGCTCTCAAGGTGAATATATCTAAATAAGTCACTGCCAATGATGAAGAAGAATGTGGTTGACTTGTTCTTCAAACACCTAAAAAGAATTGCATTCCAACATTTCTTACATGAGTATATTCTCTCAAATTTGTTCCATAATAGTACTCGAGTCTGACTTATTCTCACCATTGGTTGGGATTATATAAGAGATCCTTCTTCCTCTTCCCTATTTTGTCCAAATTTCTTTGAAAGTAGGCAAAGTACTTGGTGATTCTTCCAAGTCTAGAGTATCTTGAAATAAGGATTCTTCTTGATTCTAGAGATTTGGCTACATCATTTTGAGCTTCCCAACATGGCACTAGTTGAGGGTTTGACTTACTATAAGTTTCTTGTCCCAAGTCATGTGCAACTCGATTTTTTGTCTTTGGGATCTCGGGAAACATGTTCTTGTTGTTTTTCTTGAGTCATTGGAATCACTTGAGGTGGAGCTACAACTTACGGATATTTATCCCTACGAGACTATTTAGTGATCCTTTGTAGAACAACCCATTAGGTTGATTTTCATCGTTGTTTTCCACTTTTTCTTAAACCCATTTGGATCATCGAGTTGTTGTATGACATGTTTTCGAAACAAGACCTACATCATAAGGATACTTTATCATAGTCTAATTTTGGATCCAAGGAAAATCTTCACTAGTCAAAAACAAATTTCAACTAGGGAACTTTAAGTTGAAATCCATTTCCACACATGCTCTAACATATGTTGCAATAATTTGCATTCAAATTTCATGAGAGACAAAAATGGAACATTCCTAGAGAAAACCTAATGACTTGAAGAGAGTGTAAACCCCAAAGATGCGAAGTGGTAGATTTGGAGGCCTCCCACCGAGATAGTTGTGTGTCAGAAACCTCTATCAATGGATTGAAATAAGTAGACCAGGGCTTCAAGCATAGGCCTACATTTCCCCAAAACCACATACTTGAGTTAAGAAATAGATCCCTATATTCGATAGTGTCAAACTAAAAAAATAAAATCCCTTTTCACAAGGGTGAATTAAAAAGTTCTTATTTGATGACCGAAATCTAAAACTTCAATATCTAAGCATGAAGATCTACAAGTCACATCCAAAACCCAAAAAAATGGCAAACCAAGTTACCAGATTTGAAAAATCCACTTCCTAATTAGCATCACAACCAATGGGGATAGAAATAAGGGGATTCACACACCAAAAGAGAGGAAGAGTGAGTTGAAGACATATGTAGAATTTAATTCTTGAAAGGAAAACCTCTTGATGTTCCATTGACGAGATCGACGTCAACTAGTTGTGAGAAGGAAACCATAAGAAGTCCACAAGCCCAAAAAGTCTACATGGACACAAGATGTCATAGATTGGTAGGGATGTGAGTGCATTAGGTAATTGAGGAGGACAAAGAGAGAGGATTCCAAAACATGACATGGTTGCGAGTCATATAGTAAGCATCTTAATATCAAAAACTTTTGTATTTTTTATTTTCTTTATTTTTTAAACTAATTTCTTAATTATGATTATTAACATCCATTCAAACTAAATTGGTTTATCAAAGTTGAAAGTAATGGATTACTTGGATGATCAATTTTAATCTATTAAGCATATAATATTTAACAATATAATTAATATTTAAATGTTTATTAACATTTTAGGATAAATAATATAGTATTCATATTTATATTTAAATGCTATTAAATTTTTAACATAAAAAAGGAATATGTATTTTTTAAAAGTAAAATTATTCTTAAAATATAAGGATATATTATTTTTTTAATATATTTTCAAGGTTAAATTTTTATTTCACATAAACAAAAATATTTTACATCACATGATAATGTTCAATTTACTCTATTATTACGTGAACCACACGGATGCAAAATTGAAGCTTGAAATCATCCATATGACCCGATTACTAATAATAAGTAGATCTGGATATGGAACTAACAACTAATTCAAGGTCTTTAAACCCAAAAAAAGGGAGTACTAAAACAAGAGCTCGAGACCAAAGATCCATAATTAAAAAAAATGATCATTTGGACTTGTTGTATCTTAAGAGACAAACCACTCTGGTTGTGAAAGGAATCGGTGCACTTAAACCATTTTAAAAGTGTGTCATAGAAATGAGTTTATCACGAGGTCTTTGTTCTATCCCTCTAGAGACTAGTTTTTCTAAAACCCTTAATGATCTGGAATAATAAAAGATTTCATAATGCCATTCATTGTCGATATTTGAATGAAAAGAAAGAAATTGCAGTGGGAAACTCAAAGTAATATGTTGTAAACATAGAATCTACCACTTTTAAGTTTCGGAGAAATTCATGGAGAGGGAGGAAACTCAAAATAATATGCTTGTAAACACAGAATATATTACTTTAAAGTTTTCATCCGGAGTTTGTGAAGAGAGGGGAAACTCAAAATAACATGTTGTAAACACGGAATCAATTACTTTTAAGTTTTAGAGAGAATTTGTGAAGGGAGAAGAGATAGAGTGAAGGAGCGCAAATTAATGTTATTTAACCCTTACTCACATATGTAATTAAGAGACCGAGCTGCTACATTTCTTCACTTCATTCAAAGAAGAAGGGACAAAAAATGGCACAAGAAACATGAATCACCATCAACAATTGTAGGAAACTTACTTCTTCTTCATTTACCCATCGAAAAAAGAAGTACAAAAATGTAATCCCCAAGAGGTCCAGAACTTGGAACCCCTCTTCTCTCTCTCTCTTCCTTAAGTACAAACAACATCAGCTTTGTAACTTCGCTCCATCTTCTTGAAACTCCTAAACTTCCTAAACTCATTAAACTAATTATTACATTGCAATCAAGGACACCATTGTAGCTTCGATCTTAAAAAAGAAAACAAAAATACGCTTGGAATATAATCCTTTTCTTTGAGTCTCATTTGTTTTTGATGTGTCTCCTTTCGTTTCGGCTATGATGTCCTATATATAATAATATTGTTTATCTTAAGGGCACAACGAGAATATTGTTTATGGTATCCCAAAGGAAATAATCTAGTTATCCAAGCTTATACGGATGCAGATTGGGTAGGAAGTGTTGATGATTGAAACAATACCAATGAAGCAAACATTCTATCTAGGTGGTTTCCTTGTTTCATGGGTAAGTAAAATGCAGTCTTCAATCTCGTTATCCACAATGAATAGAATATATCGTGGTGGAAATTTGTTCTACTCAATTTCTCTCGATGAAGAAAACTTTGCAAGATCTTCAAGTCAAGTTTTGATGATCCTATTCCCATATTTTGCGATAACACCAATGCTATCATTATCTCCAAGAATCTCGTGATTCATTCCAAAAAAACATCACATTCCGATCAAATATCATTTCGTTAGAGCAGGTCACCGAAAATAATATCAAGCTTGAATATGTTGGCACAAAGGAAAAAATTGCCGACATATTTACCAAACCATTGCCTCGTGAAGCATTTTAGTATCTTTGCCTAAATCTTTGGATTCTCCCATGTTCTCATTAAACTCTTTCTCTTATGTAACTAAGTAAAAAAGGGGGAGTTGAGGTGTGTACATGTCCATAGGATGACATTTGTTCTGGTGAGTTACCCTTTCCCATTGATGACAAAAGGGGGGAGAATGTTGTAAGAAGAGGTATCATGATCGAAGGGGAAAGTACTTGTGTTGCCATCAATTCCAAAGGGGTGGATTTTTTTATCGATTGTTGTCATTGATGTCAACCTAAGTAACACCAGGGGGCTACACTGATCTTGCATGGGAATTTTTGACTTGACAAATTACTCTATTCCGAGTCAAGGATATTTTGGATGGTTTCTACTTGTTAATATGTTTTCCGTTGATATATGGCATGCCACGTAATTCTTCACTGGTTTGAGAGATATTCGTGTTTGAAGTTAGTGACCCCAATTACTAGGGCTAAAACCCCATGGGGTTGTGGCATGACACTAATCATTGGTTGTGGTCATTGAATAGTCAATAATTAATAATTTTTTTAAACTCCTAAAATCCCTCCAACTTTCACTTGTTGAAGACCCTCTCAACCCTAAGCATTTATATAAATTGTGACCCTCATATCCTCTCGATGCAAGGATTTCACTACTTAAAACATGTCATCATGGAATTATTGCTATAACGTTTTTTCGCAAGCTTTCGGATGCTGAAAAAGAAATCCATTTCATCCTAAATTATGATGAAGCATGTGATAAAATTTCGGATATTGGTTCACTATATTTTCGGAGATATGATCCGAGGAAGTTAGGGTTTTTTCATGCTCACGAATTTCATGTAAAACAGGTGACCTTGGGAAAATCATCATAACTTTCTCTCTCGAGCATTGGATTTAAATTTCGTAAAAAGTGATATAAAGAGGATGGACTATAGTTTGTTGAATATCATTTTTCAGACCGAATGTTGAAATAGTGACATGCGTAACTTCGTACAATTTCACTTTCTCGAACTAGTCTATAATCGAGGCCATCGTAGGAGATTGGGCATAGACTATTTATTGAAGAATCCAATATTGATCAGACTTGTAGGGGTTGGAGAGAGGACTCATTGGGCTACAACGGGGCGGAATTTCAGACCTTGGAGATCCAAAATTACATAGATACAAGGGATTCAATATCGTAGCTTCTAGAAGGCAAGAAAAAAATATGCATTCAAGGATCACTGTAGTAGGGAAAACACATCAACGGTCAAGGGAAAGTCTACTTTACAACAGGGTATGTATGATTAATGTTTGAATTTAAATTTGACTATCATATACGACATGTGTTTTTTTCAAGACAGTATAAGTATTTTTGTATGCATGTTTGATTGTTTTTGTGTTGGAAATACTGACGAGAGGGGGGGTGAATCGGTATTTCTTCAATTAGAGAATTAGTTAATATGCAATTATTACCGGTGTTTGTACAATGATAGCAATGCAAACAAGAGGAACACAAATGCACACGATTTTTTAAGATGGAAACCCACTTTGGGACAAAAACCACCTAATGCTTTTTAATAATTCTTTTCAACTCCAATTGAAAATAAAGCTCCAACTTCCTAGAATCTAGAAAAGAATTCTTATCCAACTCCCACTTTGGATGGATGTTCCGATGCCGAGATTCTTCGTAGTCAACTAAACGGATGCCCCAACACCCAATGAGCTACAACTCACCCTACCACCACCCTACCACCCCATATAAGAATAAAAAATGGAGGGACTCCGTACCCAGAGGGAAAATGGTCCACTTTACAATGATATAGAATGATGTAGAAGAAGAAGATATATTAGACCATAACCCCAACTTTGACACAAACACCTAATGATGATCCTAGACCTCCCAACGACGCCTCTTCAACCCTTGGTGGATAGATACTAGTACAAATTTGTACAATAATGTATTTACATGACTAGCGACAACAATGATACCTTTACAATGATTGTATGCGATGCTTGCTTTGCTATAGGGTAAACCGTTGGAGTGGTTGGTTTTTGAATATCCCTCTCGGGGCTTTCGGTGCCGAGGCATGATAGTAAGATTAGTCGTATGTTCACAAAGATGGCATGAGCATGTTCATATTAACTTTGCATAACTGAAAGGAATACGATAGAGAATTACCTCTTTGACGATCTTGGGGTCTCTTAGAGAGCGCTAAGCGACAAAAACAAGAGTCCTTCCCTCGCGGCTCCAAATCTTAATCCCGTAATCGGTCAAAGTACCCGTGTAATTTCTAACATAGCATATATCCTATCGAATCAAGTTAATATATAATGAACTACTAAATTCTACACATACGGGCCATTCATATCATGCAATGTAAACGTTCAAACAAGAATGACGATATTAAGCATTGAATGGACAAAACGAACACGATTCTATTGATTTAAAAGAAGGAGGATTACAACCATCGGTTGTACCAAGCCCTCCTCGGTCTCCCAATCTCTCTTATCTCTCAAGTGAAGAAGTCTAAGTCAACAAGCCCTCTAGATGCACCTCTTTGACTCTTGGCCTTCACAACACAACACTATTCTCTATTCCACAAATATGCCAAAACCTTTAGCAATCCTTCGACCTCCAATTAAGAGCCTTCGAGCTCCTTCTTATAGGAGAGGGAGAAGGCCATTGTTGCCTTCTCTTTCCACTAGTTTGGAATGGAAAAAAACTTAGATGTTTCTTTGATCTCTATGCTTTTGCCTCCTTTGGAGTTCGATCTTGTTATGGCAATGACCAATAATGAGCGATGCTCTGCACTTTCTTTTGTGAGTCGACTCTTTGTGAGGGGGAAATTCGGAGATTCAAATCATTCTCGCGGAGCTTTTCCCGATTCAAACTTAAAACATGAGTAACGCTTCCCTCCGGTGTAAACAGAGCGTTGCCCTAGCCACTAACGACGCCCATTCACCCGATTAGCTACGTTATAACGCTCTTGTGTTGTTATAGACCGACGTTACCCCCGGCAGTAAATAAGTTTAATTTAGGTCTTTGTACTCCTTCCATATTTGTCTTCCCCTCTCGAGACGATGAGGAGGTATTTTGACACTAGCATGTATTTGCCCACTTGAAGACTTCATATGATGAACTTCTTGCTGTTGTTATGCACCTTGGATGCTTTGCTCTTGTCATGCTACCCTCTCTTTGCACCTTGCTTTGCTTTTCTACTAGTAGAAATTTTGGTCCCTTGTAGCCCTTGACAACACATGATCTAGCTTTATTTTTTTGCCTTCTAGGAGCTCAATATTCAATGCTAGTGTATCTCTGTTATTTCAGATCTTCAATATCTGATTTTTGGTCTTGTAGTATTCCCTGCGAGTCATCTTTCCAATGCCACGAGTCTGACCCAATTTGGATTCTTCAAGAGATATTTATACCCAATTTCTCACAATGCCCTAATTATGTATTGTTTCAATGAGAGAACACTTCTACGGCATGCCACGTGTCAACTGTTTTATTCATTTTCCTCTAAAATTGATAGATCGAAAAACGAAATATTGTGAAATATCTGCCACTTTTTACGGAATTCCAATCCGATACTCGGAGAGAGTTATGATGATTTACCAAGGTCACTTCTTTGAGATGAATTTCAGAGCACCGCAAAAACCCTTACTTCCATGAGATCATATCTCCAAAAATATTGCGCAACTTGATCTCGAAATTTTCTACTGCAGCTTCCTCAGGATTTCTGCTTCACCTCATGAACATTTTAGCTTTTGGGCCTTCGTATAAAAAAATTTAGAGTGAAAATTCCCCCAATGACCCATTTTCGGATGGCCGAATCCCTTACCTAAGGAGGAAATGAAGATCACAATATATATGAATGCTTAAGTTGAGAGGGGCTTCAACAAGTGAACGTGGGAGGGATTTTAGGAGCTTAAAAAATATTAATTATGACTTTTCAATGACCCATGGCCCCAACCCCATGGGGTTTTAGCCCATAGTCGAGGGTACAAAATTCAAACATGAATATCTCTCAAAGCGTGAAAGAATTACATGGCGTGCCATATATCAACTGAAACATTTTGACAAGTAGGAACCATAAAAAGCATTATTGACCCGGAATATATTAATTTGGTAGGTCAAACTTCCCTATTCAAATATTGGGTTAGCCCCTGCAGTGCTGCTTGGGTTGACATCAATGACAAATGTTGATCAACAATCTCCCCCTTTGGCATTGATGGCAACATAAGTACTCCCCTTGCAATCATGACACCTCTTCCTGCAACATTCTCTCCCCTTTGACGTCAATGGCAAAGGGTAACTCCCCCTAAAACACAACCATCCTGCGGACACTGTACACACTTCCACTCCCCCTTTATATTCGAAAAAGGAAAATCTAATGAGAACTTGGGAGAATCCCAAGCTTACGCGAAGATATTGCAATGCTAGCGAATATTTAATATGTGATTCTTTTGGTGCTCCTTGGAATCTTGCTACTTGTCCAATCGCTTGCATAACATCTGGTCGGGAGGCTGTTACATATAGAAGACTACTAATCATATATCTATACAACCTTTGATCCACATCCTTAGATGAGTCGTCTATGCTCAATTTGCAACCAAGTAAAGACATCTCAAAATCACTTTGCACCTTTGTAGCAAAATTCTTACTTAGTCGATCATCATTGCTACCAATTATTGTATCATCCTCTTTAGCTATTAGACATGCTTTAGTTGCTTCATCCAGAACATATATGTCGTTTGGAGCTTGACTTGCTGTAGCCACAATTTCACCATACACGCCTTTCCTGATTTCACATTTCGCGGAGTTGAATAGTATTGTGTGTCCTTGATCACATATTTGTCCAACACTGAGTAGATTATGTTTCATGTTTTCAACCAGTAGAACATTATTGGCTAGAGAATATTTGCTTCTAAGAGTGACAGTACCTGATCCTATAACATTTGAAGATCCATCATTTCCAAAGGACACAGTTCCATCCTTCTTCTCTTTCAGAGATACAAATTTATTTCTATCTCTAGTCATATGCATTGAGCAACCGCTATCAACATACCACAAATCTTTGTTCTTTTAAGCCTTGAGAGCGAGAGCACAATTATCATTCTTCTTCTTCTTCCATGTTCGCTCATTACATGGCTTCGAAGATTCTTTCGGAGGATTTTCAAGTCTGCAGTCTTTGGCTATGTGTCCAAAGTTTCGACATTTGTAACATTCAATATTATTTCTTAAATGTTCAAATCTATTGATGTTTCGTTGAGCCACAGGAGGTTCATATTTTACAGATCTCCTGGAATTGTATTCGTTCCTAGGGTACGTGCGACATTCTATAGCTTTATGACCAAATTTTCCACATGAATAACGGTATCCATAAAAAAATATGTTGGTACCTGGATGGAAATTTTCAGTCGAGGAATTGTCTTCCAAGGTTGTTCTTGCGAATCTTTGTCCAATGAAGTCTACATGCATGTCGGATCTCATTAGTTCATTGTATTTTGTTGTAGAAGGTCTTACTTCTTCATCTTTGTAATCGATTCGATTTTGTCATTGTAAGATCGTTGATTGTTGATGAGTTCTTCCAATGCCCTTGAGCTGTTGGCATAGTTTTGGATAGTTTTTCCTTTCTTTACTTCCTCACGCAATGAGACTACTTCGGCTTCTAATTCTTCCCTTTCTTGGTTGGTTTCTTCCAACTTCTTTTGAAGTGACTCTTCAATGCATTTGTGTTCTTCAACTTCAATTTTGAGACCTTGAACTTGTTCTTCAAGAGTTTTGGAACGGATCTTCTCCACCTTGAGATCTTTTATAAGCTTGATTGCTTCCTCATAAAATTCGTCTATGGTCCATCCTTCTTCTTCATTGTTTGATACCTCTTGCTTATTGTGCTTGGGTTTATTGTGCTTGGCCATAAACAATACTCTCTCATTGGCTTCTTCTTCACTATCATTGTCTTCATCGGATGATGAGCTATCTTCTTTAGAGAGAAAGTTCCTTTTGGATCCTTGATTGTTGAATTTCTTAAAGCCTTTCTTTCTTTTTGAGTTGCCATTGCTTTTGTTTGGACATTTTGCTTGCAAAATGCCCAACCTCATTACAAATTTGAAACATATCAATGGAAGTTTACCTTTGAATTGTCCCTTACCAATTTGTAGTTTTCTTGTGAAGTAAGCATATTCTTCATCCGAAGACCTTCTTCATCATCTCCCTTTTCTTCACACTTGCAAGTGCATGTCTTTTCAATTGAAGGTTGTTTATCCTTATTGGTTTTCTTAGATGCAACGAGCTTGAGTTTCTAGATGCGAAGTACCCTCTTCTTCATCAAGTCTCATTTCATATGCTATGAGAACTCCATGTAATTCCTCTTTCTTGAGTTTGTCCGATTTGCACTATATTCTAAGACCGATACCTTTGGGTTGAATCTTCCTAGTAACGTTCTAAGAATCTTCCATATAATAGTCTTCTCGTCAGCTGGCTCTCCCAATCCCTTCCCGAGTATTGGTTATTTCATCAACGTATTGAAAGTATGCGGCAATGTTGCAATCTTCTTTCATTACGAGTTGCTCAAATTTTTGCTCTATAGATTTGAAGCTTTTTCTTCTTTGACATTTGAGTCACACTCGCATATATATTCTCAAGCTTGTCCCATACATTTTTGGCAGTTTTACAACCCAACACCTTATGATAAGCAAAATTCAATAAGTCCCATTGATAATAATATTCTTTTCTTTTGCATCATTTACCAAAATTCTTCTTACCTTGTTCATCTGCGGTTGATGTAAATCCATTTTGAACGGTGTCCCATCCTTCGTAACCTTGCGCCAAGAGATAGACCTCCATTCTTCCTTTCCAAAGTGCATAATTATTTTCATCTGAATAGAGGTACACCATTCTTGGTATGCTCCATGACCTCCTTCCAGCTTTTAAAACTGCTATTGAAGGAACTTGGCTCTGATACCAATTGTTGGAAACACTGAGAGGGGGGGTGAATCAGTATTTCTTTCAATTAGAGAATTAGTTAATCTTCAATTATTACCAATGTTTGTACAATGATAGCAGCAAACAAGAGGAACACAAATGAACAGAGTTTTTAAGGTGGAAACCCACTCCGGGACAAAAACCACCTAATGCTTTTCTAATAATTCTTTTCAACTCCAATTGAAAATAAAGCTCCAACTTCCTAGAATCTAGAAAAGAATTCTTTTCCAGCTCCCACTGGATGGACACTCCAACGCTTGAGATTCTTTAGTAGTCAAGCTGAACGGATGCCCCAACACCCAATGAGCTACAACTCACCCTAGCACCACCCTACCACCCTATAGAAGAATAAAAAATGAAGGGACTCCCGTACTAGGGGAAAAATGGTCCACTTTACAATGATATAGAATGATGTAGAAGAAGAAGATATACTAGACCATAACCCCAACTTTGACACAAACACCTAATGATGATCCTAGACCTCCCAACACTACCTCTTCAACCCTTGGTAGATAGATACTAGTACAATTTGTACAATAATGTATTTACAATGACTAGGTACAATGATACCTTTATAATGATTGTATGCGAGTCTTGCCCACTTGAAGACTTCATATGATGAACTTCTTGCTGCCGTTATGCACCTTGGATGATGCTCTTGTCCATGCTACCCTCTGCTGCACCTTTCTTTGCTTTTTCGTCGTAGAAAGTCCTGGGTCCCTTGCAACCCTTGACAACACATGATCTAGCTTCTTTTTTTGCCTTCTAGGAGCTCGATATTGAATCTCAGTGTATCTCTGTTATTTTCAGATCTTCAATATCTAATTTTTGGTCTGTAGTAGTCCTACGAGTCATCTTTCCAATGCCACAGGGTCTGACCCAATTTGGATTCTTCAAGAGAGAGTTATACCCAATTTCTCACACTTTGCCCTAATTATGGATTGTTTCATCAGAGCACACTTCTATGGCATGTCATGTGTCACTGTTTTATTCATTTTCCTCTAAAATTGATAGAGAGAAAACTAAATACTGTGCAATATTTTCCACTTTTTACGAAATTCAAGTCCGATACTCATAGAGAGAGTTATGACGATTTTCCCAAGGTCACTTCTTTGAGATGAATTTCAAGAGCCTACAAACACCCTTACTTCCACAGATCATATTTCCAAAAATGTTGTGCAAATTGATCTGAAATTTTTACTACAGACTTCTTCAGGGATTTCAGCTTCACCTCATAAAAATTTTAGCTTCTAATCCTTCGTAGAAAAAAAATTTAGAGCGAAAATGCCACGATGACTGTTTCGGATGGCCGAATCCCTTGCCTAAGGAGGAAATGAAGATCACAATATATATGAATGCTTAAGTTGAGAGGGGCTTCAACAAGTGAACGTGGGATGGAGTTTAGAAGCTTAAAAAATATTAATTATGACTTTTCAATAACCCATGCCCCAACCCCATGGGGTTTTAGGCCACTAACTGGGGTACAAACTTCAAACATGAATATCTCTCAAACCGTGAAAAATTACACGGCGTGCCATATATCAACGGAAACATCTCAACAATTAGAAACCATCAAAAGCATTATTGACCCAGAAATATATTAATTTTTAGGTCAAACTTCCCATTCAATATTGGGTTAGCCCCTCGGTGTTGCTTGGGTTGACATCAATGACAACCGCTGATCAACATTTTGTTCATAAATGTTGAACATATTTACATTTGAATTTTGAATATTTCTCTAACATATGGTTTGCGGGGACAATGTAATTATTTTGTTTGTGTATTGGTTTGGGTCTTGTTCATTAATGCAAGTGTAGGAAGGAGGACACAATAGGACAACTCGGACACATACTAGAAGGAAAAATGCAACACCAAAGTACCATTACTTGAAGTAAGCACAAAAATACCTCAACAATCTGTTAGTGTTCAAAGAAGAAGTGTCAAGTCAAGTATCGGGTCATGTCAAAAATCAATATTGTAAAAATCATCATTGTAAAATTATAAAATAGTCATTATTGTGAAAGAGTCAATCTGCCTAGAGTTGGAGATGTATTGTGTATAAATTAATAAATATGTGCATGTATATTAACTGATTCTCCTGCTCTAACAATTTTAAATCCAATGTTAAATACATAATCCTTCTACTTAATTCTTTGCGGAAATTAAATCGCCAATTGCAAACACATGAAGAAAAAATCAAGCACACATAACAAGATGTTTTACGGGAAAGATTAAAGGTAAAAACCCCAACTATCATATATTATGTATATCAATGGATCACGAAACAACATCATACATCTCATACAAAGCTCAAATCATAGAGCTCTCGAGTATAGTATGCAATCGTCTCACACCTGTCTTGCAGAAATTTTCACCTCCATGCACCAATTTCTTGCCTCTCGACTGACCCTGCCTCCACTTTGTGGAATCAGCTGCTAAAGAAGAACCCCTGAATGAATTCAACCTTGCCTTGCCTTGACTCGCACAATAATCATAGGCATCTCCAATGTGTGTGTGGATGCATTGATCTGCTCCACTATAGTCACAACCAGATAGTCCAACTCACCCTTTCACCTATCTCTCCACCGGGTCTCCATTGGATCCGACATGCAAGTAGTTAACTCGTTGTATTTCTTCAATTGCATATGAGACATTGCTTGTGAATTAATTAACTAATTAATTCACTCATCTCTCACTAGTGTATGTTCGAGTTACAACTAGCACAACCTGAGTTTAACTCAATTAACTGAGTGAAACTAAATAACAACTCCCATAACTAATCTTCCAACTCTGTTACAACTCGCCACAATAATTCATAACCAAGTCCTCCATGCATGACTCACCAACCACCCTAGGACTTGTGTAATTCCTTCGACTCACCGATGTGCCAAATATGTTCACCGAAATCAAGTTCTCCAATAGAATAAGTTATTATTTATTGTCTTATTATCATTAAGGGCTAATAATAATCGACATGCATTCTATTTTTAGATATGCAATCTATAAATAGACTTCGCCCATATCTCTAAAAATAGAAACTCATCTAAAGATAGAATTTTCTCAACATCTAGAATCGAGTCTCTGCTAATTTTAAAATATGCTCACCATTCTAAAAATAGACATACACCTAAAAATAGCTTGTGTGGGCCCCACCTAGTTTAGGTGCTTATTTTTCACTAGGATAAAGGATGATGTTTCCGAATGCCACTTTCACTATTTCTTGTTGCAAACTTCAACACTCCCTCTCAACAAGAAAGGATCTGTATTTGCATGCGACATGCAACTCCATGCATTCACCCTTGCAACCTTTGCAAGTGCCTTGCAACTCCATGCATCCAGCTCCTCAAATCTTGCATGCAACACTTCAGACCGAATAGCCTCCAAACAACTCAATCGGTATAATGCATCTCGTCATCAAAGTCTTCGACTTTTTCTTAGCTACTGCACATTTCTTATGTGTTGTTGAACTCGCACTTGCTTGTCAACTCTAATCCGCGCTCCGGTATCCAACATTGTCACTTTGATTTGATCGCATCAATCCAACTGATCATACTATCACTGCTCTCGTGGGCTCCTCATAGCTAGGTTCAATTCATGAGATCCACACCATCTCAATGAATCCTACCCACAAATTTCTTCTTAGGATTATCCATGCATGTCACCACACCTCTCACCTAGTGGTATAGCCGCATGCACTCCCTCTATCCATCCCGCTCGAAATTTCTCTCGCATGAGTGGTTTCTCCCACTCCATGATCCTCATCTTGTGGCCGCTCCACATCCTCAAGTTAACTCTTACCCTGCATGCAAATCCCTGCTCCCTCTCAAGCATCAATTACATGGCTTTATCACACTTCCCACTCGATAGGAAGCTCGGTAGAAATCCCATCTACTTCAAGTCTATAGAGATTCTTAACTCGAATCCACACCTTCTTGGCTTGCCCGTTGCTTTGTGTTGCAAGAAAAACTTTTCCTTCACTAAAGACAACATCATAGCCTCTATCCTCTAACATTGCGATTGAGATTAAATTCTTCTTTAAAAAACGGAACATGCGAGAACATATTTTAAAAGAATGATTTTACTCGACACCCTCTCGAAAGGTAATGGTTCCAATTCCGGTCGCATCTGTATCATCCCTCGTCACCCAACTCAACATGCATCCGGAGATATTTCTCCACCAAGTCGTCGAAAATTTTCTCATCTCTCATCACGTGAAAGGAAGCACCACTATCAAGTATCACCCCGATTCCAATGCACTAGACACCATGCATGCTATCAATGAGAATTCAAGCACAAATTGTGAGGCAAGAGACTCACCAGTGCAACTCCAGCAGCCATCTTGTTCTACTTCTTATGTGGACAATTTGTGGCAATATGTCCAAAATCGTGACAGAGAAAACACTTCACTTTGGACATGTTGTGCTCCTTGCCATCTTCAACGGCCTCATATCTAGAATGGAATTTATTCCCCTTCATCTTATTTTCCTTAGTAGCCAAAGCACGAGTCCTATTCATCTTCATGCTTTGATGAAGAGCCATCCATGGTGTTCACCTTATCTCCTCCCTCGCACTAGATCCGACCAAAGTCGCTCCCAATCCGAGTAGTTTTTCCCGTCCATTCACACGGTGTTCATAACTATGCCAACTCTTTAGAAGTCCAAGGAGAACCAATCTCACCAAATCATCATCCACAACACTTACTCCTACACACCCAAGCTCATCCCCGGATTGGACAAGCTTTGTCAAGTATACCGTAATAGTGTCGTTCTTCTCCATTTTGATTTTTTCTCGAGTTTATCTTTTAGCGCCAACTTCCTATGGTCATTGCTTGCTTTGGAAAAGATTTGTCAAAGCCTTCCACGAATCATATGGAGTGGCTTTCCCATGAAGTATTGACACAATATGGTCTTTCACACCTTACAACGTGAATCCTCCTCGCCCTTGCTACTTTCTTTTTGCCATGTGTCAAGTACTGCAGACATCCGTCAACGTGGGCTTAGGAACATCTTTCTCGATGAATTTCATCAAGACATTATATTCAAGCACCACCTCCATCCCTGTCCTTTCAGGGATATGTAGTTTGAGCTGCCCTCGAGTGCATACTCCAACCGCAACCCATTGAAATCCATTTCAATGTATACTCAATTATCGCACCAATAAATTCTTTGCAAAGCAATTTCGAATTGTTTCCACCAACAAAACCCAATACTCGCTTCACTATTGCAATCTTCTTTTGCTCGATTCCATGTATAAATTAATACATATGTGCATGTATATTACCGGATTCTCCCCGATCTAACAATTTTATATCCACTGTTAAATATAGAATCCTTCTACTTAATTATTTGCGGAAATTAAATCGCCAATTGCAAACACATGAAGAAAGAAACCAATCACACGTAACAAGATGTTTTTACGGGAAATCCTAAAGCTAAAAACCCCAACTATCATATATTATGTATATCAATGGATCATGAAACAATCTCATACATCTCATATAAAGCTCGGTTCATAGAGCTCTCAGATCTGTATACAATCGTCTCATATTGTGTTGCAGAAATTTGCACCTCCATGCACCAATTTCTTGCCTCCCTGACGTGACTGACTCAATTGCACAATCCATGTCGAAGAAGAACCCTAAATGAATTTGACCTTGCCTTGCCTTGAATGCATAATACTCATAGGCATCTCAAATGTGTGTGTGGATGCATTGAATGCTCCACTATAGTCACAATAGATAGTCCATATCACCCTCTCACCTATCTCTCCACTGGGTCTCCATTGGATCCGACATGCAAGTAGTTAACTATTGTATTTCTTCAATTGCATATGAGACACTACTTGTGAATTAATTAACTAATTAATTCACTCATCTCTCACTAGTGTATGTTCGATTACAACTAGCACAACCGAGTTTAACTCATCGAGACTGAGTCAAACTAAATAACAACTCCTATAACTACTCTTCCAACTCTCGTTACAACTCTGCCACAATCGGGTTATAACCAATTCCTCCATGCATGACTCACCAACCACCCTAGGAATCGCGTAATTCCTTCAATTCACCGATGTGCCAAATGCATTCATCGAAATCAAGTGCTCCAAGAGAATAAGTTATTATTTATTGTCGATTATCATTAAGGGCTAATAATAATCGACATGCATTTTATTTTTAGATATGCGATCTATAAATAGACTTCGCCCATATATCTAAAAATAGAAACTCATCTAAAGATATAATTTTCTATACTATCTAGAATCATCCTCCTGCTAATTTTAGAATATGATCACCGTTCTAAAAATAGACATACACCTAAAAATAGCCTCGTGTGGGCCCCACCTAGTTTAGGTGCTTATTTTTCACTAGGATCAAGGATGATGTTTTCGGATGCCACTTTCACTATTTTTTTGTTGCAAACTTAAACAGCTTGGGAGGTATAAGTTTCATTGTTGGATAATGTTATGGTTAGGTTGCATGTCATAGTGTGATTGGGTGATTTCTTTAGTTCAAGAAAATCATTGTGAATCACATTATATCGTGGATTATTTTCCTTTGTACTCGGAGTCCACACTCTTGTCTTATTTTTTGATCATTATAGGGTGGCGGGGAGGTGCTAGGTTGGCACATGAAGTCACCTACGAGTTGGAGCTTGCAAACACTTTCGGGATGGTAGGTCAGTTTAGGATGTTGGGGTATCCATTCAGTTGACTATTGAAGAAACCAATACATTGGTGTGTCCTTCCGATTGGGAGTTGGAGAAGAATTATTTTCTAGAATTATAGGAAGTTGTACCTTTTCATTGCTATTTGGGAGATGAAGATTAAAGAATTGATTAGAAAAGCATTTGGTGGTTTTTTACCCGGAGGGGGGTTTTCCACCTAAAGTTTGTGTGCCTATTGTGTTCTATTATTTATTGTTGTTACTAGATAAACATCAAGAATAATTGAAGATTAAATTATGCTCTAAAAATATTTAAAAGTTATAATTGATAAGAAATAGTGATTCAACCCCCCCCTTCTTAGTATTTCCAACATACGGGAGAGCAGGGGCCATGGTGATTATGATTTTGTATTGACCACTCAAAGGGGCGAATGAGAGGGAGGATGTATACATTATCTAGGAAAGTAGTCTAGATACAAGATGTATCCATTTTAACCTTACATTCTTTGCACTTGTTGATGAGGACTTATAGTGCATAATTCGATAAGAAGTTCATGGAGAAAAAGACATAACTATGCATAATCATGAACAAATTTTACATTACAAAAGTATTGCAACATTACAAAACACTAACAAGAGATAAATCACACAAATAAAAAGGAAAGATGTCATTCCCTAAAATTGTTCACATCATAGGCACACTTGTTGATGAGGACTTATAGTGCATAATTTGATAAGAAGTTCATGGAGAAAAATACATAGCTATGCATAATCATGAATAAATTTTACATTACAAAAGTATTGCAACATTACAAAACACTAACAAGAGATACATGACACAAATAAAAGGAAATATGTCATTCCCTGAAATTGTTCACATCATAGGCATTTTTTTCCTCATCATTGTAATCTCAATTTAGTGATTTTCTTGGATCTACTTATTTTCCATGTCATTCATTAGAATAGTGAATTCTAACAAAATAAATTCACTATGATATTGAGTTCATTAATATCAATGTATTCATTAACTCCAAAACACTTTCACCATGCAAACTATCGATATTCATAGAAAGTAATAGATCTAAAAATTTACCTTGCTTTTATAAAACCACATGCCAACAACCCCTTTCTATTGATCTACTCCACCCAATCAATGGAATTTCCTTGTCATTTTCTTGAGTATCTTGTTGTAGCCGCTACAACACCACCCAAAATTTTGGGTATATTCGAAATTTCGGGTCCCTCTTTGCTCGCTTAGTCGTTAAAGTCTTTCACCCGACCCTGCAAGCGGCAAAATCCTAGCGGCCTATCTCAAACCCCTCATGAGCTTTCTCACCATCATGATTAGATGTTGTTGCTACAATCACACCATATGTGGGAGGGATCATCCAGCGTACGCTCGAACACTCTTACCACGGTCGCGCCACGTGTAATGAGATTGTCATGCATACATTTGAGTGGAAACCTTTTTGTGTATTGACGATTAAAGGCCCTCTCGCCGTGGGTCACTAAGCATGTTGTTGAATACTTCTCTTAAGCTCGTAAGTCTTATCTCGTTTATCTAGAGACACCATTCTCAAAAACAAGTAATGGTGATGTGATAATGTTCCATACGATGTCGATCCCACGGGCGATATACTCATAAATGTCATCACCACACCGATGAGAAGGATAAGGGAAGCATGAGTTGAAACAGGGAGAAGTGGAGGACATCTCGTCGCATGTACGTAGGAAATAAGACCGCGCCCGATCAAGGGAAATTGCGATCACAATGGGACTTGGGAACACATTGCGAGCTATAAGTTTGTTGGTATACTTGAAAGATCAACGGAAATGCCGGTGGCTCTTTTGGTGTTGTGTCCATTAAATTCGCGACCTTGACTCAAGTACTTGGCTCCATTGGTCCCACTTCGAAAGAAAATTTATGTACTCGTATTGCATCAAGAGTGGCCCATCTTCAAACAAATGGTCGGGCACTCAACATCAATCCTCATAAAATATCATGGTAAAGCGCGTGAAAGACATGTAGCCATGCTTATCTTTTCAAAGGTGTGGAGCTAGAGCCATTTGAAGAAGGTAAATATTTTCAACTCGAGCAAATTCGGGAAGGGAAGCAACGTCTGTTAGACCTCGAGCTACATGGTGGATGCAAATATGAGGACCAAGGTTATGGTTTTGATATTATTAAACCAAGGCAAACATAAATCATATGGTGTCAAAATCATAGGAGATCGTGGAGTAGGACTATGTCAAAACTTTATAAGTGGGGGCACATCCATATATCCAAGACAAGGCGCCAACATATGGTTTTAAAGTCATATAAGAACACGGATCGAGAACTATATCAAATACATTAATCAAGCTCAAATATTTCTATGGTGGATGTTTTGACCTATGATAAAACATGTTGAGAAAATATCACAACCAACCCATAGTAACATGTTGTAATGACTATGGTGCGTTACAACCGGGGCGCGAAAGGGATAAAGCAATACGTGTCAAACCACGTGAGATGAGGCAACGAAACTACATGGCCACGTGGCATGGAGCCCAACGTTCGTTGGCAGGTTTTCCAACTCGGTAAATATTTGGAGCAAGATATATAATAAGTGGTCAAAGTCTGCGTTTAAACGTGGATCCGGATCTTATAACAGATTTACGATGAAAATGTTGTAATAACTATTGTGCGGGTATAAGAAAAAAGGAATGCCGAACTATATGAAGACACCAGCGCAATTTTAAACCTATGGATAAATGCTTGGAGAAGGTATATATGTAGTAGTCAAAGGCTTTGTTTAAACGAGGAGCAAAATATTTTAATAAACCTGCTGACAGCAACGTAATAACCATGGTGCGTTGATAGTCAAATCGCATGGATGAGTTTTCAATGTGTCCGCATGGCAACCGTCGTAAAAGGACCGCGCAAGGATAACATGGAGAAAGGGAATTCGAATATTATGCGTTACAACGAAGTCATGCACCCAAAAAGCCAGTGTTATAAAATCATGTTGCGTTTGACACTGAAAGAGCTATTTTCGAGAGGAATGGATAAAATCTGATTTCTGCAGCCCCAACGAAGATATTTCGGGAGAGAATCACTCTTTAAATCTGTTGCCTTGGTCACATTTAGAAAGAAGTTATCGCTACATATTCATCGGGAGCTGATTTTCGATATTGCCACTACTAACCACGTCGAGTTGTCTTCACGAGCTCGGTTTCGATGATTCCTAAGGTGCTTGTTGTTACTATGTCCAAAAGCATCGAAAAACCGGATCTCGCATTCCACGTAGATTGATTCGAGAGCTGCATGCGGTGCGTTCAATTGCGAGCCCGTGAGAACAATGACCGAAAGCAAAGGCTTTCAATACTAGACATCCTATACAACTAGCTTTCCTAACATTTGAGGTCGAATGGCGGAAAACTATGTATAGAGGAATGTTTTATGGAGGACTTGGAGGAATAGTTGCATTTTACGATGTGTTATGGACCTGGAAGAGTAGTTGCATTGTACAATGTTTGTTGTAGTCCTGGAGGAAGAGCTGCACTATACGATGTGTTGTTGGGCTGGAAGAGGTAGCCCACCATCGAGGCTTGGAAGAACCCATTTGATATTTAGTGTTAGATCTAGAACGACATCGTCATTGGGGTCTTTGGGAAGTAGAGACGGCTTCCTACCTCATCATCGATCTAGAATCGGAAGCAAGGGTCGCTATCGATTTGTCGCTTGGTCTCTTTAGCGAGATGGGAGCATCATAAAAAATGGAAGTAATCGTTCGAGTGGAGGTTGGTCTATAGGGTTATCAATGGATGTTATATAATAGCTAGCCCGGGGGATGGGATCTTAATATGGTGGCTGCTGGAGCCGCGCAAAGAAAAGCTTTTAGGAAATAAAGATTAGTAGAGTTGGGCTAGCTATGATTTAATGGCTCTAGCTCGACCAGACCCCTCATTGTATAAGACTATTATAAGCCTTGCCTAGATCTCCGTGTACGACCGGTTCTCCTCGGTCAAGATACCTAAGATTATCCAATTGAAGATGACAAAGTCTTGCTCCTCTAATGGATGGGAAAATCGATGAGTATGAAGACCTACGGTGAACACCGAGAACATGAATGAAGAAGCTCATGCCTATCAAGTAATTTAATCCAAGACTTGAAGAGAACCTTGCGCATGGGGAGAATGATAATCCCGACAAAGAAAAGGCACGAGAGAAAGCTTACCCTAGCCATTCTCTCTCGACGATTCGATAGTTGACCACACAGGGGGTCTAAGTTATTATTTTCATTCTTACAATTGATTAAAATGCCCTTAGCATTATTATTATTCCATCATGAAGACATATGACTTGTGTTATTTTATTGCAGGGGAAGAACCTCTCTATTTGCACATAAGAGCCAAGGTTTTCCCCGAGCAAACAAGGGGACATTTTCAAAACAAGTAGATGCTGGCGAAACTCCAAAGAACTCACCGATCTACCCAAGGTCGCAGGGTCGCATATACGCCCAGGTCGCGAGGTCGCGGATGGTGCAGGGTCACAAATCCCGGGAGGTCGCGAGTCGCATGTCCGCCGAGGTCGCGAGGTCGCAAATCCCAAGAGGTCGCGGGTCGCATGTACGCCAAGGTCGCAAGGTTGCAAATCCTAGTAGGTTGCAAGGTCGCATTTACGATTTTTCCCGAAATTTGCGACCTCGCGACCCCGACGACCTAGTCGCAAGGTCGCAAGGTCGCATTTTCATCTTTTTTTCACAATCCGCGACCCAGCGACCACCCGCGACCCGGTCGCAAGGTCGCAGGTCGCACCTTGACCATTTTCTTACAACTTGCGACCCCGCGACCCGGTCGGAGTCGCGAGTCACAACAATGACTCGAGTCGCGAGTCGCGAAAAGAAGCGGGTCGCAAGGCGACCCAACGGTCAAGAAGATGAAAAGTCAAGGAAGCCCAAAGGGTAGGTTTTGTATTATAAATACTCCTTTGGGAGCTTGTAAAAGAGATCTTTGGTTTGGGACTCGAGTCGAGTACATTGTATTACTAGTAGATTATACATTTAATGATGAAAACAAGCATTTTGTAAAATCCCTTTGTGGATCCGGTGTTGTTTTATGTATGAGCACTCTTGAGTATTATATTTTTTAGTTTCGAACATCTTTAGATTAAGGGAACTACATCTTTAATTCGGATCACATTGCATGACAATTTGCTGAGTATGTTAATGGTGGTTGAGTTCATTTCACTTTCTTAGCGAATGTTGATGACTTTGTTTATCCGCATTTGTGTTATCATTTAAACTTTTAGGAAGTGAAGGGTGTTCTTGCCGTGAGGAATTGTTTCCTTTGCGGTCGAACGAGTTTACAAGCATGACCCTAATGAAGTGTTGCTAACGACACTTCCTTCGGCCTTCACGCTTTATTATTTCCTCTTGCTACTCATTGTGCTGCATGTACATTTAATGCATCAATCATATGTCTTGTATCGGTTGATTAGGTGTGTACCCACTATTTTATAGAGTTTAAGCGAGACCCAAAGCAAAGGAGAAATCGGTGGTAGTCGGACCCACACCCGGACGGGATCCCTATTCCAAACGGTTCAAGGTCTAATTGGGACCTTTTTACGGGGAGATCCACTGCTTGTTGGCCGGATAGATTTTCTCGTCAACAAATACATATAGCGCAATGTGAGTCAATGCACAAATGATGATCTATGATCCTCATTTTCCATGCATGAGTAGGTCGAATCTAAACATGAGCTTCACTATTAAGATATGGTGCGGTCTCTCGCTGAAAAATAAGTGCCACATTAAGCCCATTGTTTCCATCATAGACACTAAAGAAATGAAACCACCCATAATCAATGACAACGCCCCCATTACTTGGCTACGGGAGGTTTTGTTTCTCTAAAATATGGTTAGGGCCACACTATGCTTGTGCATTTTAACTCATGTTCACAACATTGGATGGAAAATATTCATTTTTCACTCTAATTCAAAGTCTTATCCTCTCCTCTTCATCAACAAATTAATCTCACATTTGACTTATTGCCCCGGGCCGGAGAAACCACCGAGGGTTGCAACACTTGTTTTTTCCTCGAAACCACTCTTAGTATGCAAATGTGCAATATGTTCTCGGATCATTCATTTCTATATGAGGCAATGAAAGTGTTAAGGTCGGTGAATCTACCCACACATAACTCGTGGAAGTGAAAAATAGCTTCATGAACAATGACAACCCATGGAAGGCATAAAGGGAGAATATCATCCATGTTTACTTGTAGTCGCAGTTATTCACAATGTACACAAACTAGGCGATGATGAATATTCCCCAAGAGATCCTTAGCACTAATGTGGAAAAATATGGTAAGAAAATTCCCATCCCTAGCTTTTAAATGACCACCTATTGGAGCATTCAGGTGCGGCTCAATAAAAAACAAGCAACAACGAGATCAAACACATCACAAAAGAGACACAGGGGTTTAACGTGGTTCACCCAACCAATCGGGCTACGTCCACACAACATAGGCATCGGCAATTCTTTATTAATCAAACAGGAGATTACAAACTCTCACACACACTCAAAACAATCAGTATGGATACCCTGTTATATAGCAAAGAGAATCTAAATCGCCTCATAAATCCTCTCACATCAAATTTAGGATGCATTAACTCCCCTCCCAACAACCTGGAGCTAATCTAGCAACAAATTCCTATTGTTGTCACACACCGAGATTTTTGCCTATTTTATTTAAAACAGAAAAATCTCAACAATCTCCACCTTGACAACAATTAGCTCCGATGCCCCGTTTCTTTATTATTTATTTTTTTCGCAAGCCAAGAGAAGCCAAACACCAACGCAGCCTTCTCTAACAAAAGCTGGTTTCGTGAACATGTCTCACTGCAGTTTTCCTTTGTATGCACCTTTTCAAGAGACTCCCCTTTCGGTAATAACTCGTCTTACAAAATGGTACTTAATTGGAATATGCTTTGATTTACTATGATAGGCCGGATTCTTAGCCAAATGTATTGCACTTTGACTATCACAAAGTAACCTCGATGTTGTCCTCGTAACCTACCAAACTCACCAAGCAAACCTTTCAACCAAACCGCCTCTTTGCAAGCATGCGAAGCAACAATGTATTACTCGCTTCGGTAGTGGATAAAGCAACAATGTTCTCGTAGCTTTGACATCCAGCCGATAGCTCCACCCGCAAGAGTAAAGACGTACCCCGAAGTTGACCTTCTCTTATCGAAATCACTCCCGCAAAATCGGAATCAACATATCCGCAAACAAATTCACTACTCTTATTGTAAGTGATACAATAACTACTTGTGCCTCTCAAATACTGAAGCACCCATTTCACCGTGCGACCAGTGTTCTTTACCCGGATTTTCCATATACTTGCTCGACAACCCCAACCGCATGTGAAATATCCGGTCGAGTAAAAACCATCGCATACATCAAACATCCTACTACATTGGCATATGGAATTCGAGACATATAATCCTTTTTCTTCATCCGTATTAGGACATAAATTGGAAGAAAGCTTAAAATGGGAAGCTAAAGGGATCGACACTGAGCTTCACATTGTTCATACCAAACCTCAAAAGTATTTTCTCAATATACTTCGTTGTGATAGCCACAGACTTACCATTGCTCCCTCGTCTCGAAAATATCCATGCCCAAAATCTGTCTTTGCTTGCTCCTAGATCTTTCATATCAAATGTCCTTGCCATCCGAGTCTTCAACCTTTGTTGATTTCTTCAATGCTTTTTCTTGCTAAAAACATATCGTCAACATACAACACTAAGATAATGAACATGCCATTACTTAACCGCTTAAAGTAAACACAATGATCATATTCACTTCTTATATATTTTTGACTCAACATGAAAGAATCAAATTTCTTGTACCATCATCGAAGCGATCGCTTTCGGACCATACAATGACTTCTTGAGCCTCGCAGACAAATTTCTTATTGCGATGTCGAACAAACCCTTCCGGTTGTTCCATATAAATTTCCTCATCTAAATCTCCATGTAGAAATGCGCCTTAACATCTAATTGCTGCAACTCTAAATCAAGCAAAGCCACTAATGCTAACACAATTCTAATTGAAACAATTTTAACCACTGGTGAAAAAAATCTCATGAAAGTCAATACCGGCTTTCCGAGAAAACCCTTTCGCAACCGACGCGCTTTTTACCCGTCTTCCGTATCATTCACACCCCGCTTTTGACTTGAAAACCCATTTACACCCCACGCGTTTTCTGTCTTTCGGAAGCTCAAATCCGGATCCCATGTGCCGTTCTTACTTAAGGCCATCATTTCGTCCTTCATGGTCTGTTTCCACTTGTCACTTTTCGAACCTTCTATTGCTTCCCGATAGCACGCAGGTTCATCGTCATTAGCGATAAATGCAACCGAAGTAACATAATCATCATACCTTCTCGGTGGCCGTTTGATTCTTGTTGACCTCCTTAAGGATGTTACTTGGCGCTTCCTCGATTGGTCGACTACCATCCGTAGGACCTTCTTGCCGATCGATATCCGAGACTCCCGTTCATGATCTAAACCTAAACCCTGTTCATGTTCTCGATTCAAAACCCGTTCATGACTAGTATCCGAACTATGGTCATCATGACTATCATTAGAAATGCTATCAAACCGAATGTGCTTGAAAAGTCGTGATGACATCATCCCTGTTTCAATCTACTATCTACATCTAACTCGTACAAGAGAGGATTCATTAAACTTTACATCTCTCGTTGATGATGATTTTGCGGGTAGTAGGATCCCACAATCTATATCCCTTTGTTCTAACACCATACCCAACAAAGATATACCTTTTAGACTTTGGATCTAACTTAGTTCGTTGATGTTTAGGCACTAGAGCATATGCATCACAACCAAACACTCTGAGTTTAGAATAATCACAAGGGCGACTTTTCCATACCTCTTGAGGAATCTTACAACCTATCGCCGTCGATGGTGACCGATTTATCACATAACAAGTTGTAGCCACCGCTTCGTCCACAACTCCTTACGCAAACCCAGGCGTTACTCGAGCATACTCCTTGCTCTCTCCAAAAGAGTCTTGTTCATGCGTTCAAAGCAACTCCATTTTGCTTGAGGAGTATAAACAAGTGGTCTTATGTCTCTCGATCCCTCGCATCCTTGCAATAGTTTTCAAACTCCTTGGAAGTAAACTCACCACCATTGTCGGTTCTTAAACATTTTATAGTTCTACCAGTGATGTTTTCTACCAATGCTCTAAACCGCTTTGAAAACCTGTAAAACATCGGACTTCTTTTTTCATCATGTAGACCCACACTTTCCTAGAAAAGTCATCAATAAACGATACAAAATATGACGAGCCACCATATGAAGTTGTAGGGGCTGGTCCCCAAACATCCGAATGGATATAATCAAGTATGCCTTTACTAGTATGTTTGCCTGTTTTAAACTTTTGTTTACTTTTTTTTCCAAACGAGACAATGTTTGCGTGAAAATCTAACTTTCCGGACTTCGTATTTGGAAGTAACTTGCGATCGACCAAAATTTTCAACCCTCTTTCACTCATATGCCCCAATCTTTGATGCCATAAGTGAATGGAACTACTGTCATGTTCGATCACGGTAGACACAAAAATCGACCCCTGTACCTCCTTCTAAGCGAAATAGATTTCCTACTTTCTTAGCTTTCATAACTAGTAAAATGCCTTTGTAAATTTTCATTACTCCACCTTGAATTACGGTTTTATATCCATTCGAATCAAGTGCTCCTAATGAAATCAAATTTTTTCTTAAATCGTGTACATGCCTCACATCGGTTAATATTCTAGTTGTCCCATCAAACATTTGTAGTTGTATGCTCCCAATCCCCACAATATTACATGTTACATCATTACCCACGTACACAACTCCATCATTAATTGATTTATATGTCTTAAACCATTCTTTATGGATACACATGTGGTTTGATGCACCGGAATCTAACAACCAATGTTGATCATGTTTTGACATATTAACGAGACAACACTTCGTCGCTCATACTCGAACCGGATGCTGAACTCGTATCCGTCTTGTTTGCTTCCTTCTTCTCTCGTCGATGAAGCTTCTTTAGAAGATTGTTGTCGCTTCCAGCAATCCTTCTTCAAGTGTCCAAAGCTTTTCCCACAATGCCGACACTTCACCTTTGTCTTCTTTCCTTTAGACTTTGAACGAGAGTTGCTATGCTTACCGAGTGTCTTTCTCAGAACGACCTCTAGCCATCATTGCCTACGATGTAGAGGTGTCGCATTCGACCTCTTCCTTGTCTCCTCGGACAACAAAGCTCCAACGACATCATCAAATTCAAGGATTTCTACAGTGACTAAAGCTTATGGAAGTAACAAAGTGATCCCACGATTCGGGCAATGAACATAATAGAGTTATTGCCTTATCCTCTCGAATCAAATTTTACATCTAGACTTTGTAATTGTACCAATAGAGTATTGAAAACATTCGGATGGTCGATGAATCGAGGTACCTTCCTTCATCCGCAAACCATAAAGTCTGTCGCTTCAGAGAATCCGATTTGTCAAGGATTTCGTCATGTAGAGCTTCTGAAGCTTCGACCACAAGCTCGCGGCGGTCTTCTCCCGACACAATGTTGAACGAACGTCATCCGCGGACATAACCGAATTGCGCTCGAGCTCGTCATCCAACTCATCCCATTCATCCTCCGTCAAGGAAGAAGGCTTTTTGCTTTTCCCCAACAGCCGCTTTCGCCACGCCTTGTTGAATCGAGCGGATCGTGCATCTTAACCTTCCGGATCTCGAAATTATTCTTGCCATTGAACTTCTCAATTTCAAAACGGGCACTTTGAGTTTTCGCCATCTTGTATCAACAAAAAACACAAACAATCTCCAAATCCAACTTTTAAATAAACGAAGTTTGTGTTTTAAAAAATGCCTTTGCCTTTAAAACAAACTACCCTTCACCTTATGGAAAAGGCCTTTCTCCAAATGGCATATTACAATTTAAATAAACCCCATTTAAATCGATTATTTAAAAAAATATCGATTTTAAATACAATACAAATCGATTTATTCTAATTGGGCCTCCTTCTAATATAATCGATTTCATACCATATGGAAATGGTATTGGCATTTAAAAAATTAAATCGATTTCAATCCAAATCGATTTCAAACGAAAATTGCATTAAACAAACTTTAAATGCAAATCGTTTTATTTTTAAAAAGAACACGTTTCAATGCCGCAACCAGCCACTCAAACCTACAACGAGTAATGGACTATCCACCTAAAACCGTGTAGAGTTCCAAACCTGGTTACATTCCTTCGACTTTCAATACACGATCCACGCGTGGGAGTCAATTTATCAATGCCATCACATGATTCGCAGAGAAGAAGGATCCACGTTGTAATACTTACAGCAATGCACGCACATTCAATCGATGACACTAATCGACACCCTCATGGCGTCATGCTCCGATGGGAGAGATTGTGAGAAATTGTAATGAGGTTTGCAATGATTTCAACCAATAAAATGCGTCTGGTTGTTTAATCAAACACTCACTCCATCGCAGCTTGTATAATTCACACAAAGACGCGAGTAATTATCCACGCAGCTTGTATAGCTCCAGAGTAATGTTCAACGCAGCAATTGCAAACCTCCAAAGCAATCAATCGGAAAACATCACCCAGCGCTCCAATACACCCCACGCGACTCAACACGCCTTTGCGCTCCACCTCCAGACACGCGCTCCACCGTGCCACGCCTCCAAGCGCTCCGATACCAATTGTTGGAGCATTCAAGGTGCAGCTCAATAAAAAACAAGCAACTGAGCGAGATCAAACACATCACAAAAGAGACACAGTGGTTTAACGTGGTTCACCCAACCAATCCCGGGCTACGTCCACACAACATAGGCATCGGAAATTCTTTATTAATCAAACAGGGAGATTACAAACTCTCACACACACTCAAAACAATCCGTATGGATACTGTTATATAGCAAAGAGAATCTAACGCCTCCATAGATCCTCTCACATCAAATTTAGGATGCATTAACTCCTCCCAACAACCTCGGAGCTAATCTAGCAACAAATTCCTATTGTTGTCACACACTCGAGATTTTTGCCTATTTTATTTAAAACAGAAAAATCTCAACACCACCTGGCTCGGTAATAGGTGGAAAAAATATGGTAAGAATGTCGTATACATGTTTGTGCTACAATGCTATGACACAATCGGATATTAGAATTGTTACACACAAAACAAATGTGGTGAGAACTAAATAATAGTATAACTAGCAATTGCCCCCAAAAGGTGCAAAGGGACCTCGATAGAATTTTTTAAATTGGAAAAGTTGAACTTTGGTTTGAAATAATAATTGTTGTATTAAATTTAGGTTGTTTAGTCTATTTGTGTTAAGTTGGTAATACACAATTAAAATAATAATTAAATTATTGAGATGATGAAGTTTGACCGAGATATAATTTACCACTTATTTTACCAATGAAATATTAGAACTATTGTGAAGAAGTACTAATTTTCTAGAATGGGCAATTTTTTACTAAGAGGAAACAAAATGAGGTACAAATTACTTTTGCCTCATTTTAGGCATTTTATGTCGTTTGATGAATGACATTCAATACTCTTTTTTTTCTAATCTCTAATATGATGGAATTTAAAATATATGTTGTATTCTTATTTCGAGTTGTATTCCCTATTGTTAATGATTACCTCATTTAGAAAATTATATATATTTGTTGTAAATCAAACAATGTATTATTAATCAAAACAATGTATGTAGGAATGATGATTGGATGTGGCCTTTTCACTATGTTGGTTGGCGACGTCGAGCCCCGGATCCGTATTCAATTTCACAACCAATTTTCTTGCAGTTGGATTCTTCTCTCATTGCTTAAAGGAATAGTCAAAGGATGGTCTGATATTTTATTACCATAAGAAATGTAAAGTGAAATGATGACAAATTAGAAGAATCCTACTATTGTTTTATATTGATTTCTTCAACAATAGGTTTTGGATGGCACTATTTTCTTAAAGATATTTATGCTTAATATACCACTCAAGGAGATCACTCACATGTAACTAGGAATTGGATAATATGGCCCTAGAGTATATTTCATCCTCCTCTTCATGAAAGACTAACCAAGTAATTCCATTGATATTGTTTTATTAATAAGATGTAAACTACAATATTATAGGGCCATAAACTATAATAATAATATTTTTTAAGAATAATAATGATGATATGATATGATAATTAATGTCCACTAAGACCAATATAGTTTATACTTTAAGAAAGAAACTAAGTAAAGGATTAATTGAGACTTTTCAACATCATCTTTACAATATAAATATTAATGTATTTCATATTAAATTAAATGTTAATAATTTCATTTTACTTTAAAATAACTTAAATTTTAAATATATTAAAATAAATTGTTTAAATTTATAAATCTAATGAAAATTTCAGATTTTTTTAAGGTATAAAATAACTTTTAAAAAAATTTTTACACTTACACTTTATACAATACATATTAAATAAACAAATATATAAGAACACTATAGTTATCACATACGCATTTCGACTTCTATTTAATGCGGAAATTTGAGGTTGTTAAATCCCAATATGGAAATACCCTTTGTCATACCATTTCATTTACACTTGAGTTTTTAAATAAAATAGAAAATGTTTTAATTAATGTTTTGGATGTGTGACAAATTACCATTGAGGAATTCAAATGTATATCAAATCTGTTAAATATGTGCTCAACTGGGAAGAAAATATTCAACATCAAATTCCCTTCCAGAACCCATCAAAACACTGATAATTTTATGATGATACTTATAGAAGCAATATAAAACGACACATTACATACTTTTATTTTTGTATTCTTCAATTGTTCGAGCTTTTGAAGGAAATCATGAATGCGACTTCACTTATAATATCATGGGCCTTCGCAACTTTGGATCTCACCTTCTCCCGACATTTCCATTCATAATAATGTTGTAGATATGACTTCTCACAAAAAAGAGCCATCGTCCCCCCTTTCTATTTTGATCTCCGCTTCCAATTCATGACTATTTTCCAGGGAAATTTAAGATTTGGGAGAAGAATGAGAGGTGTTCGAAGCTCGGTGACTAAGTAATAATTGCGACTTTTACGGTTCTTGTAGCTGAGTATCAACGTTATCCCTAGCCCTCTTATTTACTCTTGAATTTCCTCCACATACAACATGGGAATCTTTTGTTTCCATTGGACTTTTCAATCACATGTTTTTGGGACTGTCCTTTCTCTTAGAATGAAAATAATCAGATCGCTCTAGTTTCCAAGAGATGAAGCATTTATCTTTTGTCACTCCACTGATAGTAAGCCCTTCATCTTTATTAAATATTAAACATGGTTATATGTGCTCTGGTTATTGAATATCAAACATGGTTATATGTGCAAATATCTACCTTCTATTGAAACAGGGAACAATCATATCTACTTTCTCTTGTAAAATTCCCCTCCATCATAGCTCTTCTTTTCTCTCCTCATAATCACCTAGGAAAAACAAAACACGGTATTGTTTCAAACTTGACTCTCTAAAGAAGTTGTTATTCTCTCTTGTCATCACTTGCTCGAACCCAATGCCTATGTACAATGTTCTTGGATACCCGAAATCGAACCTCGATCATACAGAGTTCCAATCTTCAAGTAAATCGAGCATGTGATTATGAGATGTTCCCTGCAACTTCTATCAATATAGATCCCTAATTTCCTATTTCAACTACAGAAGGTGCCTCCACAAACCTAACCGAAGCCTCACTTACCGATACATCTATTACACTTCCATGGGGTGTAACTTGCCCACAAAATCTAAGTTCCAAAAGCCATATTGCACCATACATAAAATAGATGAACTAAGTATAAGCAATGGAGCTCCTCAATCCTTAGAGACTTGAAGCATTAGTAGTCATTACAAGTCTCGGAGCCAAATGCCTAATGTATCTGAAGCCGCAAAGCTGGAACCTCAAGCACCTAGGGAGTTCCTCAACATCAAAGGATTTGGATGCGATGTGTTTTTTTTAATTACAAAATGCTAATCGATAAATTTTATTACTAAACAATCATGTAAATTCCTTAGGGCATAACATTCGCAATCCGATGTTGTGGGCCCGACCTCTTAACTTCCTTTTTTATCTCTCTATATAACAACTCACATGGAGATAGGAAGAAACTTTTCCTTGATGCAATGGATTTTCAAGCACTTCACAGGGATTAAACATATTCCGAATGCAATGGATTTCCAAGCACTCCTGCTGAGCCCAATCATATTCTAGAATTTAGCCCAGTATGCCGATTTACATATCAACTATTTGAGTTATGCTACTTTTACTTAACAAGGCCAGTAGTTTTGTTCTCTAATCATACTCGTTGAAACTAAAGTATGTGATATTCCTTATGGCCAAGGATAATGCTAAAAACTGATCCTAAAGGACATAATACGATTAGATAACATATCAAACAAGAGCAGATGGTTTACTTATTAATTAATTATTTGAGTATTTGCTTTCCAGTTTTGAAATAACACTGAATGTTTTACTTCAGCTTTTGCTTTGAGATATGGAAGTGATCTATTTCAAGGTTCTCCATCGAAACATTGTATATTTCTTTGCAACAACAAATTTTATTCATTTTATATATCTTTTAAAAAGGAAATAGATAGAAAACCATCAGGAATAACACTAACATATTCATAAAATTTAACATCGTTAATATTTAAAAGTTACTCTGGGTTGTATTACTTAATTATTTTACACATCATGAAGAAGCCTCATGAAAATCACGAAAAAAAATAACACATTATTTTATTTTCCACGACATCAAGAGAATCTCAAAAAAACTATCATACATTACTTTCTCTAACCATATAAATCCATTTGGCCAATTTATTAGATTAAAGGTTATGGCTTAGTATTAAATAAAATTACTTTTATTTAAAAAAACACACACATATTTTTATATAGTTTACTTCATGGATAAGAATATTAACATCATGGAAGGATTATAAACCAAACCATATTTAGATTTGCAATTCATTATATATTGGGATTTCTGTGACAAGAGTCCGACATAAATATGTTTCAATCAAAAGTACAAAAATATTGTCATTGTAAGGATAATGTCAAGGTTGAAAACTTTTTGTTGTTATCACTTTCAAAAACTAAAATGTAGAAGAACTTTTCTCATTTGATGTAGAGGTGTCATTTCTTGTTGCATTTGTATTGATAAGCAACTTGGATATGCTTCATCTCAATCTCTTAGAAGCAATTGCATTTGCCTCCAAATCCTCTCTGATAGTCTCCAACATCTTACCACAACTCTCATAGTTGGTCTTTCTTCCGGGGAATGTTTTGAACAAAGCAAACCAACATGTAGCAAAGATAGTAGACATTTGTATAAATTATTTTTATCAAATTCATTTCCACGCATATCACTAAAAAGAATAATTTCAATTACCTCATTTACATTGTTTGGGTATGCAAAGTTTACCCAATTGTGCAATTTTAGGTCTCCCACAAACATGTGACTAGTTGGTTTTTTTCGGGTGATCATTTCCAATAGCATAATTCCATAGCTATAAACATCTCCTTGGGTGGAAATTGTTCCACTCAATCCATACTCTACAACAAAAACAACTTTCATTAAAATTTACTCAATCAATCGATATAAATAGTGTTAATGAGAGAAGAAAAATGAAAGTGATGTTTAAGAAAGTCATACTTGGGGAAATGTAGCCAGTTGATCCTCTTAAAGCAAGTGATGAAGCATGTGAATTTGTAGAGATTTCACCAATCAATATTGCAATACCAACATCTGTCACATGGGCTAACATATTTTCATCCAGAAGTACATTGCTAGGTTTTATATCACAGTGCACTACTTGCACAAAACAATCATGATGAAGATATTCCATGGCATGTGCCACATCTATGGCAATGTCTAATCATGTTTTCAACCCCAATTCACATGCATCCTCACCATTGTTGTCAGCTCTATTAGGATACAAATGCTTCTCTAAGCTTCCATTAGACATAAACTTGAACACTAAACCTTTGAAATGGAGGTTGGAACATGAGGTTATGATTTTGACTAGATTTTGATGTTGAACCTTTTGCATGACATTGCATTCTGCTTTAAAACTCTTCTCTCTGTGGTAATTTTGCAATTGGAAAACCTTCACAGCAAAAGGTGTGCCATCATTCAAAATTCCTTTATAAACCGACCCAAAGCTACCTGTTCCCAACAAGTTGGCCTTGTCAAATCCATTAGTTGCTATGTGAAGCTCCTGATATGAGATCCTTAGATGGTCTAACTTTTGGAAAATAGATCTTGAAATACGAATTCTTTGTATATGCATATTCCCTCTCCATAGGAATATTAAGAACAAACAACATAGTATAAAAGCAATAGCTCCACTCACTGTCAATAATACTCTTTTGACAATTACGGGATGACCTTTTGGTGTTGGACAAGGATATAACTAGAATATTTTTGGTCCACAGAGGTTGGGATTTCCAAGGACATGGCAATTGATTCGTTTGCAAAAATTCCTCCTGTTGGAATTTCCCCAGCAAGGTTGTTAAAAGATAAATTTAAATATTGAATCATTTTCAACTTGGTGAGAGTAATTTGTATTGTCCTAGATAAAAGGTTGGAAGAGAGATCTAGGCTCATAAGACTTTGAAAATTTTCAAGGGAATCTGGAATAGAACCTTGGAAGGAATTCCGAGATAGATTCAACGAAATTACTTCAACACAACTTCCAAGTGTAGATGGAATGACTCCACTCAAGTGATTAACAGAAATATCTATGGCTTGAACCATTGCAATTTTACCAATCTCCATGGGCAAGGGGTCATCTAATAAATTCCAAGACAAATTCAAATAGAAATTTAGATTATAAAGCTTAGCAATTTCATGTGGTATGTTTCCAATGAGTTTATTGTAGGACAAGTTAAGCAATTCCAAATTTGTACAGTTTCTTAAGTTGTACGGTATGCTTCCTGATAATCCATTGTGATGGAGGAGGAGAAACCTTAATTGTTTAAGGGGTGCAAGTGAATTGGGAATATTTCTAGAGAGCATGTTTCTACTGTGTCCAAGAGACCGAGTCATTGTAAGTTTTCAAAATCATTAGGGATGTCTCCTTGTAATTTGTTGTTTCCTAAAATTAATCTTTCTAAATTTGTAAGGTTTCTTAAAGATAGAATGTTTCCATTTAAATAATTTCTAGATAAATTTAGATATGTTAGGCTGCTAAGATTGCTTATATGTGGAGGACTGTTTCCTTTTATCAAGTTGTTTGCTAATGTCAAGTAAGAAAAATTGGTAGAAAATTTTCCTATGGAAAAGGGTAAGACACCAGCTATTTTATTGTCCCTCAAGTTTAGTTCTTTTAGGTGGGAACAATTGGTTAGTGCTATAAGAAAAGGCATGGTTGTAGCACTGCCACTATCAAGCTGATTAGATTCCAATTTTAATGATTCAAGGAGGGATAGCTTCCCTAATGTTTCTGGCACACTCTCACTCAACATGTTGTTGGCTAGGAAGAGCCCTTTGAGTTTTGAACAATTTCCAATGGAATTTGGTATTTTTCCACTAAGTTGATTTCCCAATAAAAAAAGTGTCTGGAGACTAGTGAGTTGGCCCAGTTCTTGTGGAATACTCCCTATGAGTTTGTTCATGGAAATTTGCAAGTCAACCAAAGTGGAGATATTTGACAAAGAAGTTGGAATGGTGCTTGGACAATTCACAATAAAGCACTGGTGAAATAATTTATTGCAATTACTAATATAATCAAGACCCAAAGGTTTCCAAAAGAAGATGAATGGTACCTGTGAGAATGTTTTCTCCTAAGTAAAGGTGTTGCAGATGTGTTAGGGAACCCAACTTCTGAGGAATGCATCCAGTGAGATTGTTGTAGGACAACGCCAAGTAAGCCAATTTTGTGCAATTGCCCAGATCACTCGGAATGTTTCCTTTCAATTGATTGCGATGCAACCCGAGCTCCCTCAAACGAAAGAGGCATCCTAGTTGTCGTGGGATATAACCGTGGAAGGAATTTTCTCCAAGATCGAGCGTTTGGAGATTAGTGAGGAGGCCCAATTCCAGTGGAATGCTACCTGTGAGAATTAGTTTTTGAAATTTCTCAAATCACTTAAAGTTTTTAAGATATTTGACCAAAAAGTGAGAGAATGTTTTACAATATCTAAAATAATAAAAACTTAGTCTTCCAAAGGAAGACGAAAACGAAGACGAATGGTACCTGTGAGAATGTTTGCTCCTAAGTAAAGCAGCTACAGATGTGTTGGGGAACCCAAATTCTGAGGAACGCTTCTAGTGAGATTGTTGTAGGACAACACCAAATAAGCCAATTTTGTGCAATTGCCGAGATCACTGGGAATGCTTCCTTTAAATTGATTGTGGGATAACCTGAGTTCCTCAAACGAAAGAGGCGTCCCAATTGTCGTGGGATATAACAATGGAGTGCATTGCTAGATAGATCAAGCTTATGGAGAAACGACAAATTGGTAAGGGATGGAGAGATGGTGCCGTGCAGTTCCATGTAAGAGAGGTCGAGAGAGACGACTATGTTGACATGATGGTGGCTGAAGGTGATGTCGGGCCAGTTGCAAAAGGGGATTGCGAGACTCCAGTTGGCCATGGAACCATGAGGTGATAGGTTATGATGATAATTTTGTGCCTATAACAAGGTACTCTTCCATAAGATCTATCATTGCACTCTCAGCGCAAATGGACTGGCCCATTCATCAGATGGATTGGAAAAATGTGTTTCTCAATGGGATCATTGAGGAAGAGGTGTACATAGAGCATCTTGAAGGTTTCTAAATATTCAACAATGAGTCGCATGTGTGCAAGCTCAAAAGAGAATTGTATAGGCTGAAGCAAGCATCTCGTGCTTGGTACACTCGGATAGACAGCTATTTCACCGAGATGGGCTTCAAAAGTGAAGTAGATGCAAACCTGTACAAGATTTTGGTTGAGGGTAAGCTATTGATCATTGTTATTTATGTTGATGATATAATTAATTTGACTAGTGATGATTAGCTGATACACTCATGCAAGGAGGATCTTGCAAGGGAGTTCGAAATGAAGGATATGGCCCTCCTTCGTTATTTCCTTGGATTGGAAATATGGCAGCGGGATGGTGAAATTTTTGTGTCTCAAGGAAAGTATCCAAAGGAGATACTGGGTAAGTTTAACATGGAGAGCTGCAAACCCATGGATACTCCTCTTCTAGGAAATTGGAGGAAAGGGGATGCTAATTCTGGAGAGGTAGTGAATGCTACTATCTATCGATAGTTAGTGGGTTCACTAATGTATTTGGTGAACACAAGACCAGACATTTTCTACGTAGTTAACCAACTGAGTCAAGCTATGGTTAAGCCTATGAATCTCTTTTGGAAGGTGGGGAATAATGTCCTGAGATACTTGAGGGGCACATCAGAGTATAGTCTATGGTACAGACAGACATATGGAGTGAAGTTGCATGGCTTCACGGATGCAGATTGGGCTGGAAGTCCATCAGACAGAAAGAGCACATCAAGAGGGATCTTTAGCATTGGATCTACAACTGTTTCTTGGTACAGCACGAAGCAGAGATATGTGGCACTCAGTTAAGTGGAAGCGAAATACATGGTAGCAAGTCAAGCTTCATGTAAGCTATCTGAATGAGAAATAACTTGGTTGGTTTATTTGGTTCTCAGATGGATCCGAAAGTGATTCATTGTGATAATCAGAGTTGCATTAAACTCTCGATTAATCTTGTGTTTCATGATAGGTCCAAGAATATAGATATCTGGTACCATCATATCAGATATTGTGTGCAGAGGAGGATCATGTTTCTTCAGTACATTCCCACGGAAGATCAGGATGTAGATATTTTGACAAAGGCGCTCACCAGGAGCGAATTCGAATACCATAGAGACATGATCGGGGTGAAGGATAATCCCTTTCTTGTTAAGAGGGAGTGTTGATATTCAACAAGAAGATTTAACACCCAAGCCTAATGCATTAAGCACCTGGTTGCATTAAGCACCCAAACTAGGGTGGGGCCCACAGTGCTATTTTTTGGTGCATGTCTATTTTGGTTATCCCTTAATTAAGATGGACATTAAACTGTAATCTATTCTCAATGTGGAATTGAATGAGTTAATTGAAAGTGATAAATTAAGTTAGCTAGTGGATTTCGATTTAGAGTTTGGTTGGTGGAAATGTAGAGTAATTCTAGTTGTAACAAAGTTCAAAGTGCAGTGGTGCATGGTTTGGTGCAAGTTGTAAATCAATTTAACTTAGTCAAGTGAGTTAAACTCATTTGTGCTAGTTGTAACTAAAGATACACTAGTGAGAGATTCAATGAATTAAATATTAATTAATTCACAATCAATGATCTCACATGCAATTGAGGATTTACTATTATTAGTTGCATGCATGTCAAATCCAGTGGAGACCTAGTTGAGTTCTAGGTGAAAGGGAAGTCGAATATCAATTGTAGGATTACCTACTTGCACACATGCATGCAAACACTCATTGGAGTGCCCATGATACTTATGAAGTCAAGGAAGGCATGATTGCATTCAATCAATGATTGCATTCATCAGGGATTGTGGAAGAAAGGCAGGTTGTCTGGAGGTAGTAAATTGGCTAAGTAATTTGCCAGTTTTTGTGTGACAGTGTTGTTGGGTCATGAAAAAGGTACGTTTTACCCTCATAATTAAATTGATTTATTACTAATTTTCATGTGTTTACCTTCAATTTGGGAGTAAATCTGGAAGAATTAATTGTAAACAAAGGGTAAAATGAATTATCGATAAATTATGTAATTATGGGCAAAAAGGGCTAACTTCCGCTGTTTGTGTGCGCAGGAAATCTAAAATGATTAACCATTGTTCAAACGATTGAACAAAACCATCCAAGAAAAGGAAAATGATCCCGTTTCTGTTTACACAAACCAACGAAAAATGAGGAGGACCTCGCTTATTCTATATCGCAAACTGTTAGACAGCTGCAAAATCCTCAAGATCCCCTGATCTTGAGGATTCACCATTATTCGTTTTTTTTCTTTTTTCTGTAAATATACAAAAGATAAATTTAAATATTGAATAATTTTCACTTGTTGAGAGTAATCGTTATTGCCCCTAATAAAAAGTGGAAAGAGAGATCTAGGCTCATTAAGCTCTGCAAATTTCCAAGTGAATCGCGAATAGAACCTTTGAAATAATCTCGAGATAAATTCAACGAAAGTAGTTCAACACAACTTCCAAGTGTAGATGGAATGACTCCACTCAAGTGATTAGCAAAAATATCTATAGCTTGAGCCATTGAAATTTTACCAATATCCATGGGCAAGCAGTCTTCTAATAAATTCCATGATAAATTCAAATAGAAATTTAGATTATAAAGTTCAACAATTTCATAAGATGTGTTTCCAATGAGTCTATTGTGTGACAGGTCAAGCAATTCCAAATTTGTACAATTTCCTAAATTGGAAGGTATGCTTCTTGATAATTCATTGCGATGGAGGATGAGAAATCTTAGTTGTTTAAGGGGTGAAAGTAAATTGGGAATATTCCCGTAGAGCATGTTCTTATTGATTTCCAAGAGACCGAGTCGTTGTAATTTTTCAAAGTCATCAGGTACGTCGGGAAGGGGACACATCAGATTGTCTCGACCACTGTTTGAATATCGTTGAAAATGAATACATTAGAGGAACGAAATCCCACTCGCCTCTAACCCCAATGCCATCTCTTGGATTTCGTGTTTTGGAAAAAATTCCTTGTTATCGAACGACACAAAAATGACTGAGGTTGCCCTCTATTGGTCCAGCCATTCGAGTAGATCAAAGTGCTCGCCATCATTTCCACTAGCACCAGGGTGGACTGTTGCTGTGAGTGAACTGCCAGAAATGATGAGGACTCTGATGACATCCTAGAAGTAATATACTTATATTCATATTCAAAGCAATATTTCACAATTACCACCATGCATCCTTCTAGTCATTTAGCCAACCGATCGGCTAGAGGTATGTGCCTGATTATTCCTCTGTACATGAATAAAATATTCCATGCTTCATATAACCTGCATGTGATCACAGAGGACAGGAAGCCAATCGGCGGAGCTGTCAGCTCCTCGGGCGTTATGTCCTGTTTCCAAAATTTAGAAGGGTGTAAATCACGGACACAACTTGCTAGGAGAAGACACAAAAATAAATGGTCAGACCTTTCATATTTTTGGTCACGCTCTGCATCTAATATTGAGAGAAGTCGTGGATGAGATAATATGGTAAGAGATTTTGGAACAAACTTTGGAAGGGACCCTCCATGTGGTCAATGGCTTTCTTCAGTGGAAATTCCATTTCTGGCAGGATGTCTACCATATATTTCATGTTGGGAGTTAGCTCCTCTGTAGGTCCATGAAACTTGATTGCAGAGTCTTAGAGCCACCTTTCCGAAAATGGAGTGAGTGGAAACGACATGTGTAACTACATATTACTTGAACTGTGACTGAAATGCCAATTAAACATATTCAACGTAAATATAAATACATGAAATTTTAGTTCAAGATATTCAAACTATCTTAAGAGATACTATCTATCAATTATGGAATTATCTCAATCACACACCAATCTAGTAAGTATCTAGTTGGAGAGAATCTTTGACATTCAACTAAGCCTGAACAACCTCTTAAATAATAGGAACACACTCTTCATAGAGACTAGACTATACGTAATAATGATCAATAATATGAACATTATACACATTGCCACTTAATAAAATTACAGGTTTTTCCTCATGAAAAAAAAAATTACATAATTCAACATATTTAACATCAAAAAGAATTTCTATAAAGGATTTATTTTAAGGTCTTTTTAGTCTTTAGATACATACCTTAGGGTAGATAGGAAAAAAATAACTAGTAATATTAAGAGCTAACAAAATGATAGTACCTAAATAGTTGCCAATACTAAGTTAAGTCATAGAATCCCAATTTCAAAAGGAAGCTAGGTAATCTAACCCCTAATTGGATCATTATTAAAAAAACTGATTTAACAATGGTAGAGTTTCTTTCAAAATGCCACAAGATAAGTCTATCTATAATTGTTTCACATACAAAAACCTGACCAAAAAAGTTAGAGAAAATTAGTCTAAACAAGCATACTCACCTTACAACTAATCAATTATTATATTATTAAGAAATCACATTCCATTACAATTACTCGAATAAAACCTTTATGTTGATATTAATTGGAATTAAAATATTTGAATTTTTAATACTTCAAACTCATCTTGAAATTAAAATTCATTAAAAAATAATTAATAAATTTATATTATCTTATTTATTTGTAATAATAAATATATTAATATTATTTAAATTAAATTAATAATGACTAAAATCACACATAAATGCCATATTATTATTAAAAATTAAATGTAATGTAAATAAAAATAAGATTAAATATAATGTAAATAAAGATAAGATGAAAATACAAAATAATTAAATGAAACCCAAAAATAACTAGTAATGAATTAAAAGGTAAAGTTAAATGAAAATAAATAAAAATGAAATGGTGAAAAAATAAAAAACAATTTAATTAAACCCATGAAAAGTGAGCTACACCCTCCACATAGTATATGTCATACTTCTCATAGTTTTATACAAAATTTAACATGCCCAGAAATAATGTTGTCGAGATGAAAGCTACAATAAACACAATAGTAGTTTGGACTTTTAATCTAATTTATATCTTTGTTTTCTGGAATTCTGGTGTTGGTGTTTGGAGTCGATTTACAATAATCTTAAAGTATTCTTCACCGACTAAAAATGGTTTTAGATGGTTTTAATACAAAGATTTCTACTGAAACCTTTTTATAATTTTACATCATAAAGAAAAGGCACCTGGAATTTCCAGAACACGAACTTATATTTTTCACACTAAAACTTACTGACACACGAACTTGTATTTTTGACCCTCAAATTATAGACATGACTAGACATCACAAAAAACGGAGGAGAGCAATCATTCCGTTCTACTCTAGTCCCCATCTTCAGAATGATCAGCCCACCTTGTAGTTGCCCAACAATGGCAATATCCATACATTGGTGGAGCTCAACCGTTGCAACTGTGTGTAGATATTCGTATTAAGCCTTTTATTCAGGTCACTATCTTGGCATCCAGTTCCCCCTTTTTTCTTTCTCATATTTTGAATTAGAGCCCCTGTTTGAGCTTGATGTTCTGCAAACCAACTATTACTTGATCTCACGTTCCTCTATTTACCTACATTTCCTTTACAGTGTGGTTTCTATTAAATTCAACTGATTTTTACAGTGCCTGTAGCTGAGTATCAACGTTATCCCTAGCCCTATTATTTACTCCACAGACAACATGGGAATCTTTTATCTCCATTGGACTTTTCAATCACATGTTTTTGTGACCGTCTTTTCTTTGAGAACGAAAATGGTCAGTATTGCTTTGGTTTCCATATGGTGGAATAGGCCATGATGAAGCATCTACCTCTTGTCACTCACTGATAGTAAGCCCTTTATCTATATGTGGTTATTGAATATTAAACATGGTCATATTTGCCATATCTACCTTCTCTTGTAAAATCCCCCTCCATCAGAGCTCTTCTTTTCTCTCCTCATATATGGTCTGAACTCTCTCCTTGTAATCACCTAGGAAAACAGAACACAAAATTGTTTCACACTTGACTCACTAAAGAAGTTGTTATTCTCTCTTTTCATCACTTGCTGAACCCAATGCCTATGCACACTGTTCTTGGATAACCGGAACTAGAACCTCAGTCATACACAGTTCCAGTCTTCAAGTGAATCAGCATGTGATTATGATATGTTCCCTGCAACCTCTATCAATATAGATCCCTGATTTCCTATTGCAATTGCATAAGGTGCCTCCACAGACCTAACTGAAGCCTTACTTATTGAGACATCTATTACACTTCCATGGGGTGGAACTTGCCCACAGAATCTAAGTTCCAAAAGCCATATTGCACCATACATCAAATAGATGAACTGAGTATATAAGCAATGTAGCTCTTCAATCCTTAGAGACTTGAAGCATTGGTAGTCATTACGAGTCTCAGGCCAAATGCCAACTGCATTTGGAAGGTGCAAACTGGAACCTCAAGCACCTAGGGAGTTCCTTAATATCAAAGAATTTGGATGCGATGTATTTTTTTTCAATTACAAAATGCTAATCAGTAAATTTTATTACTAAACAATCATGTAAATTCCTTGGGGCATAACATTCTGCAATCTGATGTTGTGGGCCTGATCTCTTAACTTCCTTTTTTATCTCTCTATATAACAACTCACATGGAGATAGAAAGAAACTGTCCTTAACGCAATGGATTTTCAAGCGCTTCTGCAGGATTAAACATATTCCAGAATGCAATGGATTTTCAAGCACTCCTACAGGCCCAATCATATTCTAGAATTTAGCCAGTATGCTGGTTATATATTAACTATTTAAGTTGTGTTACTTTTACGTAACAAGGCCAATAGTTTTGTTCTCTAATCATACTGTTTAAACTCAAGCATGTGATATTCTTTATGGCCAAGGATAATGCTCAAAACTGATCATAAAGGACACACTCTGATTAGATTACATATCAAACAAGAGTAGATGGTTTACTTATTAATTGATCATTTGAGTATTTGCCTTCCAGTTTTGAAATAACACTGAATGTTTTACCTCAGCTTTTGCTTTGAGATATGAAAGTGATCTATTTCAAGGTTCTCCATCAAAACATTGTATATTTCGCAACAACAAATTTTATTCATTTTATACATCTTTTAAAAAGGAAACAGTCAGAAAACCATCCAGAATAACACTAACATATTTGTATTACTTAATTATTTTACACATCATTAAGAAGTCTCGTGAAAATCACAAAAAAACAACACATTATTTTATTTTCCACGACATCAACAGAATCTCAAAAAAACTATCATACATTACTTTCTCTAACCATATAAATCCATTTGGCCAATTTATTAGATTAAAAGTTATGGCTAAAAGCGAATTGGCCACAGGGCAGGTTCACCTTTCAGTGAAACAAAATGAATCTGCAATCTTCATTTCCATGTCGAAAACTGCAAATTCATAGCTTGAAAACCGATCTTGGGACCTGTGGGTTATAGCCCACAACGCTTCCACTTCGCCACTCTGATATCTGCACACGCTTTCCAACGGGTTTTCAAAACCATCTTCGCTCCCATTTAATTCGTAGTTCCGCCTTCAACAGAGGGAACCTTTCTTCGTTCCTTCCGAATCAATTACACAGTCTTCTAGTACACACCCAGCAACTCTGGTTAAATCGCACTTTAACACAGAACTCTTCATTGGGTTTCGGTTTAATCTTCGTTACTGTTTCACTACGCCTCTCAACCTCTTCCTTGTCTGATTCTCTGCACTCGGCATATTCTTCATTCGGACCTTCCATTTTAACCTCCGCCATACCCTGCAACCATTTCACGCTACAGCATTTTATGACGTTACAGGGTTGCAGATCTAATTCTGCCTCGCAACGACTCATTCAACTTGCTGCTGCTATTGATATTGTTCTCGGTCATGGATTGGATTCAGTCCCACAGACCGAATCTAGTTTTCTCAGAAAGATCTCCTCAACTTATCCCACTCTATCTCTGAAACAGAAAATAACAATAAAATGCTATAATACCAATAAAACACAAACACAGCAAAATCACCCAATTATGCGCTTCCTTCGTTCAGAGCTGTCGCCCTTCTATAAATCGATCTTCATCTCTATACCGTTCCCAAGCAATTTTTTTCGCTGTTTTTTCGCTGTGCCATGGTTTCAATTTAATTAAACCAACGCACTGCTGCATGGTTTCAAACCCCCATTCTGCCACAGTTTTTAACTCACAGTCTCAACCCAAACATATAAATCGAAACACAGTAATTATATTAGATCGCCATCGATCTTACAGAGATCGAATAAAACAACCATAAAACTGGGAATTAACTCATAAACTAAAAAAAAATTTCTTCGAACACACAGAAACGTATAACAAGATTTCATATATAGACAGACACAGTTACAACTCAGCATTACATCTAAGGCTGAAATGCCTTAGCCCAAATCCTCACGTTGTTACATTGTGCTCGCTCCTCTCCTCTCACATAATACAGGCTCGTTTTATAAAGACTTACAAAAACATGAATCAATTAAGATCCAAAACTACCCTACATCTTCTCAACGGCACGCCTGCACGCCTGGCAGATTTCAGTTATAGAAAACAAATTCTGTCCCAAATTAAACTGTTTGGATGCCCCTGCATCAATCAATATTAAATAAAATTCATTTTATTTAAAAACACACACACATATTTTTATATAGTTTACTTCATAGATAAGAATATTAACATCATGGAAGGATTATAAACCAAACCATATTTAGATTTGCAATCATGGAAGGATTATAAACCAAACCATATGTAGATTTGCAATTCATTATATATTGGGATTTCTGTGACAAGAGTCTGACATAAATATGTTTCAATCAAAAGTACAAAAATATTGTCATTGTAAGGATAATGGCAAGGTTGAAAACTTTTTGTTCTTATCACTTTCAAAAACTAAAATGTAGAAGAACTTTGCTCATTTGATGTAGAGGTGTCATTTCTTGTTGCATTTGTATTGATAAGCAACTTGGATATGCTTCGTCTCAATCTCCTAGAAGCAATTGCATTTGCCTCCAAATCCTCTCTGATAGTCTCCAACATCCTTACCACAACTCTCATAGTCGGTCTTTCTTCAGGTGAATGTTTTGAACAAAGCAAACCAACATGTAGCAAAGATAGTAGACATTTGTATACATTGTTTTCTTCAAATTCATCTCCATATACCCCACTAAAAAGGCTACTTTCAATTACCTCATTCACATTGTTTGGGTATGCAAAGTTTACCCAATTGTACAAGTTTAGGTCTCCCACAAACATGTGATTGGTTGGTTTTTTTCTGGTGATCATTTCCAATAACATAATTCCATAGCTATAAACATCTCCCTGGGTGGAAACTGTTCCACTCAATCCATATTCTACAGCAAACACAACCTTCATTAAATTTTACTCGATCAAACGATACAAATATTGTTAATCAGAGAAGAAAAATGAAAGTGATGTTTAAGAAAATCATACCTGGGGCAATGTAGCCAATTGATCCTCTTAAAGCAAGTGATGAAGCATGTGAATTTGTAAAGCTTTCACCAATCATTCTTGCAATACCAAAATCTGTGACATGGCCTAACATATTTTCATCCAAAAGTACATTGCTAGGTTTTATATCACAATGCACTACTTGCACAAAACAATCATGATGAAGATATTCCATGGCATGGGCCACATCTATGGCAATGTCTAATCGTGTTTTCAACCCCAATTCACACATATCCTCACCATTGTTTTCATCTCTATTAGGATACAAATGCTTCTCTAAGCTTCCATTAGACATAAACTTGAACACTAAACCTTTGAAATGGATGTTGGAACATGAGGTTATGATTTTGACTAGATTCCGATGTTGAACCTTTTGCATGACATTGCATTCTGCTTTAAAACTCTTCTCCCCCTGGTCATTTTGCAATTGGAAAACCTTCACAGCAACAAGTGTGCCATCATTCAAAATTCCTTTATAAACTGACCCAAAGCTACCTGTTCCCAACAAGTTGGCCTTGTCAAATCCATTAGTTGCTATGTGAAGCTCTTGATATGAGATCCTTGGATGCTCTAACTTTTGGAAAAGATATCTTGAAATATGAATGCTTTGTATATGCATATTCCCTCTCCATAGGAATCTTAAGAACAAACAACATAGTATAAAAGAAATAGCTCCACTCACTATCAATAATACTCTTTTGACAATTACGGGATGACCTTTTGGTGTTGGACAAGGATATAACTGGAATATTTTTGGTCCACAGAGGTTGGGATTTCCATTTAAGGACATGGAAATTGATTCATTTGCAAAAATTCCTCCTGTTGGAATTTCCCCAGCAAGGTTGTTAAAAGATAAATTTAAAAATTGAAGCATTTTCAACTTGGTGAGAGTAATAGGTATTGTCCCAGATAAAAGGTTGGAAGAGAGATCTAGGCTCATAAGGCTTTGCAAATTTTCAAGTGAATCTGGAATAGAACCTTGGAAGGAATTTCGAGATAGATTCAACGAAATTACTTCAACACACCTTCCAAGTGTAGATGGAATGACTCCACTCAAGTGATTAACAGAAATATCTATGGCTTGAGCCATTGCAATTTTACCAATCTCCATGGGCAAGGGGCCATCTAATAAATTCCAAGACAAATTCAAATAGAAATTTAGATTATAAAGCTTAGCAATTTCATGTGGTATGTTTCCAATGAGTTTATTGTGGGACAAGTCAAGCAATTCTAAATTTGTACAGTTTCCTAAGTTGGAAGGTATGCTTCCCGATAATCCATTGTGATGGAGGAGGAGAAACCTTAATTGTTTAAGGGGTGCAAGTGAATTGGGAATATTTCCAGAGAGCATGTTTCTACTGATGTCCAAGAGACCGAGTCGTTGTAAGTTTTCAAAATCATTAGGGATGTCTCCTTGTAATTTGTTGTTTCCTAAAATTAATCTTTCTAAATTTTTAAGGTTTCTCAAAGACGGAATGTTGCCATTTAAATAATTTCCAGATAAATTTAGATAGTTTAGGCTGCTAAGATTGCCTATATGTGGAGGGATGTTTCCTTTTATCAAGTTGTTTGCTAATGTCAAGTAAGACAAATTGGTAGAAAATTTTCCTATGGCAAAGGGTAAGACACCAGCTAGTTTATTGTCTCTCAAATTTAGTTTTTTTAGGTGGGAACAGTTGGTAAGGGCTATAAGAAAAGGCATGGTTGTAGCACTACCACTATTAAGATGATTAGATTGCAATTTTAATTTTTCAAGGAGGGATAGCTTACCTAACATTGTTGGCACACTCCCACTCAACATGTTATGGTCTAGAAAGAGCTCTTTGAGTTTTGAACAATTTCCAATGGAATTTGGTATTTTTCCACTAAGTTGATTTCCCCATAAAGAAAGTGTTTGGAGACTAGAGAGTTGGCCCAGTTCTTGTGGAATACTCCCTGTGAGTTTGTTCATGGAAATTTGCAAGTCAACCAAACTGGAGATATTTGACAAAGAAGGAGGAATACTTCCGGATAATTCATTGTCATAGAGGTAAAGTGTTTGGACACTAGTGAGTTGGCCCAATTCTTGTGGAATACTGCCTATGAGTTTGTTGCTATAAATTTCCAAGTTAGTCAAAGTGGATAAATTTGACAGAAAAATGGGAATGTTTCCTGGACAATTCACAATAAAACACTAATGAGATAATTTATTGGAATCACTAAAATAATCAAGATCTAGAGGTTTCCAAAAGAAGATGAATGGTACCTGTGAGAATGTTTGCTCCCAAGTAAAGCAGCTGCAGATGTGTTAGGGAACTCAACTTCTGAGGAATGCTTCCAGTCAGATTGTTGTAGGAGAGCTTCAAGGAAGCCAAATTTGTGCAATTGCCCAGATCACTCGGAATGTTTCCCTCCAATTGATTGTAGTGCAACCAGAGCTCCCTCAACCGAAAGAGGCGTCCTAGTTGAGGTGGGATATAACCGTGGAGCGCATTGTTAGAAAGATCAAGCTTATGGAGAAACGACAAATTGGCAAGGGATGGAGAGATGGTGCCGTGCAGTTCCATGTCAGAGAGGTCGAGAGAGACGACTCTGTTGATGTGACGGCGGCTGCAGGTGACGCCGGGCCAGTTGCAGAAGGGGACTGCGAGACTCCAGTTGGCCATGGAACCATGAGGATCGAGACTGCTTATTTCATTTTTGAAAGCTAGCAGAGATTGTCGATCGTCATGAAATGAATGCGGAGAGGAGGAGACGGAGATGAAGGAAAAAGTGAAGAGGAAAAGGAGGAGATGAAGAGGAAAATAAAAAGAGAGGAACGACATGGTGGTGGAAATGCAGAGGGGAAATGTTGGAGAGAGCAAAGGATGGTATGAATGTGAAGGATTGTGAGGAGTATTTATAAGTAAATGCAAAGAGAGAGGTGGTGTAGACGAGAATGTTTCGGCGTTGTGAAAACGGTGCAGAGAGATCGGAGAAAACGCACCGAGACTGGGGACCCGCAACTCCATAAATTTCCACCTGCACGTAAGAGAATAGGTTAGCGAAGACGGTGGAAGGTGTAATTTTTCGTCTGCTCGTGAACCAGCGAAGCATAATTCAGTCAAGATGCGATATGTAATTATTTAGAGAGCGAGACGTGAAGATGAGGCGTAATTATATTGAGGTGACCGGGAAAATATAATTATTATTTATATTAAATTGAAGTCCATAAAGTTGTACCGAAAGTTAAGGCGGAGGAATAAGAGTAATTATTATTATTAAATATAAGACCCCGACCCTGACCCTGAAGTTTCGCCGTGGTAGAGACGGGGCGGAGACGTCCGAAAAGGACGTGTAATTATTATGAAGTATAAGACCGAGACCCGGGAGTTTCGCCGTGGTGGAGACGGAGCGGAGCCATTCTTTTATTTTTTTTAAATATGTTATATTTTATATATATAGAAAATAGAATTTTTAAATTTGATTAATTTATTAATTTATTTTAAAAAAATTGTTAATTTCAATTTATAAAAAAATAATTTATGTTATATTTTACATATATAGAAAATATAAATTTTAAATTTGATTAATTTAATTTTTAAAAGTGGTTAATTTCAGTTTAATTTTATACATTAACAATTTTCACTTCATTATTTTATTAATGATTGCTTACTTTAAAATATTTTTATTTTTTATAAATTAAACATTCAAATTTTATATTAATATTAAATTTGTAAGTTTGTAAAAATGTAAAGTAAATAGTTTTACAAATCTCTAATTGCTTACCCAAAACATCTTGTTGAGTGTTGCCAAATTCACAGTGACCATAGTAATGGTCGAAATTATCTCATGTCAACTAAGTATTAGATGACTTAATTTGCAAATTCATATATATATATATATATATATATATATATATATATATAATTTGTATTTTAAACTTTTATAATAATAAAATGTTGCAACATGAAATAAGGTAATGTAAATTTCATTATCAAATAGCTATAAATTGATTTATTTTTTATTACTTTTTAATTTTAATATAGAAATTATTTATTAAAAAAAATCAATGAAAGATTAGTGTAATATCATTGAATTCGAAAAATATACATTATATTATTTTTAAATAATAATATATTATAAATATTGGCATGTTTGCTATCAAATGCTTGTCTATTTGGAATATGGTTTGGCTTTTAAAATTTTAATTTAATTATCAATAATTATTGGGCGTCCAGATGATTGAGATTCAATGTATATAGAATATTCTAAAATATTCATTGTAGTATACACAAATACCTTTTTTCTCTTTTAATTAAATTGATTAGTTAGAAAAATCTCATATGAACAAGCATTATATGAAGTTAGTTACGGTTTTTTGAGCATGTGATATTGGCCTATGGTATTGTAACAAAGTCTATTTACAGATTAACAATATCATGGTAAAGTGGGGGTAAGTATTTTCATACTTATAGGTGTTTACCAGTCATTTAATTTATATGGTTCTGTTAGTTTATAATTAAAATAAAACAATAAATGAATTTATTTAAATGAATTGGTTTCACAACTTTTTATATAGTAAGCTTTATTTTATTTTTTTGTTTTTTGAAGTGTGATTGAGAAATTTATATTACACAAAATCTATGGTTAGACACGCACTTGAATTACATAAAAAAATTGCTAGCTCTCAAGGTGAATATATCTAAATAAGTCATTGTCAATGATGAGTGGTTGACTTGTTCTTCAAACACCTAAAAGAATTGCATTCCAACATTTCTTACATGAATATATTCTCTCAAATTTGTTCCATAATAGTACTCGGGCCTGACTTATTGTCACCATTGGTTGGGATTATATAAGAGATCCTTCTTCCTCTTCCCTATTTTGTCCAAAATTCTTTGAAAGTAGGCAAAGTACTTGGTGATTCTTCCAAGTCTGGAGCATCGTGAAATAAGGATTATTCTTGTTCTAGAGATTTGGCTACATCATTTTGAGCTTCCCAAACATGGCACTAGTTGAGGGTTTGACTTACCATAAGTTTCTTGTCCCAAGTCATGTGCAACTTGATTTTTTGTCTTCGGGATCTGGGAAACATGTTCTTGTTGTTTTTCTTGAGTAATTGGAATCACTTGAGGTGGAGCTACAACTTACGGATATTTATCCTGCGAGATTATTAAGTGATCCTTTGTAGAACAAATCCATCAGGTTGATTTTCACTGTTGTTTTCCACTTTTCTTAAACCCATTTGGATACTGAGTTTTTGTATGACATGTTTCGAAACAAGATCTACATCATAAGGATACTTTATCATAGTCTAATTTTGGATCCAAGGAAAATATTCACTAGTCAAAACAATCTCAACTGGGAACTTTAAGTTGAAGTCCATTTCCACACATGCTCTAACATATTTTGCAATAATTTGCATTCAAATTTCATGAGAGACAAAATGGAACATTCCTAGAGAAAACCTAATGACTTGAAGAGAGTGTAAACCCCAAAGATGCAGTGGTAGATATGGAAGCCTCACCCAAATAGTTGTATGTCAAAACCTTTATCAACGTATTGAAATAAGGAGACCAGGGCTTCAAGCATAGGCCTACATTTCCCCAAAACCACATACTTGAGTTAAGAAACGAATCCCTATATTCAGTATTGTCAAACTAAAAAACAAAATCCCTTTTCACAAGTTTGAATAAAAAGTTCTTGTTTGATGACTGAAATCTAAAACTTCAATATCTAAGCATGAAGATCTACAAGTCACATCCAAAACCCAAAAAAATAGTAAACCAAGTTGCCAGATTTGAAAAATCCATTTCCTAATTATCATCACAGCCAATGGGGATAGAAAGAAGGGGATTCACACACCAAAAGAGAGGAAGAGTGAGCTAAAGACATATGTAGAATTTAATTCTTGAAAGGAAAACCTCTTGACGCTCCATTGACAAGATCGACATCGACTAGTCGTGAGAAGGAAAGCTTAAGAAGCCCATAAGCCCAAAAAGGCTATAGGGACACAAGATGTCATAGATTGGTAGGGATGTGAGTGCATTAGGTAATTGAGGAGGACAAAGAGAGAGGATTCCAAAACATGACATGGTTGCGAGTCATATAGTAAGCATCTTAATATCAAAACTTTTTGTATTTTTTATTTTCTTTATTTTTAAACTAATTTCTTAATTATGATGATTAACATCCATTCAAACTAAATTGGTTTATCAAAGTTGAAAGTAATGGGTTACTTGGATGATCAATTTTAATCTATTAAGAATATAATATTTAACAGTATAATTAATATTTAAATGTTTATTAACATTTAACATAAATAATATTGGATTCATATTTTATTTTTTCATATTTATATTTAAATGCTACTAAATTTATAACATAAAAGGAATATATATTTTTAAAAGTAAAATTAGTCTTAAAATATAAGGATATATTATTTTTTTAATATATTTTCAAGGTTAAATTTTTATTCAGATAACAAAATATTTTACGTCACATGATAATGTTCAATTTACTCTATTATTACGTGAACCACACAGATGCAAAATTGAAGCTTGGAAATCATCCATATGACCCAGTTACTAATAATAAGTAGACTGGATATGGAACTAACAACTAAGTCAAGGTCTTTAAGCCCAAAAAAGGAGTACTAAACAAGATCCCGAGACCAAAGATCCATAATAATAAAAAAAAATAGAAAATGATCATTTGGACTTGTTGTATCTTAAGAGACAATCCCTCTGGTTATGAAAGGAATCAGTCCTTAACACATTTTTAAAGTGTGTCACAGAAATGATTTTATCATGAGGTTGTTGTTCTATCCCTCTAGAGACTAGTTTTCTAAAACCCTTAATGATCTGGAATAATAAAAGAATTCATGATCTGGATTTATGCAGGAACACAACAGAATAAACATATAACCATAAATATAGAGTTGCAGCGGAAATAACACTTCATTTTATTAATATCAAAGAGCTGAAATTTGCTTACAGACATAATAGAAATAAAACTAGCTAGGGCGCTGGTAGCTATCTCTGAGGAGAGATGTGGTGGCTACAGGTCTCTGAACTAAGTTATAATGAGGCTCGAGGGCCTATTTATTATTTAGAAACAATGGAGAACCCTAAACATCCAAAAAACTAACCCTAGGAGATGAAGCGCCAAAACTATGGGCCCCGTTTGGGTAAATTGGTGTTTCAACTTCCCAGGGACGTAACTTTGGCATACTATCTCCGTTTGACGCACATGATACATCATTAGAAAGCTCTATCTGAGGACTACAACTTTCGGGATGAATTTGATGATCAAATTCATTGGCGCTTTGATACCCAAAAAACGTCGTTTAGGGCCTCAAAACGGCTCCGGAAGTTCAGGACCCAAAAAACTACTAAAAATAGTAAGTTATGCCGAAACTGAAAAACTGAAAGAGACAATGGTGGGGGGCCAAGTGGAATAGGTGGGTGGCCACCAATATCCACCTGGATCATTCCTCCCCCCTTAGGAAGCAATGGTCCCCATTGCGTTAAGTTCCTGCATGAGATGAGGAAATTTCTGCTGAACTTGGTCCCTGGTGAACCACTTTCCTTGGTGCAGGAGTTGGCCAGCTTTGACAACCCGATATAGTTGGATCTGCTGCTGGCGAGTGTTCTTGATTTGCATGTCCATAATGCAATCTGTGGTGGCCTGTTCCATGCAGTCTGGATTTAACTCAGTTGGTGTGAGTTGTTCTGCAATGTCTGAGGTGTCCAGTAGAGGTGGGAAGTAAGGACGAAGGCGATCCACATTGAAGACTGGGTGCAGACCAAGGAATGGTGGAATACTGAGGTCGAATTCATTGTTCCCTACGACCTTAGTGATGGTGTACGGCCCATATCGGAGCAGGAAAAGCTTGCAGTGGGGTCCAGTGAGGCGCTCCTTCTACAAATGTAGCCACACTTTTTCGCCCACGTGGAAGTTGTGTGGCACCCGATGTTGATCATGTCGTTGCGTGTACTTATCATTGGCTCTATCCAATATGTCATGAACCTGTTGGCAGATGTGTTGAATGCGCTCGATGAAACTACTTTAACATGAGTCGAATGGACATGGTGAATCGACTTGAGCAGTACATAAACGACATGGCTACGTCAATGGGACATAGTGGCTGGAATCCCAAGCCCACCTGAAAGGGGCTATAGCCAATTGAACTGTGGAGAGCCCGGTTATAACTATGTTGTACATAAGGGAGGCTCTCGTCCCATGTGCGTGGATGCTTTGAATTGTACATGCGCAGAATGTGTACAATCATTCTGTTGACGACCTCTGTCTGGCCATCTGTTTGGGGATGGAAAGCTGTGGACTTAGTGAGCTTTGTGTCCAACATTGACCAGAGGCTGGACCAAAATGTGCTGAGGAACCTGCTATCTCGATCTGATATGATAGACTGTGGGATCCCAAAGTGCACTCACACTCGTTCAAAGAAGAGTTTAGCAGTGGCTTCTGCTGTGATATTCTTCTTACAAGCCGCCATGATGGCCATCTTTAAGAACCTGTCAACGACCACGAAAACACAGTCATTTCCATTCTTAGTAGAAGGCAGGCCCGACATGTAATCCATGGAGATGGATTCCCAAGGTCGACTAGGGGTAGGCAGTGGAGTATATAGGCCTTGATTCTTGATGGTTGGTTTGGCAATGGCACAAGCAGTGCAGGACCTGATGTGCTTCTCAGCATCCTTTCGAAGTTTCGGCCAATAGAAATACTTCTGTAGTATTGCTATTGTTTTCTCAACCCCGAAATGCCCAGCGACTTGACTGTAGTGTGCTTCCCATATCATCTTGGCACGCTCGCTTGAAGGAACACAAAGGTGTCCCAAGTGACATAAAAGTGCATCTTGGAGGTGAAAATTTGGAACTTGCTTACCCCCCAAGAGTGCCTTGTAAGTGTGGCCGAATTCTGGGTCACTCTCATAAAGAAGCGACCAATCAGAACTCTCGTGCCCACAAGAGTTGAGCACGGTGGTGAGCGCCACGATCGGTGGTCGAATGAGGTAGTCTACAACATGATTGGTGCTACCCTTCTTGTACTTGATGTTCAAATGAAACTGTTGCAGATATGTGGACCACTTCTGATGGCGATCATTCTGCAACTTCCCTTGTGTCTGTATGAACTGCAGGGGCCGGTGGTCTGTGTGGATGATTATTTCCTTCCCCAAAATGTAATGCTTCCATTGTCGACAGGCTTGCACAATGGAATACATTTCTTTGTCATAGGTGGGATACTTGCGAACTATCTTAGACAATGTCTCACTGTGATATGCCACTGGATGTCCCTGTTGAGTAAGAACTGCCCCAATAGCATAGTCGGAGGCATCTGTCTCGATCTCAAATGGCTGTTGCAAGTCTGGTAATGTGAGCACTGGGGCAGAACAGAGGCGATTTTTCAATTCTATGAATGCCTTCTGTTGAGGTTCTGACCAAAATAATTTTTCTCTCGCTCCTCCCTTGGTGACTTGACTCAAGGGCCAAGTGATATGAGAGAATCCCAACACGAATCTATGGTAGAAATTAGCAAGACCCAGAAAGCTGCGAAGCTCTGTTATAGTGGTTGGGGCTGGCCAATCCCGAATGACTTGGATCTTGGCCGGATCCACATGCACCCCCCTTTCATCAATAATGTATCCCAGATATTGAACCTGGGTCATGCCAAAAGTGCACTTCTCCAAATTGGCACACAACTTGTGTTGCCGCGGTGTTTGGAGGACTTGTCGGATGTGGTGAAGGTGCTCTTCCCAAGTCTGGCTGAAGATCAGAATGTCATCCAAGTACACCACTACAAATGAGTTGGTGAATGGCCGCAATATGTCGTCCATCATCCTCATGAAGGTTGCGGGAGCATTCGTCAACCCGAAAGGCATGACCGGCCATTCAAAAAGGCCTTCCTTGGCTTTGAAGGCAGTCTTCCACACATCGGAGGGTTCAATTGGTACCTGGTGATATCCAGACTTCAGGTTGATCTTGCTGAAATATTTTGCACCTTTGAGTTGGTCCAGAAGGTTATCAATCCATGGGATTGGGTACCTATTCCGGACAGTGATCTTGTTCAACGCCCGATAGTCAATACAGAGTCTCCACGTCCCATCCTTCTTCTGTACCAACACGATCGGGCTCCCATAGGGCGATGAACTTGGTCTGATGTGACCTTTCTGCAACAGCTCCTGAATCTGCCTCTTGATTTCATCATTCTCCAGAACAGAGCGCCGATAGATCGGTCCATTGGGTAGCGACGCACCTGGGGTCAGATCAATCGGGTGCTTGACCTGACAGTGCAGAGGAACCCCTGTGGGTGAGGTGAAGATGTCCCTGTACTCCTCCACAACCTTATCCATTTGTTGTTGTCATGCAGAGGAGCCCTGTCTGGAGGTCATGGCCATAGTCTTCTTCTTGCCCTGGGGGCGGATCATCAGGAAAACGAATTTCCTGGTTTGGGAAATGAGCTTACTGCATTGTTTTGCAGTAACCAAAGAGATAGCCGCAGGAGGTCGTACCTCTGGTATCCTGTACAACTTATTTCCCAAAGTAACAATAACATCACGAGGTCGAGACTCATACACAGCATGACGCTTCCACAAGTATGGTTGTCCTAATAATACATCAGAAACATCAATAGGAGCAACGTCACATAATACCTCATCCGAGAAGGGCTTGATGCTATAGGAAAGGCGGCACTGCTGGCTGACGCGGAGATCTCGTCCTCGGTGAAGCCACCCGATGGTGTATGGATGTGGGTGAGCTGTGGTCGGCAAGCCCAACCGCTTCACGGCGTCTGCTGAAATGAGGTTCTTTTGGCTCCCATTGTCGACAATGAACTGTACAGGGGAGCCCTTTACCCACATCTGGGAGTGGAAGAGACGTTCCTCCTCCTCTGGATCTTCCGGTTCCTCCTTCTAGACCTTTGTAGTGGCAATAGTGGCGTTGGGCTCCGCATCAATAATCTGTTTCCCTTTTTCATTCCCCTTTTCAGGTTCTGATTCGGAGTCAGAGCATGCATCTGACTCAGAAGCCCTCATCTCGGCCACTAGCGACTGCTTGGCCCGACACTCACTTGTGTTGTGAGTGGAGCTCTTATGGAACTTACACCACTTTCCCGTGTCCTTCTTTGGCTTTGCGGTGCTGTTCTTTTCTTGTGGCTTCGATGAGTTTTCTTTAGCCGCCATGCCTTGGCTCAGTCCTTTGTTCTGCAGTTTGGAAGCACCTTTCCCTTGCTTTTGATTCGCAGATCCAAAGTCTCGCTTCTTCTGCTTGAATTTCTGCTCAATCTTGGCAGCATACCGGTATGCCGTACCAAGCGAGGAGATGTCGAGGAGCTCCATTTCCTCCTGAATGTATCTGTGCAGACAGCTGTGATACTTTAGCACCAAATGTTTCTCTGAATCTTTGATACCCAACTTTGTGCGCAGGGTATGGAACAGATTCGTCAGCTCATGCACATCTTGATCCCTTTGTTGTCGCGGCGTGGTCCATTGTATGTACTTGTCCTCATAGCTCCCCACGGGATAGTACTGTTCCTTGACGGCGTCTCGGAAAGAATTCCAAGTTGGTACGGCCGAGAACAGAGAGGGTTCTGTCTGGTCCTTGTTCTCATAGTAGGTTTCCCACCAGTCCTTAACATGGGGGGTAGCTTTGAGGAGTGCAAAAATAATCTTCTCCCGGTCTGAAAAGTCATGAACAGAGAAATATCCTTCTAATAGGTTCAACCATCTATCTACGGCATCTGCGTCTATTTGACCCTCAAATATGGGAATGTCAAAATTTACTTGTACCTTAAAGGGAGTCGCAACTCCAGAGTGGCTACTGGATGCAGATGCGCCGCCGGTGGGCAGCCGTTGAAGGATCTAAACAAAGTTATCCATCATCGCGTTCCTTTGTTTTTCGAGGGCCTCCTCGAGCAATATTTTGATAGGATCTCCTGCTCCCTCATCTTTCTTTTCGTCCCCCATGGGCGTCCGTCGAGGTTTACGAGGATGATCTTGCAAAGGTTCCACCAGATCAAGCCCTAGCTCCTTATACCCCGACCTCGTTGGGGACATGCAAAGAAGGATCGAGAAAAAGCAGACCGCTCTGATACCACTGATCCGGATTTATGCAGGAACGCAACAGAATAAACACATAACCATAAATACAGAGATGCGGCGGAAATAACACTTCATTTCATTAATATCAAAGAACTGAAATTTGCTTACAGACAATGGAAATAAAACTAGCTAGGGTACTGGTAGCTATCTCTGAGAAGAGATGTGGTGGCTACAGACCTCTGAACTGCTTTACAATGAGGCGCGAGGGCCTATTTATTATTGAGAAACAATGGAGAACCCTAAACGTCCCAAAAACCTAACCCTAGGAGATGAAGCGCCAAAACTATGGGCCCCGTTTGGGTAAATTGGTGTTTCAACTTCCCAGGGACGTAACTTTGGCATACTATCTATGTTTGACGCACATGATACATCATTAGAAAGCTCTATCCGAGGACTACAACTTTCGGGACTCAAATTTGTTGGCGAAACGATACCCAAAAAACATCGTTTAGGGCCTCAAAATGGCTCTAGAAGTTCAGGACCCGAAAAACTGCTAAAAATAGTAAGTTATGCCGAAACTGAAAAACTGAAAGAGACAATGGTGGGGGCCCAAGTGGAATAGGCGGGTGGCCACCAATATCCACCTGGATCATTTCATAATGCCATTCACTGCTAATATCTGAATGAAAAGAAGAACCGCAGGG